>JAZKJV010000750.1:1868105-2429878 GCA_037367405.1 Ottelia alismoides
TTATAATATGTTAGAGAGACTGTTGTGATTTATATTTGTTAATTAATTATTGATGTGTTTTGGATTTACATTGGATGACTAATTGTAAATATAATTTACATTTTGTTTTGGGTTTGAATGAGATTCACATTTTTTTCAATGGCATGATTGCAATATTCACAAGATAAGGTATGAATTATTTTTGTGAAATAATTTACAACAAGTGTTGTTGTAAAACTTGGAGATATCATGAGATAATGAGATCTCATGAGATAATGAGGAGATTGACCCAATTGACTTAAGAGGGTGGACGACCACCAACTTCCATTGGAAGAGGGTGCCCCCACCCCCTTTTAGGGATTAGGTCAAATCCTCTCACCTCTTATCTCCAAGGTCAAAGTGATTTAATTTCAATTGATTTATATTGATTTATCAATATATATTAATTTAAATTAAATTAATTGTTGTTGTGAATTTAAAACAACATCATGGCCATTGAAATAAACACAAATCAATCTCATCCATTGATCTTGTGTTGTCCATGGATTGGGATCCAAGGACTCGCAAAACTTTATATAAGTAGAGGCACCCCTTGCTCTTCGAGTTACGATGACTTCGACAACGACTCTCTCTCTCTCTCTCTCTCTCATTCTCACGCCAATGCCTTCTCCATCCCCTTGAGTGGTCGTCCACTCCTCTCTTGAGAGAAGGTCGCCTTCCCGTCGCATCGTTGTTGTGCCGCTACTTAGATGACTCAGGGTCTCCATCTTCTTTGGTGTGTCTCGCTTGTGAATAATGCATTCAATATCGTGAAACAAGATCGAGGAATCCATTGCTTGTATTATCGACTTGGATTACGAGAAGCATGCGACTCATCTCGCAAGCATCTCCTCCGACGGATAAGACTTGAGACAGGAGGTCTCTTCTCTTAGAGGCTCTATCACAACCATGCTACAAGAGGTATTCCTTTATCTATTATGTGGTTAGATTAAACAATCTAAAAAGTGTTCTTGGATTGTGTTTTCATCAATGAATTTTTTTTAAAATTTCGTTGCACCAAGCAACTAGTGTGGCTAGTCTCTCTCAATCGTGTATGATACGATCCTCGCGCTTCCATGATGCGCTTAAGGATTATTCCATATCCTTAATCTGTGACATCTCAAAAATACTCAGGAATATATATATGCACAGGTCAGATTCATATCCACCAAAAATAGCACACTCATCTCAACAACCTCAAATCTTCCTGACTTACTCAAATATTCATGCAATCATAACCTCGATGCGGGCTTCATCTACTTGCACAGCATTCCCTGGAGATAGAAAGGATGATACTGAAGAGAATGAGGAGGGCGGAGGAGATATAGGCAGAACATAGATAAAATTGTGGCTGAAGGAGAGAATTTCCTTGAACCGGATCAGAGATAGTATGATATGGGTGAGAAGAAAAAAGTTAAATATGGCTGCTAAAATGGAGGTCAAGACCCAATATCACGAGTCAATAAAGAAGAAAAATAATTGGGACTCAATAAAAGAAAACTCACACACTCAAGGATGTACTAACTCAAAGAATGATGAACGTGGATGGACCCAAAGTCACAATCAATGTACAAAGCAACCTCATGTTCACCTACTCAACATAGTGAAGACCAAGATGGTGGTCTTTTATCTTTTCCATTTTAGAGTTAGATATGTTTAAAAGAAGTTGTACAAATACGAAAATAGGCCTGGGATTGCAGCACTAATCCTTAGTGTGTACATGAGAATAAAGTGCACAAACAATAGGGGGTTGCTCTCCCTAAAGCGATGAATCCATTACATTTATTTTAAAAGTCCAATAGAGTTAAAAGTCTCGATTGTATTTAGGTTATCACGTTTTTTTATTTTTCAATGCACGTGCCAAACAAGTTTCAAATTCCATTTAACATCCTAGGTGATTAAAATCATAGGGAGAAGGTCGGAAAAGCCATGCAAGTCAGAAATCGATGATGCATGCAAAGTCAGAAGACTTACAGTGCTTCCCAGCTCTCTCCATGCGGGATACATAATAGAATTGAAAGCTACACTACGTGCAAATGCAGGTCGATGATCACCCTAGATAGAATATGTTATTAGCGTCAAGCACCAGATGCTAATTATTTAGAAAAGAGACCAAGGTCCGATCTTTGATGCCACTTGGTGTCAGCCACAACGGGTCCTATCAGCATTGTATGCGATCTCTCTTGGCATGCAGTCTAAAATCAAAAAATTAACAATTACGATTTGATTAAGTCCAAAAGCAACTCTATAGGCACATGCAAATATATGAGGGCTTTGGACCTTAATCTATCGATAAAGCACATCCTAAGCTAGGGCTTATTCACATAAAGAAACAAAAAATAAAATCGAAAAACAAATAAAAAGAAAGTGATGAAAATGTGAAAAAACATGGCGAGGACCCCAAGGGAACAATCCCTCGGGCAGTAGACCTCATGAAGTAGTTGTGTCCATGAGAGTCTAAATTATTATAAATTAAGTATTTCTCTCTCTCCCTTTAAATAAAAAATTAAATAAAATGAAAATGTGAGAAAATTGTCTTCAAAAATTCCTTTATGGCTTCCTTAGCCTCTCTCCCATGCCGGCTAAATCAGAAAGCTGGCTCCACCTTGCTTGGGTGCGCATGTCCTCCTAAGAAGTCCTCCCTTGCTTGGGGGTCCCTCACACTAAAGATCAAATAAGAAAGTAGTGTTAGACAGTTCACAATTAATATCATATAATAATTAAAATAAATAAACAAAGAAGCATGCATAGACAAGAGTAAAGAATCAAATAAGTAAACCAATCTATGCAGCATTGCTCCCTGGCAATGGCGCCATTAGATAACCACTGAATTTCGAGGGTCGTACGGTTTCACAAGGCGAAACCGCAGTCGGTGTATTGACCATTCAAAAGACCATGATTAATCAACAATTAACCCACAACATAAATCAAGCAATGAATAGCAAAAATGTGGAGTTAAAATTTATTATAACTCTACAAAAAATGTGTACATGTGTAAGCATGTGTAGAGGTCGAACTCAGGGAGCAGACGGTAGATCGGGCAATTAAGCTCAAAATTATTTCTTTACTCTTATCTTCTTTTTTATAGTTTTTGTGGGTTTTTTATTTTATATATTTTTATTTGATTTTAATTTTTATATATTTTGTGTTTTAAATTTTATAATTTTTATTTTCTTTTTTAAATTTCCTAATTTTTATATTTTTCTTTTATTTTAATTATATAATACCATATATAAGGCTATATAGTCAATATATAGTAATATAAATTATAAATACCAATAAAAATAAAGAAATATAGAAAATAAAGTATTTTTTGGGTTTTATATTTTTTTCTAATGTTTTTTGTATTTTTTCTAGATTTTTTGCTAATTTTTATGAATTTTTAAAGTCTAAATTATCCTAAAACATGGAACAAATAAATAGTCCAAAATTCCATAAATCAATTTTATTAGATAGATATTAATATAAAAAAATTCAAAGATAGAATAAATATTTTTGGGATTTTTGGTGATTTTTCACATTTTTGTTGGATTGTAGAGTTTTTAAATTTTAAGTTGTTTTCCTTTTTCTATTTTTATTTTGTTTGGAAATACAAACTACTAAAATTCACAACATATAATTTTTCGGAATTTTTCAAAAAAAACTATTTTTGGTATTTTTAATTCAGATAGGGAAAAAACACGCTCATATGAATTTTAATAAATAGTTACAATGCCAAAAATGCTAAAATAAATATAGAGCATGAAACTACAAGTTAGCAGGAATCTAACCCTATTTTTGCATAATTTTTAGAGCATGGGTGATATTTTTAATAAAAGAAATTCAAGCACCACAAATACATATACTGGAAAGGGCATTTTTGCAAATAAAATAAACATTAGAGGATTGCATGCAATTTTCCCAGAAATTTACAACATATATTAAAATTTATTGGACCGAATATAAATAAAAAAACTGCAATGATATGCTTGCAAAATGGACACCTCACGTGGGACGACACGTGAGGTGACCTAGTATGGACCTGAGAATAATATGCAATAAATATAGCGGTCTCCATGCAAAATATCCACATTTATTTACACTATACATTTATTCATTAAATTAATAAATAAATACAACAATTAGCCAAGCGAGATTTGCAATTTACCCCACTAGGGTGCAGGGATGGATGATTCTGATCATTCACTTAACACGTGTCACACGCTTTTAGTCTGATGATGCTTAACATATGGGCGTCTCGGATTAGATCACGAGAGGCGATCCAATGGTTGTGGCTTGGCTTGATCCAATGTCCCCTGCTGCTTGTGAAGAATGGCTCCAGATCGAATAGCTCAGGGTGCATCAGGAAGAATAGGGAAGAGGGGTTCCTTGGAGTTCCTTCAATCGGACATAACAGCCTCCTCTGGCCACCAATCATGCTTTTGAAGTTCCCAAGGGTTGGCTAATGGTGTTTTACAGTGATTGGCGGTGCCAAAAAGTTCTAAGGCTCACTGATCGAGCCCTGGAGGTCGGTTGTTCCTGGAGGGCTCCAGGAACTTCAAAGTCATCTCCTTCAAGCGTGGTTGATGCATCAACAAACTCACAGGTTGAGGGCAAAGTGTCTTAACCCAATTATGCATGGAATAAGTGGGAAATGACATGAATGGAGGTGTGCTCCAGCTAGGGTGGTGGAGGAAGCATGGGGCTCCAGGTCACGGGGTGATCTGGGTGCTTGAAGATGGGATGAATGTGGAGAAATGGTAGTGTCAGGTTATGGGATGGAAAGGGTGGTCGGAACGGTGGTTTTGATGACAAAAGCACGATCGCAGCTCGAGAGCTCTGTCGAGGTAATCTATCTAAACTAACCTAGTTACTAACTAAAATATGAAAGTAAATACAGAAAACAAAACATGGGAATAAAATCTACCTAGAACATGAAGAAATGCAGCTCTTATACATGATCGGAGACCAGGGAGCAGGGTGGCCGAAGATGGTCGTCGTGGGTGTACCTCCGCCTCCTTCATCCACTATCAGACCTCAGGGGACCTCCCCCTGTCACGAGGATGCATGTTAGGCCGAGGCTTCGGGGCTTTTGGGTTTGGACGATGATCAAAATCGAAGAGGAGGTCGGAGGTATTATTTATACACATGTATGAGCACTCTTATTGAACGACGAATTGGGAAGAATCCAAAGTTTGTACAAGAGATGCAATGGGTTGGCGAGATTCCTGGAAGATCAAGGATTAGATCTTGTGAAGGGCTCGAGGGCAATGACGCGATGGAGCGGGGGAGGATTCAAGATAGTTGGGCAGCTCGAGACTCTGACAAAAGTCAGAATGAGAGATGGGGAGTTGACCGGGGGTCAATGTTCCCTGGAAGCTGATTGGGCCACAAGGGACGCAACAGGACAAAAGGGCTCCTATTATTTAAAATAGTTAATTATTTATAGTAAATGATTTTATTAATTTTTGGATATAAAATAAAAAATTATTATTTTATGTAGTATTTTAATATATTTTTATTTATTTTTTTAGTTTATTTATTATAAGGTAATTTTTAAGGGTGTGTTTATAGGTATATTCATATATGTTTTGCATCTTTTATGTTTATATTGTATATTTGATTTTTTTTATTTTATTCTATTATTTTATATATTTATACTTTTTTATGTACACAAATATATTTTTATTTTATTTTTCCGATGTCATTTGTATACTTAAATAAATATTGTTATATAATATATAGGAATAAGTATAGGTATTTTATTATGTATTTTGTATATTTATTTTATTTTGTGTTTTCTTTATGGTTTTATTTTATTCTAAATATGTATATTTATTTTAAATAATATTTCCAAAATCACAAAAATATAAAATAATAAAAATAATAGATAAAAAATATATTTTATTCGAGTATATTATACAATAAAGGTCCAAAACCTGACTTTTGCATATTAGCTCCAAATTAAATGAAACCACATTCAATATACAGCTTATTAGAAGTTAAATACAATTAAAGGTGATTTTGGTGTATTTTGAGTTTTATTTAGGATATATTGGTATGTGAAGCTTGAGTTTTGGATTCTTATTCTGTGTATAAAATGTACACTAGAAATTATTTTTGTGCAAATTCAATTTGTATTTTTCTATACATTATTATCTACAACTTTCATGTACAAAGTTTCTCTCTTTGAGGTATGAATAATAAAGAATAAAATGGGTCCAAAAATAGGCTTTATTAAGGAATAAAAGAATGATGTTTTTATTGTATATTTGGCCCTTATCTGACAATGTATTCCGCACGGTAATGAAAATCACTGGTAAGACAAAGGATACAGAAAATGCTCGTAGAGATCTTGTGAAAATTTACGCTCATCCTGAGTTAGGCCCATTAGAATCATAAGATGGGCATATTTATATGTCGAAGGTAAAATACTGCTTAAGTAGAGATCAAGTGAAAGATGTTTATCAATGGGCTAGTAAATTAAAAATGCCAGATGGTTTTCCGTCTAACATATCTAAACTTGTTGATCAGAAGAGAAATATTTTTAGTGGAATGAAAAGTCATGATTGTCACGTATTTATGGAGAAATTATTACCTCTTTCTTTTAGAGGATTATTACTGAAGGGAGTTCATGATGTCCTAAGTGACTAGAGTAGCTTTTTCAATTGTATATGCTCGGCCAAGTTGTTCGTCAAAGATATGGAGAGGAAAGTGTAGCTATTATGTTGTGTAACCTTGAGAAGATATTTCCTCCATCCTTTTTTGACTCAATGGAACACTTAATGACACACCTTCCCTATGAAGCTAAAGTTGGTGGAACTGTTAAATACCGCTGGATGTATCCATTTGAGAGGTAAATTCTACAATGAAATTACCTAGTTAAGGTATTACTTTTGCGTCGTCTAATAATGTATGTTAACCTACCTATAGGTATATGTTTTTCTTAAAGAGAAAGGTTGATGAATCTCCGTTTCATCATCTTCATTCTATCATTTTGGCCTTAAAAATCCTAGTAAATACGTGTAAATACCCTTAATTTAGGGATTTCATCATTCATGCATCATTGTGTAAAACATGTATAAAATACTGTATTTAATGCCAAAATTAAAGAATAAAGAAAATAAAATGAATAAAATATTGAAAATATTTTATGACCTTAAACCCCGAACCATAGGCATCTCGATGACTAGGTCGACAAGGAATAAAGTAGGGGGAGATAAGGGCCAATATGCAATTAAACCTATTTATTCATTTTTATTTATTTTTGGGACCTTTTTTTAGTTCCACTTTTTATACCTCAAATAAAGAAACTGTATACATTAAAGTTGTTGTAGATAACAAAATATAGAAAAATACAAAATTTACTTCATACAAAAATAATATGCAGATAAAACGTTGTAGTCTGAATAAGTTTCCAAAATCCCAACTTCCCATATTCATATCTCTCAAATAAAAACTCAAAATATATCAAAATCACCTTTAATTGTATATAACTTTTAATAAGCTATTTAATGAAGGTGTTTCATATTTGTTTGATTTACGGTGTGAAAGTTAGGTTTTGGAACCCTATTGTATAGTTATACCGATTAAAATATTCATTTTATTTATTATCCATTATTTTTATAATTTTATAATTTTGTAAATATTATTTACAATATATGTGCATATTAAAACATGAATAAAACACTCAAGAAAACACCAAAATAAAATACTCATATAAAATACATAGATGAATTACCAATAAGTATACCTAAATAGATAATATATCTATTTAATTAATCATATATAATACATCATAAACATAAACTAAAAATATATTTATGTATCTAAAAATGAGTTATATATATAAAATAATAAATTAAATTAATAAAATCAAATAAATAAAATAAAAATAAAAGACTAAAATATATAGATGACTATACCTATATATAGACCCTATAAAAGCAACTTGTAATTCTAGACCTCTAAAAATAAATAACAATCATAATAAATTTCTTCATAAAAAAAAATATTTTTTATTTTATAATCTAAAATCAATAAAATTGTCTATTAATTCTTTTCAATTTTTTGAATAATTTCTTGACGGTTTTTCTTGGTTGGTCCACGTGGACCAACCAGGTGGGTCGAACGGTTGACTGCGGTCAACTGTCTAACCCCCCCCCCTCCTGCACGTCTGACACCTCGGTTGACCCCACTTTTTGTTGATTTTTGCAGGTCGATTCCTTCATCATTTCAGGTGGCTTCCTTTGCATCTTTTATTCCTTGATTATTTTAGATACACGCCCTTAGCTCTTCTCGGGCTGAGGATCAGTGATTTGTTGGATCTCCCTCGATCTTCAACCCATCCCACTCTGTGTATAAAACCGCCCCTCCGTCAAACCTTCCCTTTTTTGATCCCTCTCTGCCATTGAAACCATGACTTAGGCGTCGGTCCGTCTTCCTGGTGAAAGCAGGAGTTCTCCCAGCCCTCCGGTGATCCAATCGTGCATCGAATTGAGGAGATCCAGTTCGCTGGAGTCCCATCACCGGAGCTTGATTCTGACGTGCCCCAGTGAGCTTCTTTCCCTTTCTTTTTGTCGTTCAATTTCTCTGGAGTAGCAGGAGTGTATTGTACTTCTTTTACCATGTCTGAATCCCTTTCATCATTGGAAAAATCCAAACTCTCAACCACAGCGGAGCTCAGCTCCGCCGTCCACTTCTGACCTCTCCACATCACATCTGCTTCATTAGACACCTCACCCATCTTCCCTTTCATCCACTGACCACCCCAGGCTTCACATTCATCTGGATCTCACATAGATCCTTAGATCTGACCTCCTCACTCCACCACTCGTCAGAGGTCCCCTCCGTGACTCACCCGACACCATTTCGCCCATTGTCCGGCTGAGGCATTTTGCCCTCGACCTTGTGTTTCTTTTTGTGCAGGATCGAGCTACCAAGATCGGGCAGAGGAGCATCTGGAGCATCGTCGAGGGTACCTGGGACGTATAGGCCTCTTCGACCTCACCGACGTGCTCCGGTGGTCCTCGTTCCCATTTCGAGCCTCCAGTCCATAGAGGAGACCTGCAGGAGTCGACTAAGACCTTTTGGGGCCTCAAAGAGCATAGGAGGATGAGGCCATCGCCAGAGGAAGTTCGTTGCGGCGCACCTTCCTCCTTGTTCTTCCAAGTCACTTATGTGTCGTCTGATCGCACCTGTTCTTAGAGACCATCTAGCCGTCGTTGGATCACCATCTCCATCAGCCGTCAGATCACATTAGCTAATCTAATCTGTGTCGTTCCAAGACGAACCATCATCCCTGCTCCTTGTTGTGCCAGGTGGATTAATAAAGGAGCTCCTGTCGTTCGATCGCACTCACTGCTGGGGTACTTTGCAATTAAACCCCGACACTTTTTGTTATTTATTTATTAACATCCAAACTTTCCTCAGTCGCTTTATCTTTTTGTATTATTTGCAAAAAACCCCTCAAACTTTATGTAATTGCCATTTGGTCCACACTACATCACCTCACGTGACGCATCGCGTGAGGTGAGATTTTGCAGCAGGATCCCTGGGGTTCTTAGTATTTACATTCAGTCCAGCAAACATTTGATTTGTGTTAATTTTTTGGCAAAATTGCAGTTCAGCCCCTAACATTTTTTTTAATTGCATAAAGGTCCCCACAAGTATAGATCGTGTGTCTGTGCACGTGGGCTTGGCATTTTTGCAGGAAGGCCCTTAGGGCTTTGCGTATTTTGTCTAGGTCTTGTAACTTTCTGATTGTGTTATATATTTTTGTGAAAATTACATTTTGGCCCTCGGACTTTTATTTATTTACAGAAATACCATGCCAGTATTGCATTTTCCTTTTGATGTCTCTATTTGTTTTGAATAGTAAATCTACCCAAAAATCCAAAAAATAGCATTGTGTTCTCGTTGCACTATACATTCATGTGCATATTTTTATTTTGCATTTTGAAGCTTTTTATTATTTATTAAAAATTAGAAAGTGTCATTTTTGTCCCTATTTGCATAAGAAAATACATAAAAATTATAAAACCTTTTCGAAAAATTAGAAAAATATATATTTTGTGTATTTTTGTATATTTGACCTTCAGACCAAAATTGATAAAAAAATATAAAAAACAACGCAAAATAGAAAAACTCTAAAAACCATTATAAAAATTTATAAAATCCATAAAAAACCCAAAACTTGTGTTTTCTAGTTCTGAATTTACTTTATGTTATTATCTTTATTTTAAAATTAATTTGCAGAATTTTTTACTCTGTTTTATATTTTATATCTCCATTTTAATTTCGTATATTAATTTTATCCCTATTTTAGGGTATTTTTTACTTTAAAAATCTATAAAAAAATAGCAAAAAATCCTAAAAATTCACAAAAACAGTAAAAAAATATTAAAGCCCCCAAAATATTTTATTTCTTATTTTTGATTATTCTGTTAATTTTTATAATCAACCTTAGCTTATATTGTATATATATCTTATATATAGCTTTAAAAAATATAAACATAAAAAGAAAAATATAAAAAACTGGAAATTAAAAATCAAAATATAAAAATAAAAAAAATAAAAAAAATAAAAAACCCACAAAATTGTAACTTGGCTAAGTGTTTAAGAGATAAAGTGTTCATTGAGTGTTTATCTTGCATGTTATATTCCTTTGCTTCCTGTGTTCGACCCCTACTTGCTTGCCATTATACATTCTTAGTAGCGTATAATAAATTTTAACTCTTGCTCTTAAATGCTAAATTATTTGTGTGGGTTAATTGTTGAAATTACAAGAGGATTGGAGTATTCGCCTCTTCGCCTTAGCGACAGTGAGCCTGAATTGTCTGGCCATTATTTAGCGACTCCCAACCTTTCATTTTTCAAATGGCATCGTTGTCGGGGCCGCATCGACTTGTAGAGTAGATTTTTCCTTTTTTACTTGCTTAGCCATTTTTGATCATCTCTCTTTGTTTGACTATTAATTTTGAACTAACTGACATCACTTTTCATGTCTTCTTGTGAGGGCCATGGATCGAGGAGGATCGCCTAGGTGATTCTACACATCCTTGGGACAAGGATCCAACTATTCTGACCTAGTCGACAGGAGAGAGCAGGAGGCTCTTGAGAGAAAGAGAGGATAGTTTAGGGTTTTTACTTTTTGGTGAGAGAGAGATTTATTTTGATGATTATTTTGTAATAATGCATTTACTTTGGACTCTGGACAGTTGATGACGTGTTCGAGCGATATGGGTTAGGAAATCAATAATCAAAGGTCGTTGAGGCCCAGATCACGAGGCACAATCAACAAGAAAAAGAGAAACCACATAGTCGAATGATAAATCAATCAAGCACACAAAACAATGTCAGTGGTCTCCGCTATTTATTTTAACCTGGTATAGCAACCAGGGTCGAACACAAGGAGCATAATAAATCCTATGAAGTAGTCGAAATTCAAAAAATAAAATGCATATTTTTATCGGATTTAGTTTTGCAAATATTTATAGTTTTTAAAAAAGGAATAAAATCAAGAAATTAAGTAAACAAGGCATATACAACAAACTTTGTGAATTTTTATTTAAGCCTAGAAATGCTCAAAAATTTAGATAAAAATATTTTTAGGTTTTTAGAGTTATATTATTTTTAGTAATTTTCTGTGGTTTTTTTGATGTTTTTGTGATTTTATAAAAATCAAACGAGGGCTAAATATAAAAATAGTGCACAACTAGGACAATATTGTAAGATAAAAGTAGTTAAAATGCCTTAAGTCCTGGTTATGAATTTTATGATAAAATATATAAAAAGAGCTATACACAGGAATTGAAATTATATATTTTTTATTTTTCTAGATTTTTTTATGATTTTTACAAGTTTTTAGGTCTTTTGTGATTTTCTAGGTCTCTATGAGGGTTTTCAAACAAAACCGGTACTGAAGGTAACACACAACTATACATAATCAGGAATTTTTATAGAATTTTTTAGTAATTTTTCGAATTTTTATGTATTTTTGAAAATAGACAGTACACTTTTTAGGGGCTTTTTTATTTTTAGAAATATTAAATGAAACTAACTTAATCAACAAAAATTACCATAAATATTACGTGTTAGGAGGAGCTAAAAGTAATTTTTATAGAATTTTTGGGGTCAATTTGGTATTTATTTAGTTAATTATGAGGCACAGTATACAGGGACCTACTTTTAATTATAATAAAGTTCAAGGGCCAATAATAACGCAGATGAAAATCCTAGGGCCAAAGATGCAAATAGTCCAGTGAATTCACGCACATGCACAATAATCCATGTATAGGGGTATAACTGCAAATATTAAAAACTTTCCATTCGAATCATAACACTCAAATATTCAGGAAGTAACATGCAAATAACCCAGCAAATTTCATGAGACAGCACGTGAGTTCACACACAAAGGACTAAAACATAAATATTGAAGATAACAAGGGCCCACTTGCAAAATATCCAAACTATTTTAATATACAACAAATATTTACAGGACTAAATAGAAAACATAAAACAGAGAGGGGCCTAAGAGAAAATTACCCCTTATTAAGACGTGATCCAACGGTTGAGAGCGGTCCGCTTATGGGTGGACGGTGGAGATGCGTTGGTACCTCTTCGGTGATGGATGATGGAGAAGAGATCCTCAGATGGATCGGACGGTTAGGGACCTCTCGATGATGGATGGCTACGATTAGAACTGGGGAAACGCCTGATCCGACGGTGGAGAAGAAGCCTGGATGAATAGAGATGAACTCGCCTCCAGCGAGTTTCAAGACGATGGGGTGTGGGTTCGGTGTCGTTAGGAGCTGCTGAGATGAGGGAATCATTGGAAAAGGTGGTTCGTAGCTACTGGATGGCTCAGAAGGGCCCAGGACCAAAGAGAGGGTCATTTGTGGAGCTTCATGGGAGTATCCCAGACCTCCAGATGAGGCTTGTTGGTGCGCAAACCCTGCTAGAGAAGATGTATGCTCAGAGAGGATGCTCCGGCCAGGGTTAGAGCATCGAAGGTATCAAAAACCATGGGGGACAGTGGACGGGACAGGTCTTGTGTGGAATGGGAGAATCAACTTGCTAGAAGACTCCAATCCAACGATTGGAGTCGATGGAAGGATTACGGAGCACGCATAGAAGCAGAGTGAAGTCGGAGCGACGTATGTGAAAGTCGGAGTGCGGTGGAGATGTGGAATTGACAGGTGGTCGGAGATGCTCTGTTCGGCGGTAGACAGATCGATTCAAATGGAAAATGAAGGGGCAATGGAGTACCTAAGGATGGTCGGAGTCGCCTGGGGGTGCGGATGGTGGTCCATGGGGGTTATGATGTCGATGGTCGGCGCTATCAGAGGCTATGCTCCTCACGGCGGAGATGAGGAAACCTCGCCAGACCTGGGGGCTCTTCACTCTCCGAAAGGTGTCCTCGCCATCGTCCTCTCGTGTTGCCACTCTGGAAAAGGAAGGGCAGGTACGCAGGAGCTGGTGGCACAGCCAAAGGTGGAGAAAAAAGAGGAAAAAGAGGATGGGGGTGTTGGTTATATTGGTGTTCAGGTCTGAGAAGATGGGGGCGTAGTCTGCAAACTGAGGCGCGGATCGAGCAGGAGAAGATCGGGCGTGGATTAGGGTTCCGTGCCTCTCAATCAGAGCCTGGAATCGGAGGAGAAGGCGCCATAGTCGGGTCATAAAAAATCGATGAAAATCAAGCCAAACCTGACTCGGGCGAAAGAGGGCTGGCTGGGACCAGTTGACCGACGTCAACAAATCTGCGCCGGCCCAATTAGAGGCGGTCTAGGAAATTACCAAAATAGGCTACAGGACAAAAACTGTTAGAAAAATAAAGATAAATGAATTAAAATAATAAACGAATTTAAATTAAAAAGTGTATAAAATAAAAAATATTTATGATTTTCAAAGAATTTTCAGTGATTTTTAATTATTTTTATGAAAAATAAATGTGTATATACAATATATATTATTATATACATGTATAATATACCTATGTATTACGCACAAGTATTTTTGTTTTGTTATTTTTAAATAAATTCCCTAATGTTATATTTTTATTTTCAACATATTTTTAGGAGTACAAATTAATTTTTGTTTTATTTTTGTGAATTAGTTAAATGTAAATAAGAAATAGAGGATGTAATACATAAACATGTGTTTTGTACAATTAAGGGGGGATTTTATTTTCAATTTTTTTATTTAATGATTTTTATTTTATTTTTATTGTTATTTCTAGATATATATAAAGGAATAAAAATAATAATTTAGTTTTATTTTGTCAAAAATACATATATACAAATATAGGTAGTATGTACAACATAAAGTAGACCCTATCTCTCTACTTATTTTATTTTACGATCAGGTCAAGGCATGACCTTCTTTTGGGGTTTGGGTCACTCTGTATTTATTATAAATACCTCCTTCCTTTTTCTTTTCCTTTATTCTTTTATTTTTGCACAAAAACATGTTTATTATGTAGTATTAACAGATGCATGCATAAAGCTAAGTTATTATTTTTACAAGTATTTACATGCTGCTTTGCCAAGACAAATAGCTAAAATAAAATAATAATGAGTGAGAATCATATATTCATCACCCCCCTATACTTTACCTTTGCTAGTCCCTTAGCAAACACTTATTTGAAGAAGAAGTGAAAAGAAAATAAAAGAAAAAGAAGGAGAATCAAGGTTGATTATTAAACTTATCTTCATTAAATGAAGTATGGTGCTCAGTCAGACTTTTGGATTATTAGTTTGTCGGAACCTTATTGAGATCTAGGTTTAAGAATCAACAGCCTCTAAGTTCCACTATTCTACGGTCAAGACTCCTCAATAATCCAGATCAGAACTAGTCTACATATGCAAACTCTAATGACTATGCATCTTTCCTTGTATTGTGTAAGTGATATGTAGCTCCCCACCACAGAAATGACAAAGAAACAGCCTCCCTCAACAAGGTAACTCTAATTCCTCAATCTAGCAGCTCTTTTCTCAAGGACGGGTATTCCCTTCTAAGTTCAAGTGCAACCGGCTCAAGAAGGGGGGGAGAAGAGAATGGATCGTGGCTACTGTAGCTATGTATCCCTGGGAGCTCAACCAGTGTATTTAAGTCTCTCGTTGCAATCTTCATGAGATGAGAATGTGCAATACATAAGCTTTGCTTTATTTGACTATATACACTCCGACAGGCATTTTATTTTCAATCAAGCATGTCCACTTTTTTGGAGTTTTTCTTGATTTTTCACATTTTTTTGATGTGCATATGTACAACATATCTATATGGTGCAGCACATACATAAGGACTTTTTCTTCTTGAGCCAGTACACTATCCCTCTTTTAAAGCATTATTGCAACCTACAACTTCTATCTTTAGACCTCAATGCTACTAGACCAAGTTGAGACATACATCCCTCCTTAAAGGAAGACAAGAGCTTCCACCTAGAAGTACTAACCTCGTATGCTACTCCAAGCCAAAGAAAATTGTCTCCTCATTACCTCATCCGTGTGGAGCTATGTGTAAGCTGCTGGTCCAAGTAAAGCCATTGTTTGTGAGAGTCATGTATGTGTTGTTAAGTGTTCTACTTAGGCTCATCAAGATGACATGTGAACATAGCCTAGTGGACTCAAAGAACTAAGTCACTAATGGACCTGAAAAGTCTTAACCCCAAATCCTATAAGGTTCCTCTGAGAATTAGATGGATTAAGGTCTTAACCAAGCTCCATTTTCCAATTTAATACCAGACTAGTTTAAATGTCAACTATGATTCAGAAGAAAATGTAAGAAAATATGTACAGAACTCTTTTTATGTAATTTTCAAAATAAACATTTTGCAAAATATATACAAACATTTACAAACAGATTTTTGCAAAAAAAATTTCAAATATTTTTCAAAAATTTTATACTATATTAATAATTTTTATACAAAAATATTTTCAAAGTTTTTACAACCAAAGCATTTTTATAAACATTTGTACAAGAATAGTTTTTATAAATAGCTATTTACATACATGTATGTGCAAGAAAGAATAAGGAAATTTTAAAAATTTTATGATTTTTAGCTTGTGGTTTTTAGCCATTTTATTTATTAACACACTCACATAAAGTACGAGTTATGGCTAAAGTATATATACAATATATATGACACCCCCTATACTTAGCTCAAGCGATTCCCTCGGAGTGATCAACGAGCGATGAAGAAGACGTAACTCGTGCTGAGTATTGGGAAATGAAAAGAAAGGCTATACTGCAACGACAAATGAAAGAATAAAATCAATAGAAGTCAGTGATTCCCCCTATACTTAGGATCAAGTAAGTATAACATCTGTACACAAGGTGAAAACCGAGGGATAGAATGTACGGGGTCTACCTCTCCTATACTTAGGGTAAAATATCCGTAAGTATAGGTAGCAAAAAAAAGGTGAAAGAATCAAAAGAAAAATCAAAAGTCTGGCACCCCCCTATACTTAGGGTAAAGTGCACCTTAAGTGTAGCATAATCAAAAGATGAAGATGGGGTGTTAGACAAAAGAATGTGTGATATGGACAACTGGATCTATACAGTTGCGGGAGAAAGTGATAATCAAGCATAAGATGCAAATGATGTCAGTCAAAAACCACATCTCATGCAAAATGAATGGGGGCATGTTAATGATCAGCGGATCATGATCTAGATATGGCTTCAGACACTAACCGTTAACTCGAAAGGTGGACTTGGATGACATCTCAGATATATCAATGCTACCATTGTCATGCCCCTTCCGGACCAAGTATGGTCACTTCCACTTGCTCCACAACTTCCCTGGAAATAATCTCAATATGGCATCGAATAGCCATACTCGTTGGTTCGTCTCAAACTGCTTATGGCTGATATGAGAATCATGTCATATCTTCACTCGCTCCTTATATTGTAGGCTACTTGAGAAGGCTATATCTCTAGGCTCCTCCAGGGTTGCCAACTCTTCCTTTCCCTGATATCCTATACTCTCTGGATCCAATAATATCTCAGTGACAGCCCATACTGACTTGTGGTTAATCTCCACAGGTAAATGGCATGGCTTGCCATAAACGAGACAAAAGGGAGACGTACCCAAAGGTGTCTTGAAGGAAATACGATATGCCCACAAGATCGAGTCCAAAAGTTGTGACCAATCCTTTCGATCTGGGCGGACTACCTTCTGCAATATCGTTTTAATCTCCCTATTCGATACTTCAGCAAGACCATTGGTCTGAGGATGACATGGAGTGGCAACTCGATGGTCTTGAACTCATTAGCAAGGGCCTTTACCTTGTCATTGATAAAATGAGACCCCCGTCAGATATAAAAACTCTAGGCACCCCAAACTGTGAAATGATATTCTTCCACAAAAATCGGCAAATAGTCTTAGCATCTGTGGTTCGGGCGGGAATGGCCTCAACCCAACGACTCACATAATTGACAACCAACAGAATGTACTCGAATCCCTGACTCTTAGGGAATGGACCCATGAAATCAATGCCCCATGCATCAAAAACCTCACAGAAGTGAATGGGTTGCATCAGCATCATATCACGCGGTACATAAGTGCCCATCCTCTGACAGTCAGCACACCTCTTCATGAATTAATCAGAATCCTTGAAGAGAGTAGGCCACCATAGGCAGGATTGGAGAACTTTCTGTGTTGTTGTCCTACCATAATGATGTCCTCCTGCCTAAATCTTATGGTAGTAAGTGAGGACGCTATGGTGCTCCTCTTGAAGAATGCACCGACGCCAGATGCTATCCCCTCCTTCATGATAAAGGATGGGATCCTCTCAATGGTACGACTTGGTCTTCGTAAGGAAAGTATCAAGTTGTTGCTTGGGCCAACCTTGTGGAACTTTCTTGGCGACATGATAGTTCACAATGTTGACATACCATGGAAGCGAGGTAATAGCAAGGATCGTCTCATCTGGGAAGGTCTCTGTAATAGGTTCTATCTGCTCTGATTCCTCAAGATTTTCCAATCGGGAGAGAAAATCTTCCACTACAATCTTGACTCCAGGCTTATCCTTAATCTCAATATCAAACTCCAGGAGTAGAAGGATCCATCTAATCAATCTCGCTTTGGCATCCTTCTTTGTCATGAGGTACCTGATGGCAGTATTATCATTGAAAATCGTCACTCTAGATCCAAGAATATAAGATCTGAATTTATCCAAGGCAAAAACTACGGCTAGCATCTCTTTCTCTGTGACAGTATAGTTCTGTTGGGCGGCTTTCAATCTACGGCTAGCGCAGTGAATGGCATAAGGTAGTCCATCCCTCCTCTGTCCTAGCACAGCCCCTATGGCAAAATCAGAAGCATCCATCATGATCTCGAATGGGAGAGACCAATCGAGCGGCTGAAGGACATGAGCCTCAACAACTAGATTCTTGAGAGTCTCGAAGGATGTAAGACACTTATCATCTACAATGAACTCGGTGTCTTTCATCAGCAGATCAGTAAGTGGTCGGGCAATCCTGCTAAAATCCTGGATGGATCGTCGGTAGAAACTGACATGCCCCAGAAAAGACTGCAACTGCCGCAAGTTATACGGTGGATTGAGTTTCCTAATGATATCCACCTTGGCCGGATCAACCTCCATGCCCATGTTGGAGATGATATGACCAAGCACCGTCCCCTGAGCCACCAAGAAGTGACTCTTCTCCCAAGACAAAACAAGATGGACCTCGATAAAACGCTGAAGTACATTGTATAGGCAGTCAAGATAAGCATCGAACTCGTTGTCGTAGATCGAGAAATCATCCATAAAGACATCTAAACAATCACCCACCATGTTCGAGAAGATGGACAACATGCATCTTTGGAATGTCGCCAGGTGGTACATAGACCAAAGGGCATCCGTCTGAAAGCATAAGTCCCAAACGGACAGGTAAATGGTGTTTTGTCCTGGTCTTCGAGCGCTATGGCCACCTGGTTATAGCTGGAGCCCGTCAAGAAAGTAGTAATGACACTACCCGACTAGCCTCTCAATAATCTTATCAATAAAAGGCAGCGGGAAATGATCCTTCTTGGTGGCCTGAATCAATATTGTGTAGTCTATACAGACCTTCCAAGAAGTGGGTACCCAGGTAGCGATCTCCTCTCCAGACTCACTCACAACTGTAGTGATGCTCATATTCTTGGGCACCACATGCAATGGACTAACCCACTTGAAGTTGTAGATGGCGTAGATAAAATTGCCACTCCACCATTTGGATATCTCTTTCATATCCACTTCTCGAGATTCGGGTTTAGTAGTCACTGGAATTCACATGAGGGCTTAGCATCCTCTTTGAGATAAATATGGTGCGAGCACAGGGTCGGACTTATCCCCTGGAGATCAGTTATTCTCCATCCAATTACCTTACGGTTCCTTTCAAGCACCTCCATCAGACGAAATTCTTGTTCTCCAGTCAAATCTGCTGAGATAATGATTGGGTATATCTCATGCTCACCCGCAAGGAATCTATACTTCAGCGACTGTGGCAAGGGTTTCATTTATGGGAAATTGGGAGCTGGAAAATCTGGCATCTGGAATGTTTGTGTGAAGGCAACCATATTTGAATGGGAGAACTCTCGCTGATCATGAACATCTGATGAAGACGGCCATGCTGGTGTGTTTGTAATCGGTGTTGGCTCATCCTCAACCCTAGCTATCGGCTCTGTGGAAATCAGACAAGATAAAAACTCATCAAACACTGCCCAATCAATTTAAATTCAAGGGATCTGAATCAGAAGAGCAAGAAATGAATTCTGCTTCGCTATCCAAACCGTAATCGTCTGCCTCGATTGTGTCCTTGGCCAAGAGTGTGCTATCTGGACTCTCATCTCCTGGAAGTTGTGAATTTGTAGTGTCTGAAGGTGAGATAAGAGCTCATGAGATGGGGTCAGACCAAACTGCTTCATCATATGTGATCACAAAAATTCACTCCTAGTGGACGTCTCGCTCTGTGTCTATCGTCTGCTCTGTATCGCTGAACTGCTCTGAGCAAGCTGAATCTCACGCTCTGGTCTCATCGATCGTCTCTATTTGTACACTTTCGCTTTCGACACGAAAGTATACCTTCTCACTATCATGATCGAACACCGCCTTGGTTGTGGCCAAGAATGGACGTCCTAGAATGATGGAGGTATCTATCACAGACTCAGGGATCTCCATGTCCAATACAACAAAGTCCACGAGGAAATTTAGATCCTGAATTGTGACGACCACGTCCTTTAACAACCCATTCGGTCTCTTGACAGATCTATCAGCAAACTAAAGGACTATCCTGCTCTGTTGAAGAGGACCAAACTTGAATCAGTCGAGTAAGGCTGTCGGAAGTAGGTTGATGGAAGAGTCGCTATCTAGTATAGTCTGATCAAACCGCTGCTCATGAATATGGCATCTGACATACAGAGCTCCTGCATCTGGCCTCTTGGCTGGCAAACAGTTCTGAATCGTGAAGCAAGTGGCACGGGTGAGCATATGGATCTCTGCATTGTGGTTCCTCCTCTTCCTACGGATGGTAATCTTCTCTTCCAGGTTCTTCTTGAAGAGAGGGATGTGCTCAAGTGCCTCCTGTAGAGTCAACTGGATATGGAATATGTTGATCATCTACTGGTTGAACTCTAACTGCTATGACTTTTCTGGATTTTCTTTTTAATTCCCCTTCACCAAGTGGAGTGCCTTAGGGAAGGGGATGGATGGGCCCTCCTTAGGTAGAGGGCTAGGAAGAGGTTCCTGTGCATATGAAGGAATAGAGTCCATACAAGGATCATCATGCAACACATATGAACTCGAAGTAGATGAAGAAACCTTTCCTTTATTAATTTTTTGGTCTTTTCTAAACTGTCCTGAGATACAATAACAAGGGGAAACACAACTGGAATCAAAATGGTGGCGTCAGTACCACCCACAGCATCAATCTTTGTGGCATCAACACCGCGCTCTGGCTCAACATCTAATGAAATAGTGACATCAGTACCACCAACTACATATGGAGAAACGACGGCCTTAGTACAGTCAGCTGGATCAACGTCCTTGGTGGCTTCAACACCACCATCATCAACATCATCAGCGGCATCAGCATCGTTGTCCTCCTCATCTGTGCTCCTGGATCCTCATGTGGTCATCGCTCAGATGAGGTGTCGCCGACTGGCATCCTACTGCTCCTAAGTGTCACACAATCAAAATCAAATATATAGGAAGAAATATCACACAAGGAGTTACTAGAAGAGGTTGTATTTGTTAATTGTACTTGCTCAGACTTCATCTTCAGGTTATTCAGATTGGGCTCGATCTGAGCGGGTATGGCGGTCATGCCCTTTATGATGTCCCTCATCTCCTGCCTGAACTCATCCATCTCTCGCCGGAAGGACGATTGCTAGCCTGAGAGTAGGCAGGCGAGATCATCAAGGGTTGGGTTCTCATAGATGGGTCCATGAGAACCGGACGGGTTGCCTTACTGGAAATGAGGCTGGCTCTGCTAGTACTGTTGTGGAGGAGGCTGAGTGTACTGATGCGGCTGTTGTTGCCTCCACTGTTGTCCCTGATGGTAGGGAAGATATCCCTACTGGTAATGATGTGATGGCTAGGAGTACTGGGGTTGCTGCTGCTGAGGTTGGCTACTCTATCCGCCTTAAGCTAGAGGTTGTTTCTTGGATGAGGTGCCTACGGTAGACCACCTGAATCCGGGATGATCACGAAAGATCACAGGCTGTTGTCGATCATACCAAATCCCATTGACTTCCATCAACATTTCCTGCTCGTAAAGGTAAGGGGGAAGAACTGCCAGGGGCTGATCATGTTGATACACCACCATCTGAGTGTCTTGAGATGGTAGTAACTGAGAGTACTGGGGCAACTGCTGAACCGGTTCTACCTGGATGTGGTGAACCTGGCGGTATTGGGCAGATGGCTGGGAAGAGTTGTTGCTGTTGTGATCAACCGGTGACCTGAGACGGGGCTGAGAAGTCGTCTGTGCCTCCTAAAGACACATGATCTAGGTCTTCAGGTCACTGAGAGTCTGTGCCAACTAGTCTATCTGTGTCTCATCCTGGCATTGCTTCTTCTCTATGATCTCTATGAGGTCTAACTTCTCACTAATAATCCCCATTTCAGCTGTTGATGACTCTTTCTGTGCTGCTGCTGACGAAGTAGATAGACCTGCATCAACCTGTGCTATCCTATGATAGGATACGGCCTGTGGAAGGGGCTTCCCCTATGTGTAGACAAGGGTTAGGGACATCACTATATAACTCTCTACCATCTCCTCGTAGTTGGCCCAGACCTGGTCCTCATCCTTGGCGAAATAGAACCCTCTACATGAGGCACTTACAAGCCCCTGTAGCTCCGTTGTAAGTCCACGAAAGAAACTCTGCACTAAGTTGGGCTTGGAAATCTCATGGTTTAGACACCGGTCGATGAGCTCATGAAATCTATCCCACGCCTCATGAAACTGCTCATTGGGGATCATGGTGAAGTTGTTGATCAAAGTTCCAGCTGAATTGGTCCGACCGAGTGGATAGTACTTGTTCAAGTACTTGGTCCGGAGCTGCTCTCAAGTAGTAGCATATCTCCCCAAATGCTTCAGCTAGTAGGCTGCTCTGTCGACTAGGGAGAAAGGGAATGCCATCATCTTGACGGTGTCCTCGTCCACGAATCAGTCGAGGATTGCACTACAGATCATCTCAAATTCTCGCAGGTGCAGATGCGGCTTCTTGATGGCTAGCTCATGGAACTTGAGCAGTAACTGGATCATTTGGGGGCCGAACTTGAAGTTGCCCAGAATCTCCGGAAGCTGGATCTAGCGATGGGTGAGGGTTGCATCGAGGTTGTGTAATTGCCTCATCGTCCTAGTATGTCTGGCTGGCTCCTGTGGTTCTTCTGGTCGTCTGTTTGCGCCTCCTCTAGGTGCTGGTATGTCTCCACCACCAGGTCATTGCGGCTCTCCTCTATCTTCCCGCATCTGCGCTAACTCACGATGCACCTCTGCCATAAATTCTCCCTGATTTCTAATATGTCTCTGCATCATCTCTAGGGAGGCTAGGAGTGTGTTGTTGATGGCGCCCTGATCTAGAACGTAGGTAGAACCCCGGGGTTGCTCATTGGTGCGATCGTCGCTGCTGGCCATCTCGCAAGTCTTTGCAAAGGCAAAAGACTTAAACTCAGGTGTCGTCAAATGTACAATAGTTGCACTGGTCTCTGTTCTGGCACCTTAGGACTGATGGAAGAAGGGTGGTCGAGGGGTAACAGGGTGGTATCGAACTCGGGTTCGGAGAGCGAGTCTGGGCTCTCTGAAACTGCCCTAGATGAGTGGAAAGGAGTGGTCGAGAGCGGTGCTGCCAAAGGCATCCTAAGGAACCTTCTTCCCATCATCATGATGTAGGGATAAGTGCAGATGAGATCCAAAAGCAAACAATATAAGAAGTCAAACCCCAATTCACCTACGCAACACTAAGCTGATGATCGTAAGGGCTCGATCGTTAATCTTGTAAATTTTATTTATGTAATCATTTAGTCTATAAGAGCGATTAAGCAAACTGTTAGGAACCCGATGCTCTCAGGAGACTGGCGCAATCCCACAGTTAGATCTTTCCCAGCTAGTATGGGTGCAGATTGTTTACCGGCTACCCGATCTGCCCAATTTGCTAAGCAAGTCTCGGATCGATTACCGGCTACCCGGTGAAATCCTCACTGGAGAACAACTAACCATAAGAATAGTAGTCTGAAGGAAGTTCATGTATGGCTCTAGCCTAATGTGCAGTTCACTCTATCGCTACATACAAACCAACCAATGAGGAATGACTCTCCCCAAAACAAATATTTTTAGATGAGGTAAATTTTAGGGTCAAGTTTGCATTAGCAGTCCCAATTTTATGGTTTTCTCTTTTTTAGATATTTGAACAAATAAAAGCAACGCCTAATGAATTTTTCGATCTCATGAGTTATTTTAAGTCCAAAAACTGGGGGAGAGGTCGAAAAATCCGATGCACAATCAAACACTATGATGCATGCAAAGATAGAGATGTGTACCTGTCACCAGCACTCTACATGTAGGGTAATCCGCGCATAAATTAAAAGACCGAAAAGAAACTAACTAAATGATGCACGAAGAAATCGGCCTTAGACGAGCAATTTCTAATGATCGTGAAGAACAATAGCTAAATGATCAGAGAGAGAGGTCGATGTCTGGTCTCGGATGTTGATCGGTGTCCGCCACAATGGATCCTGCACGTGTTGTATACGACCTCTAGCGGCACGTGACGTCTCAATCGATCGAGATAGCTTTTTAGTATTTATTTTTAGCTAGGTCCAATTATGGTCTATAGGTGCAAGCAAGCAATTAGGGATTGAACCTTAGATAATTACGTCACAATCAATCAAAAAAATTAAGTCTAGGTTTACAAATCATATTTACAATTAAATCTCTTTATGTATTATGAATCACATTCATAATATTTGTGATTCATAATATTTATGATTATTATTGATAATGATATCCACATTAATCTTATCTATCGTAAATCTCATTTAATTATCTTAGTTGACTCTATACATACGTCCAAATAAGATGAATCATATCCACATTGTTAATGGCAACTAAATCATATTTAATCATCAATTTTCTAATGCTTGGACATTGTAAATTATGGAATTATTCTTGAACTCTTTCAAGAACAATGTGCTTTCTCTGGGGATACTTGAAGACATGGTTCTAAATCTCGCGAAATTTCACCGAGATATCATCAAAATTGCGGTTTTGATGGGTCGGATATATCGAAACCTCTATGCATGTCGATTTCCCGGATTTCAATCGAAATATCGCGAGATATCGACGAGATTTCGGGTCATCTCACCATCTTGCCCAAAATAGCGAATCTGGAATAAAAAATCCCCACTTTGTCGAGATAGACCGAAATTTCGATCGAAATTTGCCCATTTCGACCGACATTCGACCGCTTTGCTTATCCAAGGTTCTCCAAGGTCTCATTTCTCCCTTTTCTTCAAGGTAAGCTAAAATTGATCAAATCTTTACCAATTATTCAAAATTTTTAAGGTTTTTGTTCCTAAGATGTTGATCTCGCTTGGTGTGGTATTTTTTGAGAGATTTTGAGTATGTAGCTTGATTTTTAGAGACCAAAATTAGGGGTTTTGTGTTTTAATGCACAATAATGATGAGTTATGAACGTATTTACTCAAATCTCGTGTATAACATGTAGTAAAGCGTACTTTGGAAACAACTTGTGAGATCTATGGAAGAGAAAATTGGGTCTTTTATGTTTTAATGTGGAATCATGATGAGTTCTTCAAGGATAAACTCGGATCTTAAGTTTTGAACATAGAAAACATGTTTCGATTTTTTTTGGCAAATGAAATTTTGAAAATTGAGTAATTTCGAAATCAAACCTTAGATCTATGCATTATTTTACATGTCTTGTGTCTCTTAGATGGCTTTTCTCGAAAATGGTCTCCTGATTGTTAGATCTAAGACTATAATGTATTGATAAGGTGTTATTTTTCTTCTGAAAATCAGAATATTAATAGTATAGTTTCAATTTAAAACATCAAGTTTTTACGAGTTTGTGCGTATTAGGTGTTAGAATCAAAACCACGAGAAAAACAGTGATGAGGTCCCTTGAGCACACCGGTGCTCAACGAAACAAACTGATGGTTCAAGTGTCCAAGAAGAGTCCAAGTGTCTCCAATATAACAATAACAAATGTTCTGCTGAAAAGTAAACTAACTACTCTACTCTATCTAATATAACTAATCCATGCTCTTCTTTTGCTCCACCTTGGATGCAGGTCTCCTCCAAATTGTCCTCAGGTGGTTCCTCACACAAAAAGTAAATAGAGATAGGTCAAAAAACAATTGTATCAAATAGAGATAAAACTAAACAAAAAGCTGAAAAGTGACTACTAAGTCGTGCTATCCGGTAACGGCGCCATTCTGATGACTTGTCCGAGCAAAATAGGTTAGGAAATCAATAATCAAAGATCATTGTGACCCGGATCACGAGGCATAATCAACAAGAAAAAGAGAAACCACGCAGTCGAAGGATAAATCAATCAAGCACACAAAACAATGTTAGCGATCTCCACTATTTATTTTGACCCAGTATAGCAACCAGGGTCGAACACAAGGAGCACGAGAAATCCTACGAAGTAGTCGAAATTCAGAAAATAAAATGCACATTTTTATCGGATTTAGTTTGCAAATTTTTATAGTTTTTAATAAAGTAATAAAATCAATCAACTAAGTAAACAAGGCACACAACATACTTTGTGAATATTTATTTAAACCTAGAAATGCTCAAAAATTAGGATAAAAATATTTTTAGGGTTTTAGTGTTTTAATTATTTTTTGTAATTTTCTGGATATTTTCTAATGTTTTTTGTGATTTTATAAAAATCAAACAAGGGTTAAAAATAAAAACAGTGCACAACCAGGATAATATTGTAAGATAAAAATAGTTAAAATACCCTAAAATCCTAGTTATGAATTTTATGGTAAAATATAAAAAAGAGCTACACACATGAACTAAAATTATATATTTTTTATTTTTCTAGATTTTTTTTATTTTTATAAGTTTTTGGGTTTTTTGTGATTTTTAGGGTTCTTAGAGGGTTTTTCAAGCAAAACTGGTGCTGAAGGTAAATCACGTAACAATACACAATCAGGATTTTTTTATAGAATTTTTTAGTAATTTTTCGAATTTTTACGTAACAATACACAATAGAGGGTTTACTTGCAAAATATCCAAACTATTTAAACTACGACAAATAATTACAGGACTAACTAGAAAACATAAAATAGAGAGGGGCCTAAGACCAATTTACCCCTTATTAAGACGCGATCCAATGGCTGTAACGATCCACTTATGGATGGGCGGTGGAGATGCGTTGGTACCCCTTCGGTGATGGATGGCGGAGAAGAGATCCTCAGATGGATCTGACGGTTAGGGGCCTCCCGATGATGGATGGCTACGATTAGAACTGGGGGAACGCCTGATCCGATGGTGGAGAAGACGCCTAGACTAATAGAGATGAACTCGCCTCCAGCGAGTTTCAATCGGTGATGGGGTGTGAGTCCTACATCGTCGGGAGTTGTTGAGATGAGGGAATCGTCGATGAAGTTAATCCGCAGCTACTGGATGGCTTAGAAGGGCCCGGGACCAAAGAGAGGGTCCTGGGGAGGCGTGGCATTCCTGGAGCTTCCTGGGAGTATCCCAGACCTCCAGATGAGGCATGTTGGTGCGCAAACCCTACAGGAGAAGATGTATGCTCGGAGAGGATGCTCCAGCGAGGGTTAGAGCACCGAAGGTATCAAAAACCACGGGGGACAGTGGAAGGGACAGGTCTTGCGTGGAATGGGAGAATTGACCTGCTAGGAGACTTCAATCCAGCGATTGGAGTCGATGGATGGATTGCAGAGCACGTGTAGAAGCAGAGTGAAGTCGGAGCGAGGTATGTGAAGGTCAGAGTGCGGTGGAGATGTGGAATCGACATGTGGTCAAAGATGCTCTGTTCGACGGTGGATAGATCGATTCAAATGGAAAATGAAGGGGATATGGAGTACCTAAGGATGATCGGAGTCGCCTGGGGGTGCGGGCGGCGGTCCACAGGAGTTATGGCCTCGATGGTCGGCACTTTCAGAGGCTGTGCTCCTCACGACGGAGCTGAGGAAACCTAGCCCGACCTGGGGGCTCTTCACTCTCCAAAAGGTGTGCTCTCCCTCACCCTCTCGTGCTCTCACTCTGGAAAGGAAGGATGGGTACGTAGGAGGTGGTTGCACAACCAAAGGTGGAGAAAGAAGGAGGAAAGGGGTGTTGGCTATATCAGTGTTCAGGTCTGAGAAGATGGGATTGCGATCCGTGAACCAAGGCGCAGATCGAGTAGGAGAAGATCGGGCGTGGATTAGGGATCCACGCCTCGCAATCGGAGCATGGAATCGGAGGATAAGATGCCATGGTCGGGTCATGAAAAATCAGTGAAAATCGGGCCAAACTCGACTTAGGCGAAAGGGGGCTGGCAGAGACTAGTTGACCAAGGTCAATGAATCCGCGCTGGCCCAATCAGAGGCGGTGTAGGAAACAACCAAAAAAGGCTATTGAACAAAAACTGTTAGAAAAATAAAAATAAATCAATTAAAAATAATAAATAAATTTAAATTAAAAGTGTATAAATTAAAAAAATGTTTATGATTTTCAAAGAATTTTTCTGTGATTTCTAATTATTTTTATGAAAAATAAATTAGTGTATATACAATATATAGTATTATATACAAGTGTAATATACCTATGTATTATGCACAAGTATTTTTGTTTTTTTAGTTTTACATAAATTCCCTAATTTTATACTTTTTTATTTTCAACATATTTTTTGGAGTACAATATAATTTTTGTTTTATTTTTGTGAATTAATTACATGTATATAATAAATAGAGGATGTAATGCATAAACATGTGTTTTGGATGATTAAGGGAGGATTTTATTTTTCAATTTTTATTTAATGATTTTTATTTTATTTTCTTTTGTTATTTATAGAAATATATACAAGGGAATAAAAATAATAATTTAGTTTTATTTTTTCAAAAATACTTATATACAAATATAGGTAGTGTATACAACACAATGTAGACCCTATTTCTCTCTGCTTATTTTATTTTGCGATCAGGTCAAGGCTTGACCTTCTCTTGGGATTTAGGTAACTCTGTATTTATTCAAAATACCTTCTTCCGTTTCCTTTTCCTTTATTCTTTTATTTTTGCACAAAAACATGTTAATTATGAAGTATTAACGGATGCATGCAGAATGCTAAGTTATTATTTTTACAAGTATTTACATGTTGCTTTGCCAAAATAAATAACTAAAATAAAAGAATAAAGAGTGAGAAACAGATATTCATCAACACTCGAGCCCAATTTCCAAGTGTTTGTTCACTTGGGGACTCACCGTGGTTTTCCGAACTTTCATCGCGTTTTTTCCTTTATTTCTCGCGGTTTGAACTTTCCGCCCTTTTTTCTATTTGTTTTTAGGAATGAGACCTTAGTCTTTAGGATTGCTTGATCATGTAGTCTAAGTCCAAACACCTAACTATTTTGCATGCACCTATAGTCTTCACATTTGGACATGGAATTAATTAATTGTTATAGTACTCAGTCTTGAGACCGTGTATCGAGAGTGGTCGTATACAACGCTTGTGATGAATCTGTGATTCATCACTCTAAAAGTTGAAAATAGAGCTTTGTTCTCGAGTAATTAGCAGCATATTTCTCCTTATCTTGCATAACTAGCATTCATGCATGCAAGCATAATATCTGCATTTTAGCATTCATATTTGCATAAAATAAGAAGCCAAATTCACTTGTAAATATTCACCTGTATATTAGATAAAATACCTTATTTGTATATATTTGATACTAATTCCGAAACTAATAAAATCAACTCTATTATGTATTTATGACTAACACTAATAAAGGAAAAATATCAAAAAAAAATACTAACTTGTAAAATTGACCAATAAAACACCAATCCAAGTTTGAAACTAGGAGCCTTAAATGCGCATATCTCTCTCATACAGTGTCCGATTTAGGTCTACTCACTTTTAAAGTAACATACATTAAGAGACCTTCAAAATAAGACCAATTTCATTAAAATCAGAGCTCGTATACAAAACTTGGGTTTTGGGCGCCTTTTGTATATTATACATATTGACCGTTTTGCCCCTGTATTTTATCCTTTCATTTTCTTCATTATTAAAAATCCAAAAAATTAGATTAAGTTGTAAATATTCTTTTTTATATTTTATCTATTTTTATTTTGATTTTTCTCTTATTGAAAAATGACAAAAAAATTACAAAAGATAAAATGCGGTATTTTATATCTATAAGGTACCACCCAAAAAAGATATTTTTGTACAGATGATCTCATTTGATTTTCGACCCTTCACGAAAGTTGTAGATCTCATCGAGACGAGCAACTTTTGTGTTGATCACTTTTTGATCTGATCTTTTATTATTTCTTTTTTATTATCCTTTTCATTTAATTATGGATTTTTCTCGGAGCGACACGTGGCAACTCCTGGAACCGCCATGTGTCGCCTCCTCATTCACCCACTTATACCATTTCCCTCCTTCATCCTAAACCATTGGATGAGGGGGTTCTACATCAATGGCCAAGCCTCTTCTCTACCCATTCCTCTCCCACTCTCCCTTAACTTAAGGGAGAGGCCACTTCGACACCTCTAGATCCAACCCCATCTTCTCCACTCCATCTTCCATCTCTCCCACTCTCTCCATGTCCTCTCCAACCTCCACCTCCTCCTCTTTATAATCACCTCCACTCCTCCATTCATCCCCATCCACTGTTCTTGAGAGAAAGAGAGCCCTGAGCCCCCTTTGATTTGTCAATGGTGACAGCTTTGACGCAATAGGTCGAGCGATGACAAGGCTTAGGTGAGATCCGTGGAGCACCGCCCACGTAGCAGCAGTTTCTCCAAACTCGCTGCCAAGCTTCGGAGACCGCCATCTCCTCGAGGCCACGACGGAAGCCGCACGACGCAGCTCTACTTTCGGCAATCGCAGGTAAGTATACTCTATCTTTTCTTGTCAATTTTTTTATCTAACAAATTTCCTTCCTTGTTTATCATCATCACATAAGAATTACATCACCACCATCATCACCACCATCATCAAATCACCATCACCATCACCAAACCACCAGTTCATTTCAATTCATACACATTTTATTTCCTGTTTACATTAAAAATATTACAACAAAAAAAATCAAAAAAAAAGAAGAGAACGGGAGGAAGTAGCCGTAGCCGCTCCCCCTGCCACTGCACCGGCGATGCCCTCCTCCATGCCATCAACCGCCCCGCCAGCGACACCGCCGTCCGTTCCCCTCCACGCAAGCGGTGCTGCCGCCGCTCCTACACCCAACGGTCGACCCCCTCCTGCCTAGACCTCGCGAGCGGCCCCACCCTTGTTGCTCATCCGCGGTTCGGCCACCGTGCTCCAGGCCGCCTTCACGTTTCGCCACCACCACTGCTGCTCCAGGTCAAGCCGCCCTCCAGCCGCGGGCGGCCTTGCGCCACCACGAGATCCTCCCGCGCTATCCGACCGTGCGACCGCGCCAGCAGCGCACAGCGGCCGCGTGTCGTCCTCGCGTCCTCTCGCCGCCGCAAGCCCAGCTGTGCCCTCGACGCCACCCGTCCGCGCACCAAGAAGCCACGCGGCCGTGCGCCACCGCCTCCTGGCCGCGCGGCCGGCTGCCCGCAACACCAATCGCCGCCCGCTCGTTCGACGCCGCACCGCCGCCTTGCGCGTGCCGTGCACGGCGCTGCCTCCACGCGCGTGCCCAGGCCGCTGAGCTCGCCTCCTTCTGCCAGCGAGTCCTACACCTTGCCGCCCCTCGCGCCGCCCCGCCTCCTCGCGCGGCCGTCGCCTCCAAAGTGCCACCTCCATCTTCAAGGTCGTGCCCTAGTAGTTTCAGTCCTTTTATCTTCTATTTTTTTTATTTTGAACAATTGCATTAGCAGTATGTTACTTTTAATTAATTGCAAAAGCATCACTTAGATATTTCAGTCCACTTATTTCACTTTCAGTTTTGCAGAAACAACCCTGAGTTTATACGTTAATTTGGAAGTCATTTTTGCATCATTTTTTAAATCAAAATATAGCATGTTGATGATAAACTAATTCTTTATCTTTTTGCTATTTATTTGTATTTTTGTGAGCAGCTGTCATTTTATTAAAAATCAGAGATTGAAAATCAATGATATTTTACCCATTTTAGCTCTGAAATTCGCACATATTTATTTCTTGCTCCAAAAATTATGAAAAAATTGTGAATGACGTATTTTAGTGTGCTTTAATTATTTTCCAAGTTTCGTCCAATTCACAGTTGTCTTTTGCATGAAATAAATTATAGAGTGACTTCTGTAATTGGTTTTAAATTAATTCCACGAATAAGATTTTTGAGAAATCTCAAGTCTCCTAGATTCCTTATTGAAATATCTATTTGAGATAATTCATTCTTTAGATAATTTAACTTCGTGGATTTATTAGGAATTAAACACTTGCAGTTGCTCTATTTTTAGTAAAAAATTAATAAAAAATCATAAAGTATCAGAAAATTCCAAAAATATTAGTTAGTTTCAATTCATCATGTTTAACTTCCAGTAATTTTTTTATGATTTTTGCATATCATTTGCTCGAAAAATTGCATAAAAACCCAAAAAAATTGTATTTTTCATTTGTGCATTTTAAACCCAAAAATTCCAAAAAAAATACATTTTGCATTCAGTATTGGATTAGGTTCTTAGGAAAAATATCACTTGGCTGATTTGAATTAATTTGAGACTAAAATTAAATTTGGCTAAGTTGTTGATTTTCTTAATTATCTAGTTCATTCGCATCATTGCATTTGGCATTTTATTGCATAAAAATACAAAAAAAACCACTTGGAAAACCGCAATCTAATCCATCTAATCTGATCCTGGGTTGTTCCTTTGCCTCCTTGAGTCGACCCTGGGGCTTGCCCAGGCTAAACAAACATAAAACCGCGCTTGATTTCATTCGACAAATCATTGATTTGTGCCGTTAATTTTTTATCGATGCGAATCTATCCGACTGCAACGAAATAGTCAATCTGACAACACTAAAAGGGTAGGTCCGCGGCTCGTCAAATGGTGCCGTTGCCGGGGAGGCAAACGGCTTAGGATCACTTTAGAAAATTAGATTTACGTTTTGCACTCTCTCGGGTAGTCTGATCCCCGAACCACCTTGTAATTATTCTATTTTTTTCAATTATTTTTCTATTTATTTATTTTTTATTTTCTCTCTCTCTGACATTTTTTATCTTTTTTTGCGAGGGTTCGGTGGACTTGGAGCGGCTTTCTTGAAGTCAACGAATCTCGAAGTGCATCAGAGGCCGACGATTCTTGGATCAAGTCGGTTGTTGAGACGCCAGAAAGATTTCCTTTTTTAACTTGTAAAAAAAAGTGTCTGCATTTATAGCGGTTCACGTTTGGGTTCTCGCGTGTGTAAACATAGTGGAACCATGTCCCTGTGTGCTGTGCGGATTGAGTTTTAGACTAGGCTTGTACTAGCGGCTCCTCGGGCCACTCTAGGATTTGCTTGTGCTCGTAATTCTTTAGGATCACACATTGCACTTAAAAGACGCACTTAGACCGCAGATCTAGTCAAATCAAACATGTGCTTCACTCGCTAATAGAACTGCATGTCTAGGAGCGGATTTTGTCGTCTGCATTTGCATGTAGTATAAAAGTTTTCAATTCTGTTTTGCATCCTGCATAAAACGAAGGGATCACTGTAAGTATTCTCCACTCAGCATACGCATCATCGTTTTACGTGCATCAGCTTTTCTCGATTTCCCCCTCTATTTTTTCACACTTAAATTTAAACGGAAATTGGGACTGGACGTTAGACGTGCTATGTGGCTGGACTAACAAGTGATAACTTAACTTAAAACCGGGACTACTAACATTATTGACCAAAAAAATCAATAAAATTGGAAAAACTGTTTGCGGGAGACTAATCCCGGCCTTGTTTTCAGGCTGAGTGAGGGTACTTGAGTGTGTGTGAACACCTTAAGGCAGAGCCCAAATCCCCGCCTTCCATATCACGTTCCGACTAATCCTAGCAAATACACAAGTTGAATTTATTAAGGTTCACTGACTAGTACCAAGTAGCCTCCGCCTATCTCAGGTAGATAGGGGCGAAATTGCGGTACTTCGCGACAAGTTGCCAGTAACCCCCCGGGGTGAAGTTTCGACCTTGTCCGCCTCCGCCTGCTTGCAAATAGATAGGGGCAGGTCTTTGAATCCATCAACTTGGGATAGGAACAAAGAAAGGAAGGACCGAAAGTATCTTAGGCAACAGGTTAAACATGGAAGACACATCCGGCTTTGAGCCGACTTCCCTATAGACCGTGTAACCTTTGCTATCTTGTCTGATAAACTCACACTTAAAATCAACCAGATTAATCGGACTCAGTTTTGGGTCCTTCACCGTGTTGAGTGTGAATTCGCTGTTTGCTCTTGCATTTGTCTTTGAGTCTGTCTGTGTGTGTTATTCTGTCTAATTGCACGTTTTCTACCTCAATCTTCTTACATTCATCATTTCCTCTTCAAAGATGTCGGGATATTGGTCCCCCTACCCTATGCCCTCTGGTCATTCCTCCTCGACCATATACAGTTCATCTTCGCCTTCTTCTTCTCCCATGTATCCTCTGCCACCTACGGGAGAATCTTACCCGTGGTCGGTTCCACCTCAACCCGATACGAAGTCAGAACTTCAAGTGACTTCTCCACTTCTTCGCATTTCTCACCTACTCCATATTCTAACACTCCGGATCCACTTCCACCTTGGGCTGACTGTCCTTACTCTCGAGAGCTTGTAGGAATCAAAGAATCGAATGAAGAGCAAGCCACTGCTGAGATAGATGATTGGCAAAATTATATGCCCCCATTCTCACCTCAAGTAGGGACCAGACAACAATTTACATATACACATCCCAACTTGACCTTAGAGCATAACTTGATCGATCGAACAAACCGAATGGAGAGGCTTGTACACCATGATTTCCCAGACTTGATTGACTTTAGTGATCAAGCTTCCATTAACTAGCCTTCATTCGAAGAGCATATACATTCACAAGATTGGACTCATGACCTAGACTTATCAGTCCCTGTTTCATCATATGAGGCTCCAACCAATACTTGCCATCTAGATGGTCCATACTCGACCCAGCATTACATGCTAGAGTCTAGATATGTTGAGTATGAGACCCCAATATCTCAGCAATATCCTCCATTTGAGCAGAACTATCCCATGATTTGTCATGGGAATTTTATGGAGGATGGCATCTCTAGACTTATTAAGAAAAATGAATCATTTGGTAACGAGTTGAGAGACGTCATGGAAATATTGCACTCGATTTCTGCCAGCTTGGGAAGGAGAGTGGAAAAGTATGTAAGTAGGTATGATGTTGAAAACCAAGCAAGCATTAAGTAACCCACATCTTCTGTACAGCTGGAGTCTATTCTATCTCCCTATTCTACTAACCCCTTGTCTTACAATCTTGAGTCTGATCATTCATCTATCCAAAACACCAAAAAAATTGAAAATCCCTAAAAGACCAAAAACATTGAAAAATCAGAAAAATCCATAAAAATAGAAAATGAAAATGACTTAAAAAATTTGGATCCTACCCTAAGGGAAGCACTCGATGAAGAATTGATTTTTAATCTTCCCTTAATAAAATCCATAGATCGCTTTCCCGGCCTCAAATGATTCGTGAGAAGTAAATTGATGCCCAAGAGGTCGAGCAATAAGAGGACAAGGACCGAAAGACACATAGTGTCTATGGCCACCTCCTTGGTGATGGGGAGAAAGACCAAAAGCCGCAGAGTGAAGCGGTTGCCCCGAGTTGAGTGTAAAATCAAAGACACCATCTTTACCCATCCAAGAATCGATGATAACTCACCGATAAATATCCTCCCGACCTCTGTGTTTGACAAGCTCAAACTCAGGCCACTTAGGAAGTCGAGAGAGATCGTTCAGCTGGCTGATCGATCCATCAAACGGTCGAGAGGAAACATTTCAGTCATCATTACTTTCCAAGGTGCTCTACTCCAGGTGGACTTCACGATCATTGACATCGAGCACTGAGGAGAGTTTACCCAGTCTCTGATTATTTTCGGGAAGCCGTTATTAGCCTTGTCTAAGGCGACTATAGATTGCGAGACTCGAGAGATCGATTTTTCACCATTGAGAGCACTTCGACCTCTCCCATTCTTTGATAAACTTTACCCTAAGGTGACCCACACATCCGCTGACAGTCGTGACAATCGAGAGGTCGATGAGTCCCACCTCTCTGCTACATCTGAGAGACCGATTGTCCGGATAATCGTTGGTTCAGAGAATCCCCACACCTCCTCAACTGCTTGCACCACTACCGTGACAACTTCTAAGGAGGACTCATGATTGGAAGCTATCATTGATTCGGACACGACCTTTGTGGATTGCCTTGATCATTTTGATGATCCGACACAAGAGCCCAATAATGCCAAGCCAACTGAGATCACTAGCACTTTCTCAAGACGCATGCTGACCTTTCAGGAATATTCCAATCTATATGGTGACTCATCTGATGAGGAACCCATGGTCAGCACCACACCACATCCTGGACCTTCAAAGGAAACAACCATGATTACATTGACTCCACTTAAAAACACGGTTGCTCCCTCTTCTAGTCGGCTATCTAGTGAGAGGAAGTCGAGAATTGATTCCTTGAGGTGTTCCCCCAAACCTCTCAAGGCGTGTTGTTCTCCACTCCCTCTCAATGATTTAGGTTCTAGAAAATCGACTAAGAAAATTTCCTTCAACACACTGGAGAAGGAATTTTCCCGAAGAATCCTCATCTGGTCCGGATAAGGTGATTCATATGAGTGAGCTCAGTTCGGCTGTTCTCAAGCCTTATCTAAGCAAGCAGTCGTGTGTCGACCCTCATTGGACGATCCCTACACCTCACTATTATTCATCTGAGGACGATTCCAACAGTGACACATATGTATATTATCCACCTCCTCGCGTCCGCAAGAAGGTTCGTCAGAAACCTTCTTAATCCTTGTATATTCTCACTCTTTCTTGTATATACTTTCTCTCCCTCCCTCCCCAGTGATTCGAATCACTCACCCCGGTTCCATATCATTTCATGACTATACTTAGGATAACTAGATCCTAAGTATAGGGGGGAGAGTAACCCGCGTCTATTCATTTTACATCCTCCAGATCACATCGGTTCTCATACTCACTCATTTCCTATACTTAGGCTGACCAGAGCTTAAGTATAGGGGGGACCGATGTCCGCCATGTATATACTCATCCATTTCCCCTCTTACCCTCGTCCGCCCCATTTTTTGATCTTCTTCTACACTTAGGCTGCCAGAGCCTAAGTATAGGGGGGCGGGACGACTTCTAAACTTTTTATTTGTTATCTTAGCTCTCCTACGCTTAGCACGAGCTATGTCTGTTTCCTCGCTTTTCGTGCTCTGAGAACATAGCACACGCTAAGTATAGGGGGGCGTGTATATATTACATATATACTTTACCCATAGCTCATACTTTCACGTATTTTCACGTACTTTTTGTATATATTTTGCAATAATTACGGGTGGGTAGAAATTAAAAAAATTACTTGTTGCATAATACTTGTAAAACTTTTGTGAAAATTGAAAATAAATAAAAAAAATAAAAAAACCAAAATTTTTTGTATACTTGTATACTCGTATAACACTTGTATAATTGTATAATACTTATAAACTCTTGTAAATTGTTGTAACATAGGAGGTATACCAAAGTTTTGAAAAAAAAAACAAAAATAAAGGCTTCTTATTTACTCTTGCATATCATCCTTGCATTTCAAAAAAAAAAGAGTCTGCATTTCATTCATAGCATGTCATCTACACCTCGCATATCTTGCATATGAAAAGTGAAAAGCTAGTGGGTTCTGAACCAAGTTATGAGTAGATATTGAGGATGGACCTGATTTGACCTTAATCCACCTAATTTCAGAGAAACCTTATAGGAACTGGAGTTAAGATTTCTCAGGTCAAGTGACTTAATTCTTTGAGTCCGCAAGTCTATGTTCAAATGTCATCCTGATTAGTCTAAGTAGAATATCTCGTGCACACGCATGATTCTTTTAGACAATGATCTAACTTGGACAAGCACAATGCATGTAGCTCTTCATTGATGAGGTGATGAGGAGGTGAAATCCTTTAGCTTGGAGTAGCACACAGGTGGAAACATCCATCCTCCTCTAGGGAGGGTAGTGCATCTCAACCTAGTCTGGTGGTGTTGACATCTAAGGACGGGATGTTGTGGGTTGCAATAATGCTTCAAAAGAGGGATAGTCTACTGGCTCAAGAGGAAAAACTCCTGATGTACATGCTGCACCTTGTATATAGTTCAAAAAAAAGAGGAAAAAAAAGAAAAAATGCAAGAACTCCAAAAAATCAGATAGATCCAAGTGAAAAAAATACCTGTCGAAGTATGTATATTAGCAAGAAGTCTGCAGCTAGATGACTTGGCTACACTGGTCAGGCATCCCGGGATAGGTAGCTACACTGGCTACCGTCCATTCTTTTCTCTACCCCCTCCTCTTGAGCTGGACGCACATGAACTTAGAAGGGAATACCCCGCTCCTCGAGGAAAGAGTTACTGGATCGGGTTATTTGAGTTACCTTCTTAGAGGAGGCTGGTTCTGAGCCATTTCTGATGTGGAGAGCTATTTTACACTTACACAGTACAAGTAAGAATCATAGCCATCAGAAATTTGCGTATGAGGATTTGTTCTGACCTGACTATTAAGGAGTCTTGAATAGAAGACTTGTGGAACTTGAAGTCTGTTAGGTCTTAAATTCAGATCCCAATAAGGTTCTGCCACACAATTAATCCAAAGGTCGAGTCAAGCTCTATTTTCAACTTTTGTTCATGACCTTGGTATGGAACCCAAAATCATTTCACTCTTGCATTTCATTTTAGTTGCTCGGGGACGAGCAAGGTTTAAGTATAGGGGGTTGATGAATCTGTGATTCATCACTCTAAAAGTTGAAAATAGAGCTTTGTTTCCGAGTAATTAGCAGCATATTTCCCCTTATCTTGCATAATTAGCATTCATGCATGCAAGCATAATATCTGCATTTTAGCATTCATATTTGCATAAAATAAGAAGCCAAATTCACTTGTAAATATTCACTTGTATATTAGATAAAATACCTTATTTGTATATATTTGATACTAACTCCGAAACAATTAAAATCAACTCTATAGTGTATATATGACTAACACTAATAAAGGAAAAATATCAAAAAAATACTAACTTGTAAAATTGACCAATAAAACCCCAATACAAGTTTGAAACTAGAAGCCTTAAAATGTGCATATCTCTCTCATACAGTGTTCGATTTAGGTCTACTCACTTTTAAAGTAATATACATTCAGAGACCATCGAAACAAGACTAATTTCATTAAAATCGGAGCTCGTATACAAAACTTGGGTTTTGGGCCCCTTTTGTATATTGTACATATTGATCATTTTGCCCCTGTATTTTATCCTTTTATTTTCTTCATTATTAAAAATCCAAAAAAAAGATTAAGTTGTAAATATTCTTTTTATATTTTATCTATTTTTATTTTGATTTTTCTCTTATTAAAAATGACAAAAAAATTACAAAAGATAAAATGCGGTATTTTATATCTATAAGGTACCACCCAAAAATATATTTTTGTACAGATGATCTCATTTGATTTTCGGGCCTTCACAAAAGTTGTAGATCTCGTCGAGACGAGCAACTTTTGTGTTGATCACCTTTTGATCAAAGCTTTTTTATTATTTCTTTTTTATTTTTCTTTTCATTTAATTATGGATTTTTCTCGGAGTGACACGTGGCAACTTTTGGAGCCGCCATGTGTCGCCTCCTCATTCACCCACTTATACCATTTCCCTCCTTCATCCTGGGCCGTTGGATGAGGGGGTTCTCCATCAACGGCCAAGCCTCTTCTCTACCCATTCCTCTCCCACTCTCCCTTAACTTAAGGGAGAGGCCACTTCGACACCTCCAGATCCAACCCCATCTTCTCCACTCCATCTTCCATCTCTCCCACTCTCTCCATGTCCTCTCCAACCTCCACCTCCTCCTCTTTATAATCACCTCCACTCCTCCATTCATCCCCATCCACCGTTCTTGAGAGAAAGAGAGCCCCGAGCTCCCTTTGATTTGTCAATGGCGACAGCTTTGACGCAATAGGTCGAGCGACGACAAGGCTTAGGTGAGATCCGTGGAGCACCGCCCACATAGCAGCAGCTTCTCCAAACTCACTGCCAAGCTTCGGAGACTGCCATCTCCTCGAGGCCACGACGGAAGCCACACGACGCAGCTTCACTTTCGGCAATCGCAGGTAAGTATACTCTATCTTTTCTTGTCAAATTTTTTTATCTAACAAATTTCCTTCCTTGTTTTATCATCATCACATAAGAATTACATCACCACCATCATCACCACCATCATCAAATCGCCATCACTATCACCAAACCACCAGTTCATTTCAATTCATACACATTTTATTAACTGTTTACATTAAAAAATTACAACAAAAAATTCAAAAAAAATCAAAAAAAAGAGAAGAGAACAGGAGGAAGCAGTCGTAGCCGCTCCCCCTGTCTCCACGCCGGCGGTGCCCTCCTCGACGCCAGCAACTGCCCTGCCAGCGGCACCGTCATCCGTTCCCCTCCACGCTAGCAGCGCTGCCGCCGCTCCTGCACCCGACGATCGACCGCCTCTTGCCTGGACCTCACGAGCGGCCCCACCCTTACTGCTCGTCTGTGGTTCGGCCACCGCACTCCAGGCCGCCTTCACGTTTCGCCACCACCACTGCTGCTCCAGATCAAGCCACCCTCCAGCCATGGGCGGTCGTGCACCGCCACGAGATCCTCCCGCGCTATCCCGCCATGCGACCGCACCAGTAGTGCACAGCGGCCGCGTGCCGCCCTTGCGTCCTCTCGCCGTCGCAAGCCCAGTCGCGCCCTCGATGCTGCTCGTCCGCCCGCCAAGAAGACACGCGGCCGTGCGCCACCGCCTCCTGGCCGCGCGGCCAGCGGTACTAGCCACCCCGCCCCGTGCCTCGTCGTAGTACGCGCGCGGCCGCCTGCTCGTCCGATGTCGCACCGCCGCCTTGCGTGTTCCGTGCACGGTGCCACTCCACGCGCGTTCCCAGGCCGCTGAGCTCGCCTCCTACCGCCAGCGAGTCCTCCACCTCGCCGCCCCTCGCACCGCCCCGCCTCCTCGTGCGACCGTCGCCTCCAAAGTGCCACCTCCATCCTCAAGGTCGTGCCCTAGCGGTTTCAGTCCTTTTATCTTCTATTTTTTATTTATTTTGAACAATTGCATTAGCAGTCTGTTACTTTTCTTTAATTGCAAAAGCAACCCTTACATATTTCAGTCCACTTATTTCACTTTCAGTTTTGCAGAAACAACCCTGAGTTTGTACGTTAATTTGGAAGTCATTTTTGCATCATTTTTTTAATCAAAATATAGCATGTTGATGATAAACTAATTCTTTATCTTTTAGCTATTTATTTGCATTTTTGTGAGCATCTGACATTTTATTAAAAATCAGAGATTGAAAATCAATGATATTTTAACCATTTTAGCTTTGAAATTTGCACATATTTTTTTGCTCCAAAAATTATGAAAAAATTGTGAATGATGTATTTTAGTGTGCTTTAATTATTGTCCAAGTTTCGTCCAATTCAGAGTTGTCTTTTGCATGAAATAAATTATAGAGTAGCTTCTATAATTGATTTTTAATTAATTCCACGAATAAGATTTTTGAGAAATTTCAAATCTCCTAGATTCCTTATTGAAATATCTATTTGAGATAATTCATTCTCCAGATAAGTTAACTTTGTGGATTTATTAGGAATTAAACCCTTGCAGTCGCTCTGTTTTCAGTAAAAAATTCATAAAAAAATACATGAAGTGTCAGAAAATTCCAAAAATATTAGTGTAGCTTCAATTCATCATGTTTAACTTCCAGTAAATTTTTTTTATTTTTGCATATCATTTGCATGAAAAATTGCATAAAAATCCAAAAATTGCATTTTCATTTGTGCATTTTAAACCCAAAAATTCCAAAAAAATACATTTTGCATTCAATATTGGATTAAGTTCTTAGGAAAAATATCACTTGGTTGATTTGAATTAATTTGACATTAGAATTAAATTTGGCTAAGTTGTTGATTTTCTTAATAATCTAGTTCATTCGCATCATTGCATTTGGCTTTTATTGCATAAAAAAACAAAAAAAACCACTTGGAAAACCGCAATCTAATCCATCTAATCTGATCCTGGGTTGTTCCTTTGCCTCCTTGAGTCGACCCTGGGGCTTGCCTAGGCTAAACAAACATAAAACCGCGCTTAATTTCATTCGATGAATCATCGATTTGTGCGGTTAATTTTTGATCGACGCGGATCTAGATCCGACTGCAACGAAATAGTCAATTCGACTACACTAAAAGGGTAGGTCCGCGGCTCGTCAGCTTGCAGGACCCGTTGTGGCGGGCACCGATCCGCATCAGAGACCGGACTTAGGTTTCATTCTGAGTACTCGGCATTTGGTTCTTCATGTATAGCAATTGCTTGCTTAGGTTGATTTCCATGTGCATATCGGCATTTAGTGTAGGTTTATAAATTCTCGTTTTGCATCTCGCATGGAAAGAACTGGAAAGTGTTGTAAGTCTTCTAACTGAGCATTCATCATTTAGGCACTAAGGTGAGATTTACATCTTAGTGTCATCTTGCATTGTTTTTAGACCTTCTCCCTCTATTTTTGCATCAAATAAGATGCAAAGAAAACACAAAAACTTTAGGCGCTTGTGTTGAAATTACTCAAAGCAAGTGATAGCACCAAAAAATTTAAAAAAGGAACTGCTAAAAATACTTGTCCTAAATAAAATTGATTAATTGGACTCATCGCCTTGGGTGAGCAAAACCCTCATTTGTTTTTAGGTTGCATAGGAAGGTTTCCTTCCAAGTGAGAGAGCGGCTTCGTAAGGATTAGAGCCCCAAGACCCAGTTTGTGGTTGCCTTGTGTATCGCCTGGATTTCTGAAGTATTGGCGCTTCTATCGTACGTAGGCGAGTAGGGCTTGGTCAACAATGATGCTCTCTATTATGTAGGGTATCGACCTTGTCCGAAGTATCGAGCATAGGCCATGCCTTCACGGGGGTGTCTGCCTCATAGTCCTGCGTCCAAGTAGGTTCTCGCACGCTTACGGGTGATTCCATTGCGAGCGAGATCCGAAGTATGGTTTCACTTATCGGCTTCCTCCCTCTATTTCTTTGGCTGAGTAGGGATACAGGAAGGGTTACAAGGACCTTAAAAAGCACAGACTACATCTTACAAAGGAGGAGGACAAGTACAGGATACTTTTCCGGCAGTACTCCCTCTCCTATAAGTGTAGTGCTCTAAGGACTCGTGAAACGATTAATTGCCTGAAAATCAAATCTAAAATTTGCAAAGATAATTGCCAAACCTTCACAGCTCCACGTGTTGAGTTGGTGAACCCATTGCTTTGTGTTTGATTGCTTAGCTTTATTAAGGTCAAGATCAAAAACATTACGCAATCATGCAATTTGGCATCCTTCCTTATTGACCCTCGCTCACTTTGAGCCATTCTACTGTTTTGCATTCCGTCTGTTTCTTGTTGACCTCCATATCTTTCATCCACATCAATCTTCCTCTTGATCCCCGAGATGGTGATGAATGGGCAGTTTAGTCGAGACTTGGTCGACACCCACATCAGTTCCATATGCTCACTCTCTCCAATAATTCAGGGCGATTCCTGAGAATGTGGTTCGAACTCTGTGACCTGATCTCCAGACTCCCCATCTTCCCTAATAATCTGGATCACTCTTGTCCCGAACTTTGCCCGTTTTGGATGACCATTTATTTCACTCCTTATACATCACCATCCTTAACAAAGTTCTATGTTGACCTTAACACAGAACATTGCTCTCCTTCTGGTGCTGCAATTCAGACTGATCGGGGCATTCTTCCGTATACAGATCAAGAACCCAATTTCGAGCCAGAGATCTAAGAAAAATGTGTGAGGGTCGGTGGAAGAGGAAAGGGACCACAATCCCAACCTGAAGAAGAAGTCAATCCGGGGGAAGGGCAATACACAACACAGAATGAAGTTAATAGCCAGTTGCTTGCATCCATCCAAGCAATCCAATGCGGGCATTTTGTAAGGGGCCCCTGTCATTTTGTGTATTTGTTATTGCTCTAGAAACTATTTTATTAAGTGTTTTATTTTTGGGAAAATTACAAAATGGCCCTTGAATTTTCTGATATTTACATTAATGCCCCTGCCAATAATGTAGTTTCTCTTTGTTTCTTGTATTTATTTCATATTGCTACATTGCTCAAAAAATCCAAAAAATACGTGAAGCTTCATGTTGCATTGCACTTCCACATCATAATTTTTGTTTTGCATTTTGAAGCCTTTTAATATTTATTAAAAATAAAAAAGGAGCCTTTTGTCCCTGTTTGCAATAGAAAATACATAAAAAATTCTAAAAATATTTTGAAAAATTACCAAAATAATATATTTTTGTATTTATGCATTTTAAAACTTTAAGCTAAAATCACTAAAAATACAAAAGAAAACTCTAAAAATTAGAAAAATCCTTAAAACCTTTATAAAAATATATAAAATTCTTAAAAAATCCAAAAAATCTATTTTCTGTTTTATATTTTTCTCTATTTTATTACCTTTATTTTAAAATTAATTTGTAGCAATTTTGATACCAATTGGTATTTTTCTCCTCCATTTTAGTTTCAAATATTTAATTAAACCCTATTTTAGGGTATTTTTGACTTAAAAATATATAAAAATTAGAAAAAAAATCCTTAAAATTAGAAAAAAAATGTATAAAATTATTAAAAACCCAAAAATCTTTTATTTTTCTTATTTTTGATTATTTTTGTGAATTTTTATATCGACCCTAGCTTATATTGTATATATATCTTTATATAGCTGTATATATATTCAAAGAAAAGGAAATTAAAGAAAATGTAAAATGTAAAAAATGTAAAAACAGAAAAATAAAAATAAAAAAATAAAAACCCACAAAAATTGCAATGTGGCTAAGTAGTTGAGAGATAAATTATGCCTTGATTTCTTATAGCCTGCTCTAATCCCTTGCTTCATGTGTTCGACCGCTACTTGCTGCCATTATACATTCTTAGTAGGATATAATAAATTGTAATTCTTTCTCTTAATTGCTTAATTATTTGTGTAGGTTAATTATTGAAACATCGAAAGGGTTGGAGTAGTCACCTTAGTGACAATGAGCCTGATTTGTCAGGCCAATTATTTAGCGACTCCCATCTTATCATTTTTCAGCATGTTCGGAGTGGAGACTGGGATCCAGAGCTATGAAGATCTGAAGGTATGCAGACCGTGGAAGAGATGGAGAAAGGTCAGGTGGAGATGTAGGCATGGTCGAAAATGGTTGATTGCAAGAGGAGCTCCTCCGATCGTGCAGATCGGAGGTTGGGAATGTTTATATGATCTGAGTGATTACGATGAAAACAAAGCATGGAATGAATGCTAAATTGAAAATGTACTATCTAAAATACCTACGGAATGGAAGAACGGTGAAGATCTCCTCGATCTGCGGCTGAGCAGAGAGGTGGAGATGTGTGGCAGAGATCGCCAGCGACGTGGTTGAATCACGAACTTCAGATGCTCACTCGCACTCCTAACCATGGGGAACCAGAGCTGTCACCTACAACTCACTCCAAGGATCGATCTCGGGGAAGAAAATGACTGAAGGACGGATTGATCAGTCGCCGGAGGTGGAGGGCTTGTATTTATAGGTGTGGCTCCGATAAATTTTTAAAATTCAAAATAGGTGCAGTTCATGGAGAAATCAGTAGAGCTAACACATGGGCGTGGAAGGAGAATGAATGAGCGAGAGAATCGGAGAAGGAAGCGTAGGCAGTTGATGATGGAGGCATATGGGAAAATGTGATAACAACGGTCAATGGTGAAGTTAGCAGAAGAAAGGGCGCGGATGAGCAGTTGACCTGAGTCAACAAACCTGGGTCAGACGATAAAAGTGCTCGTAGAATACGTCCAAATTAGTCTACATGACAAAAACTGTAAAAAAAGTTAAATAATTTGATAAAAATAGATAATGAATTTATTTAATTACATAATGTCAATAAAAATGTTAAGAATAATTTGAAGTTAATTTTGGTGATTTTATTTAATTAAATAATATAAGTACAAGGGTTAAAATAAATATAAATTTTTATTTATAGGTATGTATACTTATATATGCAGTATTCTGATTTTTAATTCATTATATATATACATGTGTACATAATTTAATATTTTATTTATTTACAATATTTTATAAGGGTTTTAATGGTATTTTTATTTGTGTTTAAGAATCAATTTATTGGGTTAAATGTATAAGTACAATAATATATACATGATTTTATTTTTGTTGATTTTTTATTTTTAATTTTTGTTTGTATTTTATTTAAGTTAAATATAATATTTAAAATAGTTAAAAATATGATATTCACAATTATACAAAAGAAAATAAATGATTAAATAATATATAGAGTGTATATGTAGGTATAATATATAGTAATACCCCAATTGGCCACACTTCACACCTTAACTTTGAATTTTATGGAACCTCCTTTTAAAAGATAATTTAATTAGGAGTACAATGAAAGTGAGTTTGATGAATTAGGAGTTCAGGTGGAGAAGATATTGATCTTGGAAGTTGAGCTATGTGGCATTTTGAGAATGATATTATCTATACAATATACGCATATTTTAATTGCAATTATCTTTATTATTTACAAGAGGATTTTATTCACAAATTTAAAGAAGAAATAATGATTATTTACAAAAGTTTTGGTGGTGAATAAAATAATGAAAGAATTGTGTATTTTAGACAATATTATACAAGTGTGAAATATATAGAGATGTCAAGTATCTTCTGCATTTTAAGCCTTATCTCCCCCTACTTTATTCTTTGTCGATCAGGTCAAGTCTTGACCTTCTTACGAGGTCTAATTAAGCATGTATATATACATATATACTGTCTTTTATTTTCTTTATTTTCCTTTATTTATTTATTTATTTTAGGTTAAAATAGTAATAAATATACAATATTTACACGATAATTAGAGTCAGTAAAAGATAAGGAATTAGTTATATTTACATGTATTTTATAAGGGATTTTAAACTAAAATAAATGAATAAAGATGATGAAATATATATTCATAAGAAGCTGACTCAGAATTATCAGAATTAAAGCAACTTCCGGCAAATCATAAGTATGTTTTCCTTGCGGGTGAGCCAAAGAGTATCCGGCCATCATCAATAGCAGATTGACCATGGATTAAAAATCTTGCTTTCTAGATTTGTTCAAAAAAACCCTTAAGGTGCTTGGTTGAAATGTTTCTGATCTCCGAGGGATAAATCCGGTTGTATGTTCACACCATATCTACTTAGAGGATGATTGTAAACCATCCCACAAATTCCAGAGAAGGTTAAACCCTAATCTTCAGGATATAGTCATGAAAGAGATAACAAAATGGTGTAAGGTTAACTTTATTTATCCTATCTTTGACTCAAAATGGGTTAGCCCATTGCACGTAGTTCCAAAGAAATCCATAATTACAGTGGTCACAAATGATCAATGATAGGAGATCTCTACTCGAGTACCTACTTCATGGTGCATTTGTGTTGATTATCGGCACCAAAACACATTGACCAAGAAGGATCACTTTCCTATGCCCTTTATTGATCAAGTACTTGAAAGATTTGCAGGGAAAAAGTTCTTTTGATTCTTGGAGGGGTACTCTAGGTACAACATAGTGGTAATCAGTTCTGAAGATCAAGAGAAGACTACTTTCACCAGTCCGTTCGGCCCTTATGCTTTCAAGTGGATGCCCTTTGGAATGTAAAGTACCTGCTACATTCCAGAGGTGCATGTTGGTTGTTTTTGCTGACATGGTGGGTAGTTTTCTTGAGTTTTCCATGGATGATTTCTCAGTCTATGGTGATAGTTTTGATACTTTCCTTGCATGCCTAGACCGAGTACTTACGAGAAGTCATAAAGTCAATGTGGTTCTATCATGGGAAAAGAGTCACTTAATGGTAGCTAAAGGAATTGTGCTAGAACACGTCATCTTCAAGCGAGGCATGGAGGACAACACAGTAAAGGTGGATGTGAATGATAAAAGAAGTAGGGAAGCACTCCTCATAGAAACCTCCTCCTGCATCACTCGGCAGGAAAGACCTTATCATTCCCAACTGCGAACTAGAAGGGGCGATCACTCGAGCCACCTCGTACAGTCAAGAATGTGAGGTCATTTCTAGTGCATGTTGGTTTCTATAGAAGATTTATGAAGGACTTCAACAAGATTTCCTGACCTCATAAATCTTCTCGATAATGAAACCAACTTCATTGTAGATCAGAAGGTTCTCTGAGCCTTTACACAGTTGAAAGAACTCGTCACTTAGTCACCCATCCTACAACCTCTAGATTGGTCTCTCTCATTCGACATCATGAGAGATGCTTCTGATTTTGCCTTTGGTACTATATTTGGACAAAGAAGATATAATGTACCCTACGCCATCCATTATGCTGGCAGAACACTTGATGGTGCACAGAAGAACTATATAGTTACAGATAAAGAGTTGCTGGTAGTTGTTTTCGCCCTTGAGAAGTTCAGATCACATCTTTTCAATTCTAAGGTTATAATTTACACTGACCACTCTACTATCTGGTATTTACAACAGAAGAGGATGCCAAGTAACGTCTACTCAGATGGATCTTTCTCCTCCAAGAATTTGATTTGAAAATTAGAGATAAACTTGGAGTTAAGAATGTGGTAACAAATCACCTATCTAGAATTGAATGCACAGATACGTAGTTAAGTAGTGTAACAATATCAAAAACCTTCCCCGATGAATCCATTCTAAGTGCTGCTTCTATCCATGGTATGTCGATGTTGTGAACTATCTCATTTTTTAGAAAGTTCCACAAGATTTAATAAGAGTAAAGAAGGAAAATTTTCTGTCTGATGTTCATTTTTACTAGTGGGAATATCCTTACCTTTCAGGGGATGTGCGGATTGGCATCAGTGCATTTCTTAGGAGGAGTACACCAGTGTCCTCGAGCATTGTCATAAGCTCGAATCTAGATGACACCATTCTGAAAGCAGAATAGTAGTGAAAGTATTGCAATGTGTACTGTAGTGGCCCACACTATTCAAGGATGATGTATCTTATGTCAAAGGTTGTATTAATTTCCAGAAAATGGGAGGAACCCTCAGTTCCAAAGATTCGATGCCAATTAAGTTTATCCAGATATCATATGTTTTCTATGCTTGGAGCATTGACTTTATGGGCCCATTTCCAAACAGTCAAGTATTCTAATACATCATGCTTGTCGTTGATAATGTGAGTCGTTGGGTTGAGGTTATTCCTGCCCAATCCACTGATAGCCGTATCGTTTGTCACTTTCTCAAGGACAACATTATTTCATGGTTCAGGATTCTAAAGATTTTGATTTCAGATGAGGGTAGTCATTTGTTAACAAAGAAGTCAAAAAACTTGTGAAGGAGTATGACATCGGTCATCGTGTCGCATCTTATTACTACACACACTCGAATGGCTTGACTGATTTATCAAATAGGGAGTTCAAGATAATCATGTAGAACTGTGTTAGTCCAAATAGGAAGAACTTGTCTTAGTTGCTTGACTCGGTTCTTTGATCTTATCAAACTGCCTACAAGTCTCCACTATGTATTTCTCCTTATCGTCTGGTTTATAGAAAGCCATGCCACCTGCCCGTGGAACTGTAAAAACCTCAGAACCCGAACATGGGTTTAATTGCAAAAATTGACTAAATCTGATCCTAAATGTAAATTCCGTACTTATCCATTATCCAAAAAATTCTTTGAGATCGTGTAGTGCTCTTCGAGGTCTTTCCAACGAGTCTAAGAACACGAAAATCTGAGTTCGAGTGCCCGAGTTACGGCTATTTTAGCGAAGAGGGGTCTGAGTCATATTCGGATCCGGATCCGAATCCGAATTTTCACCCTTAAACCCAACCCCTCTCCTCTAAACCGACCCAAGTTCACTCACCAGCCCTCCCTCCTCCCTTCTTCCGCGCTAGACTCGTCGGAGCACCGCCCGAGGGTCGCCGGAGGTGTCGGATCGCAGAGCCGAAGATACCAATGTGAAGATCTATCCGTGAGGGACTCGTTCCTCGCCTCCGTAAGGTACGGATCTCTCCTCCTTGCTGCCATTTCCGCGATTTTTATTTTTATAGGGATAGGTTCCGGTGTTGCCGTCGGGTTGAGTTGGTCCTTTTCAGAGTTGTGCATGCGGATCGTCCGGAATAGGGTGGACGTAGCACACATGTTCTGTATCGTAGTTGTTTGTCTTCATGGTTGATATGATTTCTGCTTCTTATTGTTGCTCTTGCACCCTCTCTCAATAATATGTTCATGTCTAGATTCGGATCTGATTACCAATCCTGATGAATCTGATAAACCGTATTTTTTCTTCTTATTTATTGAGTAATAATATTGATGTTACTTTCTTATTGATTGTTTTATTGTCTATGTCCATGCTCTTTTTGTATTTCTTCGATCCGATGGTATTGTGGTTTGGTTTGTTTCCTTTAGTCTCATTGCTTGTATGTATTGGCCTTCCTTCAAGGTCTATTCTAGGTTGCGAATCAGAAATAGGTTTCTTGCAACTGTGCTGACTATCGGTTCAGTTGAAAATATTGTTTTTCCCACTTTGAAGGAGTATAGATTTCAAAAAACCCAGCATAAAGGTAGAGATGTTTTCGTATGCATATCCTTCCATAGTATCCAGACTAATTTGATATGTTCTGTCTTAAAGTGTCAATAGATCTACAGTTCTATAGATTACGGAGTAGTAAGAAGTCTGAATATTTACTATGAGTTGCATGTTGTATGCCTTCTCTGAACCATTGTTGATAATAATTTTCAGGCCTTTTCTTTTCTATAGTGGTCATTATTCTATATTCTTCTTTTACTTGCTTTTATTTTGGACAATTGTGGTTTGATTCCTTAATGTTAAGATGCACTGGAATTGGTAGTTATCGTATGCTTGTTGGGGATGCTATACCTACACTTGACATGATTTTGGTGCTTTTGGACCATGTTTGAAGTTGAGAATGTGTACGTGACATGATTCAGGTGCCTTTGCAACTTGTTTTGAATTGAATATGTATTATCACTAGAATATCCAACGTGTATTTGCTTTGCAATGGTGTGCTGCATATGGATTATTAGCATTATGACAAGGCAAAAGTCATAAATTTTGAGAATCTCTAACAAGTCATTCTGATTTATGTAACTTCTGCTTGTAATTTCAAATGAAGCATTAGATTCTGTGATGGTTTTGTTTCTTTTAGATCACATATTGCATACTTGAAATGTCTATATAGTTATGAACAATATGTAGCACACATTTAGGTGTTGTCTCATGTGCAGAGCTTGAGATAAATCATGTTAAACTATGAGAAGCGGAACAGATTTGAGCACTTGATTCACAGAAAAAGTTTTACTTATGAGTTCTTCCAATATCATATCACCACTGGTAAACACAAACTGACCACTTCACATAGCAATTTATAGGGATACCAAAGATATAACTTGTTGTAGATTTTTTTGCATTTTTAATTTTCATAATATGTTATTAGGGAAGATGATGCCATATATCTTTGTATACTCCAGTACCTCTTTTGGGAAAGGGTATTCCGTATTGTAATGGTTTTCTTTGATTGATATTGGTTAGAAAGTGAAATCTCTATATTATTTCCATCATTTTGATGGTATTACGGATCAATCGGTACATCTTATGACAATTTCTGGCTGATTCTCTCTGGTTCCATACAAGTCCATCCACATGCATTCAAGTTCTATAAATATTGTTTGAATATTGTTTGGCTCGAGTGATCAAATCAGTATGTGACATTGGCTTGTTGTCTTTGCCTGCTAATTCTTATTATGACTAACGAGCTTTGGAAGATCCATAACTTGAATTACATCTTCACTCTTGGTGTATAAAAGATTTTAGTCAATTTCTTTGAGTAGTCTAAGAAAACCACCTATATGTTCGTTGGAGTTGTGAAACCTTTATCTCAATTAAAATATATTAAGATTTTATTTTTCATAAGAATTCATCTATTTTTTTCTTCCAGCAAGTGGCTTTTGTGGATCAATGCTGATATCCAGTTTCACTCTAATTTGATATTTGTTTTAGACCATTTCTAATTTGGTCTTGGTACATCATGTTGGCTTGGTGACTAAATGATCTTATATGAATTATTTCAAGTATTGAGGTTATTGATAAAGAGAAGTAAACCTCCAAGGAGAAGCATGCCTCCTTGGAAACTCGGATAGAGTTTGGACAACCGCAAATAACCCGGTCGAGAGATTAATACTGCTTTAGCTTACCGTGTGTTGTGTGCGCTGCTTAGCGCTCCTTATGGTGTCTTAGTGATCTTTTTCCGCCATTGCGTCGAGCGGGTTGCGCCTTGTGCTTTGTGTTACGCTTTGTGTCTATGTATTCTCCGCTTGGAGATGAGGCCTATGGGCACTATGTGACTCGTCTTGAGATGTGTACTACTAACAGGGGGTGTGAGTGGTGATCATAAGCAGCATTAAACTACAGTCCAAGTTCATCTTTCCTTACTGACGTGACTTCTAGGTACTTATAGGTGCCGGCCCCACGTATAGGTACCCGGACGCACCTTTGTGAGGAAAGACACCGAGTTCATTAAATAAAAAGCGGTAGACTATGCAATCAGTAGCGATAAATCCAGGATCAAACATAGTAAATAAGATCGTGCCCTTCCATTGGGAACTCTATCGATAGAATGTGGACTTAGATTATTTTTCTAGCATGGTCCTACTCTCTTATAAGTTATAATTTGTGTACACTGGATATTCATATTTGGGTTGTAACTATAAATTGAGTTGATTAGAAGTCGCTTTCCACGGGATGGTTGTTCTTTGTGAAGTGTCATTTCTTAGTGGATGTTGGAAACAAGGAAGTTGTTTATACTTCGTGAGTTTTCACAGCTGCTTCTTGTACACTTTTTGTTTACCATTCTAGTTGTTTTATATCTGTATTGGACGCTTTTCTCATAAACCTATTTGCATGAATTCGGAAGGTTCACATGAACAGTAGCCGCAACAATAGGCTACAAGCGCTTGACTTTATTGCAACCCTTCTTTTGTGGTACAGTGAGTTCTTGTTCTTTTGAGTTTTACTTGTACATGTACTTATTTTTGAGAGACATGATGGTGATGTATGCACGTGGATATAAGTTCATGGTGATGTATACTTGTTGCTACAATTCTAAAGCATGTTGTATAAAATTTTTGTGGACATGTTGTATGAATGGAAATGAAAATGAAATGGAAAAAAAGATGCAGTTCTCCCTTCTTTACTATTCTCCTGCAAGTTTGTTTCAGCTTGGTATTTCAAATGTGGAATCATATGTTGTGGATGTGTATTTGCTTAGTATCTGGATCGCTGGAGGCGTCACAAGAACTCATTCATAAATCCTAATGGGCTATAAACATATGTAATTTATACTCACATCAAGGTAGTCAGAACCAAAAGACATATCTGAATAGACTCTTGCAATTCAGAGACTCTGCATTCGAAAACAACCTTATAAATAAGGAGAAAGTCAAATGTTCTCATGACAAGCTCATCATACAAAATACTTTCGAGCTTAGACAGAAGGTATGGTTATTTGATGCAAAGTTTATGATATTTCCGAGCAAACATAAGAGCAAATGGGCCGGGCCTTTCATTGTGAAAATTATGTGTGACAATGTAAGCATTCTCATAAGAATTAGCATCTGATGCACAACCAGTTGTAGTCAACAGACAGATTCTGAAGACTTGTCTAAAGCATGATACATTGTTGTCTATTATCGAGTCAATTAATGTTGTGTTTGATGAAGATCTCCCTGCAGCATCAGAAGATTTGGACAATGCATACAAAAACATTTTTTATTGATTCTCTCTTTTCATTCTTTGTCAATTTTTTCATTCTTTCGATTATTTCATTCATTCCACTCATTTGTACTATACCTAGGATGACCATATCCTATGTATAGGGGGAATGAGTGCATTTGACTGTTCCTCATTATTCTGTCTCTTGTCTACTAACTTGTTGGTAATTCTTTTCTATACTTGGGATATTTCACACTAAATATTGGGGGAGACAAGATGAGTAGTTGATTTGTAAATTCGAATCCTCGATAATCCATGATATATATACAGTCTCTTATACTTAGGATTAGTTTATCCTAAGTATAGGCGGACGATCGACTTCTCGTTCTTTTATTTTTGAGTCACTGTAGTATAAACCTTTCTATACTTAGCATGAATTATATCTTCCTTTATTGCTCTTTGATCGCTATGAGGACATAGTTCGAGCTAAGTATAGTTGGATCATATTAGCTAGAACTCACACTTTCACATTTTCAATAATATGGCTAATATATTACATTGCCTAAGGGGGTACAATAAACCAACTTTAAAAAATAAACTCTTGTAAATATGTATAAAAAATTTAAAAAATTGTTTGTAAAATTCGTTTGAAACTATGTTGCAAAATCATTTGGAAAATGATTGTAAAATTTCTTGAAAAATATTTTAAAAGCCATTGAAAAATCTATGTAAAATACTTTCAAACTATTTGAAAATAAACATTTTGTAAATGTTTATAAATGTTTGTAAAAAATATGTGTAAAAATGTTTTTGAATATTTATTTGAAAAAATATTTGCAAAATAAGTTTTCAAAATTTTTGACAAATGTTTACAATAATGTTTTCAAATTATTTTGAAAATCTTGTAGATAATATCCTCAAAATTTTCTTCAAATAAAACATGTACATATTGTATAAAATCCTATAAATTTTGTGTAAAAACTTGCATACAACTTGTATAAAATTCTTTGTTAATGTGTGTAGATCCCATGTGAATTCTCTAACTCTTTTGTTTCTCATAAAATCCATATTCTAAAAATCCTAAAAATTTGAAAAATGTTTTCAAAATTTTCCTTTAAAATTTGCAAAACTTTTTCAAATCCCATAAAAAGTTCAAAATCATAAAATGGTTTCACAAAAATATTTTCTTGCATTGCATAAGTATTTTTCTGAGTGATTTTGACAATTGAATAAGTCTAAGTAAAATCTGAAGATTGGAGCTTGGTCTAGACCTTAATCCATTTAATTTTACAAGAACCTTATGGGAACTGGAAATAAGGATTTAGGTTAATGAGACTTAATTCTTTGAGTCCACAAGACTAAGTTCGCATGTCTTATTAATTAGTCTAAGTAGAGTATTTCGAAGCACATATACAATACTTGCTGATAGTAACTTAACTTGGACGTTGCACTCTGCACTTAGCTCAACTCTAAGGAAGTGGAGAGGGCAAGATTCTTTAGCTTGAGGAAGCACACGTGTGGAAACATAAGTATCTACAATAGGTGGCCAGTGCCCCCCCCCCCCCAACCCGGTCTAGTGGCATGGATGTCTGAAGACAAGATGTTGTGGGTTGCAATAAAGCTTCGAAAGAAGGATAGCTACTAGCTCAATAGGAAAAATTCCTTATGTAAATGTTGATGTATATATACCAAAAAATGTGAAATCAAAAACTCCAAAAAGAATAAATGGGCAAAAGTCAATGAAAATCGAATCACGTTTGAGTATGTATGAAATAAGCAAGGCTTATGTTTCAAAGTCAATATTTCAAGGTTGCCTACAGCAGGAGACTTGGCTACACTAGCTAAGCTCCATAGGATATGTGACTACACTGGTCACAATCCATTCTTCTCTCTCCACCCTCTTCTTGAGTTGATTGCACTTGAACTTAGAAGGGAATACCCCAATCGTCGAGGGAAGAGTATCTAGATTGGGGAATTAGGGTCATCTTGTTGACGGAGACTATTCGTTGTTATTTCTGATGAGAAGAGATACATTCACATACAATGTACAAGTAAGACTCATAGTCATAAGGGTTTGCATATGAGTAGAATTATTATGACTTGGCTATTTAGGCGACCTGAACAGAGACTTGTGGAACTTGAGAACTGTTAAGTTTTAGACTCTATTCCCAAGAAGGTTTCGAACAAACTAATAATCAAAAGGTCTTGACTGAGCTCCAAACTTTGATTTTGTAAAAGCAAGAATAAAAATCATAATCATTCTACTTTCTTTATTTTCCATTTCTTTATTTTTCTCTTTTGCATCACTTATTCTTCTAATAAGTGTTTGCTAGAGACTAGCAAGGTAAGTACATGGGGGTGATTAATATCCATTCATCTACCTTTACTCTTCCATTTTGTATTTAAATTCCTGACAAAAAACATGTAAATATCAATAACGTGTACAAGTTAGCATTCATTATTCATCTATAATTAGTCTCTAAATACTATACAAATCTATGTATTTAAATCCAAAAATAGAATAAAGAAAAGAAAAGAAAAATAAATGAAGTATCAAAGATACTGAATGACCCAAACCCCGAGATCAAGTCAATATTGAGTGGGTCGACAAGGAATAAAGTAGGGGGAGATAGGGGTTTATACTGTATATAGATACCTTAATTTTTACACTCAAAATACATACTTTTACACTATTTTATTCTTCATTTTATACACCTCAAATAATAAAATGATCTACATAAAACTTGTACATAAAAATATATAGAAAATTACAAAAATAATTTCCAATTATAATACACTGTGCAATTGGAATACAGAGATGAAAAAGCTGCAAACCGAATTTCACATATTAATATCTTCTCCATGTGAACTCAAAATTCAGCAAACTCACATCTATTGTATTCTAAATTAAATTATCTATTTAATTATAGTCGTTTTGTAAAAATAGAGTTAAGATGCAAAAGTCGGCTTTCTAGGGTATATTTTATTCTTATATTTTATTATTTGCATTTTTACTCTTCTTATATTTTTAAATAATTGTAAATATTATTTAAAACATATTAAAAATATAAATACAAAATAAAACAAATAAAAAACACTTAAAATAAATAATGCATTAAAATACATAGGTACACTACACGTATAATGTATAAAATATATTTATGTATACATGTAAATAAAATCAGAAAAAATAGAATAAAAATATGTTAATGTGTATTTAGTTATATTATAAATATATGAAATAAGTGAATATGATAATAGAAATTAAAAATACTAAGTAAAATAAAATACCCAAAATATAAGTAAATATACCTATATCTATACATGTAAATACTAATATCCTTCAAATAAAGTTGTAAAAATAAATAAAAATATTCATAAAATAGTTTAAAAAATAAGAAACAATTCTTATGTTAAAAGTTTAACTTAAAATTTATTTGGTATTTTATTTTCTATTTTCTTTCATTTTGTATTTCTATTTTGTCGTTTGTGCACCCATGTGGCCCAATCAGGGTGCGTGGAATGTTGACCTCCAAGTCAACACTCCCTCCTCACGTGAGTATAGCCTATACCTCTTGCAACCCCCCTCTTTCCTGATTTTTCATGCCATCTACATGCGTCTGGCCTCTTCGAGCTCTTCACCATTCTTGGTCACCTCATCACCCTCTACCTCGCTATGCTTGTATACCCCACCAACTCTCTCTGGTATGTATGCAATCCCTCTTCCATCTTTGCCCCTCTCCATGTTTATAACCCCAATAACCTCAATTGGAGGTTAACCTTTGTGACAGGAGGTGTCCTTCCTTGATTAGCGGTGAGGATAAGGAGGAGGAAAGCCCGATCCAATCGTTCACTGGAGCTTCTCTGATGAGGCTTTCATCTACTCTAGGTAACCCTCTCAAGATGTTAGGATTAGGATATTTCAATCGCATTTTCAATTCTTAGGTTAGGTGTAGGGTTAGTTTGGTTTAATTTCCAATTGCTTAGTATTTAATCCTCATATCATAGTTTGTCAGAACTTAGAGCTCTGGCCACTGCTTTTGTCAAGTCACCCCTTGTGCCGCTGACCAGCGAACAATCTCACCATCTTCCCCCTTCATTTCTCCACACAATTGATCCATCATACCCTCTTGAATCTGCAATATTAAAGCTTCGAAATCTCCTTCTGTCACCTATCATCAAAGATCATCGTCATGCCCATTCCATTTGCGTGCAGCTTCATCTTCAGGTCAAGGTGATGGCCCTCGAGCCTAGTACCCTTTTCTGTAGGAAGCAATCTCTAAAGAGGCATTTGGGAGTGGAATTTGCTAAAGAACACAATCCCCAAGTCGCATCAGCAAACCACCTTCCAGACCTCTTCCCAGCAAGGTCTGGACTCCATTTGAGCTGCCTGCAGGTACGGTAGCTTTCCAAGAAGCTGAAAAGCTGGTCATAAGCTTGAGAGACCGCCAGAGGAGGAAGAAATCAGGGATTGAAGTTTAGGGAAGAACATGTTCTTCCATATTCTACCTCCATGTCATAGGACCATCAAATCATCCTCATGGCCCAGATCTAATCTGGGTTGTCCAATATAATCGAAATGATGGCACGCCTCAGCCATCAGAATTAAGTGAAGCCACATGGAAGCCATTGAGTCGTTTATCTCTGCCAGCACGTGCACCGCATGAGCGTCTCTTGGGTATATTTCACTAATGCCCCCAACATTTTGTGTTTCATATCAATAATGTAAATATTAAAATTAATGTAATATTTTTAATAAAAATTACAACTAGACCCTAAGCTCTTTGCTTGTTACATTTAGGTCCTTCCGCCTCACCTGTAGGACCCGTAAAGCATTATGTATATTGGGTGTACGCCCCTATGTTTCTTGGACCTATTATTAAATGAAATATATGTTTTTAAGAACTGTAGATAGATCCATGTTCCTATAACATTTACCTTCATCTTATTTGATGCATTATAAATATTTGTATTGCTCCAAAATCATAGGAAAGTTAATTTAAGTGTATGACATGATGCTTGTACTTGCATAAACTTTATTTGGCATTTAAGATAGCGTAAAAACACAAAAAGAATCATTTTCATCTTGTTTAGATATTAAAACCCATAAAATTAGAAAAACGTCCCTAAAAATTCTGAATAAATATATTATCTATATTACTTATTATCTACCACATATCCAAAAACCACTAAAAATATATAATATAAAACCTAAAAATCACAAAAAATATAAAAACCTTATAAAAATTGGTAATATATATAAATCTAAAAATATTTTTTTTGTTATGAATATATATTATATATATTATATATTAAACAAATTTGGTTAAATTTTGGACTTGTCTATGTTTATTAAACCTAAAACAAAATGTGCTAGGTATTATGTTCACTGTTTTACTATATTTACTATTGAACAAATACATAAAAAATTAGCAAAAAATCAATAAAAATTACCAAACATAGAGAAAAATATAAAAACCACAAAAAAATCATTTCCTATATTTTGAATATATTTTTAAATATTTAAAAAATATAATACTCTCTATGTACTATATACCTAATATATTACTTATATTATCTCTAATATCTATATTATTATATGTAAATATATACCATATTTTAAAAATTAAAAATTAATTAAAATTTGCAAAATTAAAAAGAAGATGTAAAATTTAAAAATAATTTAAATATAAAAAATATACAACAATTAAAAATCCATAAAATTTTAATACAATTAAAAACCACATAAATACGTAAAAGGAAAAAGATAAAAAGAAAATAAACAAGAAATTAAAATTAACTTGTAATATTTAATTCTTAATTTCTCAATCTATATTGTTTGCATTATGTGTTTGACACTCCACCATACTTACCCTATACACATTTATTGTGGAGTTTTAATAAATTTTAACTTACTCGCATTTATCTCTTAATTTTAATTGTGGGTTATTGGTTGATTGATTGAGGATTTGATCGACACAATGATTATTGGCTTAGCTTGTTAAGTCAATAGATCATATCCTTGTCATTGTCATTGTGCATGGTTGGAGATGTGTAGTTACGTGGGAGAAGAATGAGAAGCAGAGAGACTTGAAGTTGGAGGTGAATCAATCGTCGACGGAGGGTTGATTTCAGCCAAAAAGATGAAGAAAAGTGGCTAGAATTGGGGATTCAACACAGTAACAGAGAACATGGATTTGTAGGGAAAAAGAAGATAAGAAGAAAGGAGAATCATAGGGAAAGGAAGGGTAATTACCGGTGGTGTTTCACCTCGAGTTGATATGTGATGGGTCATCTGGGAGGATGTTATGATGGAGACTTCCCATTATCGCTCTAGCCACGCGGCGATGATGGCAAGCTTCACATCTCTAAGAGAAGCAACAAAGAAAGAGAGGCCCCCATCTGGATCTCACCTTAGATTATTCCACCCCATCGTCGCCTCACTAGGAATCCATTCCTTCTATCACAAGGATGGAAATGGAGGTTAGTGGGTTTCACTCCTCTTAATGGCATATGGAGAGATCGGAGGAGGGGCTCATTGTTTTGTTGAAGGGTTGTTAGGGCTAGCGAAGAGGGCGATGAGGTGGTTGACGTGGAGCGAAAGGGGGGGAGGGAGAAGAAGGCGAAGTCATCCTATGGAGAGGAAATGGTGGAGGCATCGGAGGTTGCTAGGTTTTGGCAGAGGAAGCTAAGGGAGGAAGGCAGATCATGGTCGTTTGATCGACAGAGATCGAACGGTCATGATAGCACCACGTAGGACTAAGATTTAAAAAAATAAGAACATATAAAATAAAATTAAATGTAATAATAATAAAGGGGAATGACCTGGATTGTCGGATCAGGGTGTGATCCAACAGCCCAAAAGGGTGGCGGATGGAGTAAAGGGTGTTCGACGTGTGGCAACTCCAGGCGCTTCCACATGTCGCTCCCAGAAAATTCAAAAAGAGAAAATAAATGAAAATTCGAAATAAAATAAGAAATTACCTTAAATCAAAAAGTTTTCTTGATGAAATTTGTTTGTCTCAATGAGAGATCTATAACTTTTGTGAAGAGATCGAAACCAAAAGAAGACATCTATACAAAGTGGTATTTTTAGGGGTATTCTATGTTTGCATTTTTGTGATTTTTAATTAAGTAGAAATTTAAAAATAAAATCAAATTAATTTCAAAAGAAATATGTACATATTAATATAATTTTTTAGTATTTTTAGTAATTATGAAAATAAAGAAATAAAGGAAATGGGACATATGTATAGACCATATATACAGACTCACAATGATTCATTTCTTTGATTGGTAATTCATTTTATATTACACTTTATTAAAACATAAATCAAAGAAAGTAAATGAAAAACAAATAACTTTAAAAGAGCCAGTTATGTATATAAAATAATGAGGTCAAGTTGGTCAATATATACAATATGCAATGTGGACCTAAAATCCAAGTTTCACATATGTACTCCGATTCTTTTGAATTTTGATTGATTTGTAAGTAATTTAATGTACATTAATTTAAAAGTGAGTAGAGGTTCAAAGGAGACTGTATGTGAGAGATACTTGGCTTTACAACATTTTGTCTCAGAGCTAGGGTTTAGTTTTATTTGACAAATATACGAGTTAGTGTTTTTCTGATATTTTTAATCATTTATGTTAGTAATATGTACATGATGGAATTGATTTTATTTGATTTTGTATTAATATGAAATAATGAAAAATATGAGAAGTTAGTTGATATATATGTGATTATATGCATACAATTTGTGGGTTCTTATTAATGCAATCATAAATGATAAAATATGGATATTATTTACACATGAATGAATGTTAATAATAGCTATTAATTCATAAATGTAATTAATCACTTGGGAACATATCTCTATTTTCAGCTTTTAAAGTTATGAATCATATATTCATCACCACCCCCACCATCGTAGCACCTCATCGACAGTTTCTTGAGCTCTATATCACTGTCGCATTGAGCAATGACCTAAGGAGAAGCTCCCAGCTTGCTCCAAGCCCATGTATCCCTATCATCTTCTCCAATTAGTCCCCAACATCCCCCCTTTTTGGTTTTTCTTGTTTTATTCACTCACACTAATCACGTTTTGACTTGCGAGAGCACCCACAAACCATCACTACCCTACCAACACCCTCGTGTACGCCTTGATAATCCCCTGACCTTCTCTAGAACCCCCTCTGCTCTGGTCATCTTCACCCTTGCATGGGAGAAGAACCCCTAGCCCCCTACTCTCGTTGTTTCGCAAGACCTCCAATTGCCTCCCCTCGTTCTATTCCCTCTTACTAACACCTGCATAAATGTCCACCCTTCACTAATCGAAAGCTACAAACCCACATTGGTCTCTGCCTCCATCTCCGATGGGCTTCCACTACCTCGTCACCTCAAGCCTCATCGCGCCTCTAAGACAACGACACCACCTTCTCAAGCACTTTCCTAAGCTCCACAACCATTTAACACCAATGCCATGCCACATAGGAGCTTAGGAAGGCTCACCGAAGCTATGCATGGCATTAGTCGTGCATGGAGGTAAATCCACAGTTGGATCATACCCTCAGTGTGATCTAATGGCCCTTGGAGGGACCACGCAATATGTTTGATGAACTTCCAAGTGTCCATCACCGCCTTCCATGCATGCCATGATCTGGACCATCATATCGTTCTGGTTCTAGATCCCCTTCGAGCATGTCCTCCATGCTAGCAGCCTCGGAGCCACCAACCCTCTCCTGAGCATCCCTTGCCTCGTAATGTGGAGAAGCCCCCGACCCTCGATCCGAGCCTGAGGCACTCACACGCTGGAGACATGTGGGTGGAAAATTTATAGTGCCCACCCCCTTGGTCCTCCTTTTTGCACTTTGGTCCAATCCAAAACGACATGTGGCTCGCCTCGGGCAATTAGCACCCAAGCCTCGTTGGGTCCTCCAATTTGCATATATGTGTCTACATGCTTAGGAAAGCTACAAAGAACCCCCTCGGAGTTATTTTTATTGTAGATAAGATATTGGAGTGAATTTTTTTATTAATTTTCTATTACATTTATGCCCCTAGACCTTAACACAAATATCTTGAGCATTTTTATCCAATTCAAGTGAAATTTATCTCATTTTAAAGTGTGTCTGGTGCTATGTAATGTGGTATTGATTATTCTCTGATTAGACTTATATAAAATTAATATAGAAAAGAGAAGTTCATTTATGGTTTAGGCATGTTTAACTTAGTAAAAATTGATTTCTTATTCCATTTTTGTGATTAGGTAGGAATATCCACTAATCTCCTGAAAATTTTCAGGGAACTTAATTCACTGTTTATTTCCTGATTTGATTGAGTTAGTGGATTTGTGCATTAATGAGACTATTTACATGCTTAATTTACAATAACTTGATACACTAATGTCATGTGAACTTGCTTTGTAATTAATTGGACTAATTCATTTAGTGATTAGGGGTGTAATTATGATAAGTTGTTATGCATTTTGTCATTCATTTCTCTACATGTGTTTATAAAATTGCATCAAAAAGTTGTTTGAAAAAATCATGTATTCACCAAATTGATTAATTTGAGTGCGAACATAGAATTAATTGACTAATGAACCTTAACATCAAGTCACTAAGTAGAATCGTCTCCTTGAGTCGACCCTAGGACTAGCCAAGATAAAACAAACATCACCCATACCTCTTTATCGAGATACTTCATGCAAGTGTTTCTTGATTGATCGTGAATTATCTAACTACAACAACATCGATAAATTAACATTGGGTAATTTGAGATTATCAAGGATCCTGCAAGTTTTGGAGGTGCAACATGCCTCCTCCACATTTTCTTTACCGCATCAGCGTTGGGATGACGGCACTAATCCTTCTTTAATAGTTCAAGCACCAACAAGAGTTGAGTTGTAGTAGCTATAAATGGTGGGGCACCATTGTAGCACACCTTTGTTACTCTTTAGCAAGAGGTAGTCCAATCGTAAGAACCACATCGGATCACAACCATAATTGAGCCTCATCTTCAACTGACCACTATGTCTGCAACTTAAGTGGTGAAGACCTTCCTCGTTGCCTCGTGGTTCCTCGACAAGCATACTATGCAAGCCTTTCACCAACATCATTGAAGGTGTTCCTCTCCAATCCATCGGGAAGGAGGAGGAAGGGAGAGTGGGAAGATTGGGGAAAGTTTTTGCAACAACAGTGTTGGGGATTAGAGGAGGGGACGAGGAGTAGGAAGGAGGTGAGATTGGTGGTGTGACATTCTCATACTTAAGAGGGATTAAAATTAGAATGTTTGATTACAAACAAAAATGTGATTTTTATTTTTAAACCTCATTATGGTGCTATAATTATAGAAGTACTACATTGAAATTCTCTCGATCTAATTAGAGAATGTTATGTTATCCATCTTGACGAGATGATTCCAACAGATCTTGATTCATATCAATTGGATGTTGTTATGAATTTCTATGATTTTTTGAATTTAGGATAGTTGATGTTTGTTAAGCTCAAAATCAATCCTTAATCATTGTTATTAGGAAGAGTTAATCATGATTAAGGAGATTAATGGTAATTAAGGACCTTAACCGGGTTAATACAGGCTAAACATTATTAAAGATTATTAATCTTGATTAGCACTAATTAATCATAATTATTGTTAATTAAGTATCATTATAAAAACCATGGTTTAAATGAGCCAAAACCATGAGTAAAAATCATGGGAATGGAAACCATGGTATTAAGAAACCATGGTATTGACAAAAATCATGGGTAGAAATCATGCGTCATAAACTATGGTTTTCACCATTAGGATGCTTATAAATACCCCCTACCTTCTCATTTTCAACACATCCATTTCATAACCAAGTTCCTCCAAACTTTGGTAGAGAGGTTGAGAGAAGGTGAGAGTGATTGAGAAGAACGTAGCAAAGCTGATAAGTAGAGGAAGGATCATAGTGAGAGAGAAGTATATCGTATTTCGAGAGAAAGGTTAGTAGATTTAAGCCATCTTTCACATTTTCTTAGCATATAAGGGGAATCTATGCCGAAATTTTCTTAAGAGACATCACTTTTTACAAGGGGGAACTCTGTCGAAATATTCTTAAGAAATATTACCTTTTAATGAGAGAAGAAATCGTATCTTTAGATAATCCAGCACATGCATGCATAAACATGGGTTAGCGTATTCCTTTCTTTCTATTACATAAGAAGTTAATCCATTTTGGTTGGTTGGTTGAGATACATTTGTTAATAGGAATAAAAATCAAGTTGAAAGTGAGTGGTCTCTCGAGCATTATTTCCATTATTCATCCATATTTGACCAAATTTAATGTTAAAGCTTCTGGATATCTTTAGATTACACAGTTATACATGTTTCAATTAAGTGGAAATTAGACAAGTTTTAGCCATGGTACATGAGGAGTAGTATTCAGATCTTATTTTTGTAGTAATATGATGTTTCAAGTTCTACGTATGCTAGAAAAATATTAGTTTTCATCTTTTAATATAATGAAGATTACAATACATCTTGAGAATTTTTAATGGTCGGTTATTTTGTAATAGTACAACAAACGCTTCATAAGCAAAAAAGTAAAGTTTTTTGGTAGTGATATGATCCAGATATCATACGCCTTTTATCTTATAAACATGTTTCCGAAAGAAAGATTATATGAATGTTGAACACCACAGTTGCTCTTAAACAAGTCATGAACTAGCCTTTAGATATAGTGATCACATTAGATATGACCCTGACATTAGATATGTCATTAGATATGATGATCCATTAGATATGTGATAAATATGTGATTCATCACTTTAATAAGATAAAAATAAAGCTTCATACCGAGTAATTAGATGTATTAATGTGTTTATATCTCATAATTAACATTCATGCATTTGTGAATAATTTGCATAATTTAGCATTTCATTCTGCATTCAAAATCATTTGCAAATATTCACCTAACTTCACACAATCTTAATTAATTATCACGAACTCCGATTGACATGAAATCAATTCTATTGTGTACGTATCACTAATATCAATCGATCAAAATCCTAAAAAATACTAACTTGCATACATTTGAATAAACTCAAATCCTAATCCAAGATAAATGGCCGCAAATGTTGATATCTCTCAAATACAATGTCTAATTTCACTCTACTCACTTTTGAATCAGTGTACATTCAATTATCTACAAATCGAGATCAAATTCAAAGGAATCGGAGTTCTTTTTTGAAATTTAGGTTTCGGGACCTGACTATGTTTTGTACATATTTACTTATCGTTGACTAGTAATTTCATGTATATATTTGACTCTTTTTATTTATTTCTTTTTCATTTATTTATTTCATCTCATTTTCTAACTAGTTACGTAAAAATAGAATTGAATTCAAAAAAATCAGAAAAGCAATGAAAAAGATAAATTCTAACTTGAGCATACTGGCCTATTCATTCGTAAATAACTGACTTCACTAATTTATTCTTAACTCATAGAAATAAAAAAATACAATTATGTCCATTGCAGTATTTTACATAATATTTGATTTTTTTCATACATTATTCATCGATAGAAAATCAAATAAAAATATTAAAAGTAAAAATATCATTTTATATACATAGAATATCACCAAAAAATCATAACTTGCACAGTTGATTCCATTTGCAAATAAATCATTCATGAACATTATAGAGTATATTTAGAGCTACATGTTTAATTTTGAGCACTTTTGCATTTGAGATCGTTTACTATTTTTTATTTAATTTTCTTTTATTTACATGTATTGGTTAACAAGTCAAAGTCCATGTGTCAACAGGTGATTTTGCCACATCATCACTTGGTCAAAGGCACCCAAACCTCGGTCAACGCCCCCTCGTCCTCTAGCATTATTTCTCCATGTTGTTGGATCAAGTTAGATCCAACGATCACCATCATCACCCTGTCAACCCATTTTCCCCCACCTGCTTTGTCCCATTTTCCCCCACGTGCTTTGTATGTGATCTATCTCGATTGTTGGATCGCGAACGATCCAATGGTCACTGCTTCGTCTTCCACCTCCAGCCACACTCATCCTCCTTCCTCCTACATATGTTTCCCAATGAACCCAACGATCAGCCTCTTATCATCTAACATGAAAACCACCTCGATCACCCTAACCATCCTTAACTCGTCTCTTGATCACCATCTTCTCTGACCTCTGGCGGTTGAAACTCCACCCAACCTTATCCTCCCCCCTCCCGATCGATGGAACGACGTAATGTCCACCTCCCAATCGTCGACCCATTATCTCCTTCGCATGCTACCAACCTGGGAACCCAACGAATCCTACTTCTATTATCCCTTTATGATCCCAATCCCTTCACCAGAAACAACCTGTTGGCCTTACAACTCTTAACAACTGGTATACCCTACCTGAGTCTCCAAGAACCCATCTCTCTACGCCTCCTCTCTTCCTCTGCTACAAAGGCCCAAAACCCCCTCCATCCAAAGGGATCCATTGTCGTCAACAAATTGCATAGGATAGCGATACAGGTGGTGATTGGTGACAACAACCATCTCCTGAGTTGAAGACCCCCTTCAGGCATGATCCGGAGGCATACCAACCTCTGTCGTTGGCCCTTTAGCATCCAAGACACAACCATATTACTGGACCTCGAGGCCAAGATCATCAAGGCATCTTGCGTTGACAAACTTCATGCGACTATCATTCCAGGTACCCTCCTTTATCCCTCTTCTCCGTTTCCTCTTCTGCTTCTTCTTCTTCTTCTTCTTATCCCCATCAACCCCCTCCCCCTTCTTTACTTTACCTTCATTCTTCTTCTCCCCTAAATAGAGTCAATCCAACAACTAATCGACGGAACCCACTTCACCCTCATCTTCTTCTTCTCCTTGCATTCTCCTTCTCCCCATACCAGAACCCTTAATCGAACACTACTCATTCCTCCACCACATCCACCAGGAGCCGCCACTCACCGTCCCTCTGGAGCTCTCATGATACGGACCGAACGATTAGCTTGAGACCCATCTTCTTGATTGCAACCCACGATCGAGCGCCTCCTCGATGGAACAGGATCACAAGAAGCCTCATCAGCTTCCCTTGGTCATGTGTCGGCCATCGGAGGAGGAAGGATTCTCGTAGCCCTCGCTTGGAATCGAAGAAGAAGAAGAAGAGGGGGGCACCCTCAACCTACAGACATCACTTGATTGGCTCGTACCTCTCATCCAGGTCGTCCATTCATCCTCGTGTCCCAGCCGTCAGATCAGAAGATGACAGACGCCCCAGATCACCCTCGGATCTCGCTACCTGAGCCTACAGCCTCGGGTGAACCCACCGTAGTAACATCATCTCACATGGAAAACCTATTGTCATCTAAGCCACATGAATGCCCCAACCTCATTGTGTGTGAGGCGAGTCACATGCGTAAGGTGATTTTAGGGGGCTCTCCCTCCCACTTTCTACATTTCATATGCATACCCCCATCGAGGGGCAAATTACAGGGATGCCCTGTCGACTTCTAAAAATAACAAATCAACCCCTTGAAGGTCTTTTTTGTGATACTTTTATTTATTTTTATTGTATTTAGGTCCCCGAGTTTATGTAATTAAAGTTGTAAGCATTTGTGGACCAGTTTTTATAAACTTGGTGTCATCTTAAGTCTTGATTAATTCTCTCTTATTTAGAACATTTAATTTCACAATTTGAAACATTATTTGATATTAATAAATTGAGGGTTGTCAATATTGAGTACATATATCTCCTGCGATTGATCTTCATCGCATAATAAATTATGAAATTGGAGGATTTAATTTGGAATTAATTGGTACATAATTTATAGAAGGGGGAAGGATCATTGATTAAATTAAATTGCTTGTGTGGCATGCTTGCTCTAGCATTGATTGTATCCCATTCATTCATCATTTAAAAACGTAAAAAAATTGCATTATCAATTTATTCTCATACATTGCATAGCGGTATCCTTTTGCATAAATAATTACAAATTTTCATGCATCAGTTATTTTAATTAATTGTGTATTTTATTTTAAAAAAATAAAAACCAATAAAAATTCATCACTTCTTTGAAAATCTAAACACTACATTGTTAAAAGTTAACTCTAGACCCTCATATTACCTCCTTAAGTTTGACTTGGAACTTACTCAAGTAAAATAGACAATTCGCCACATTAAAATGATTGAACATTTTTGTGTGATTTTTGATAAATCGGTTTTTGTCCCACTACAACGTAATTTTCTCTAATTAAGAAGGATAGAAAGTGATCTTTAAATATGGAGATCATTACATATGTTTCGGAGAACTTTGGGTGTGCATTATGTATACATAATGGCATCGGGCCTTATGTAGGGTGTTTTTTGGCTTTGGGATTGTCTATCTGTATGACTCGATTTATTTCAGCGTTTACGGACTTAGTATAGTTAGATACAGTTATGTTAATGCAATGGTTATGATTAGTAACTATAGAGTTGCAATAGTTTGAATGTGCCATTAGCTGAATATTTTTTCAAAACAACATTTTGAAAAAGTTGCAAGTTTTGTTTATAAAATCATTTTTATCAAATGTTTCGATGTTTTATGCAAAGTTACTTCAGAAATAACCCTTATGTGTTCTTATCAAATTGCTTGAGACCCATTCACTGGTGTGACGACCGTCCCCCGAGGATCCGGGTGCTTGGAAAATGTATTCCATGCACATACACTTCCACATTCGAGTTATTTTCATAAAAATGGAATTTAAAATTTTCTTTCTTTTTCATTCATTTACATACATCCATCCATACATTACACTCCAGTCTACAAAATATTACATGTATGCATAAAAAAGTGTGTCCATATATACATTATACATGTCATGTCTCTCAAATTGCTACAACAAGTATTGTACCACGAAAGAATTGTAGTTGCACCAAAAAGAGTATCTCCAAGTCCTCTTCGCTCACTATTGTGGCTGCTCCTGAGAACCTGTGGATCCAACGTAAAGGTATGTTATGAGCAAAGTTGCCTAGTACGGTGCTAAAACTACAATAATTAATATGCAAAGAAAGTATACAAAAGAAACTAAATTGGGTAAATCATCCTCACCAAGAAATTCTTACTCAATCACCATCAATTCATCCTTAATTACACAGGTATTTTGGATTGTCTGTAGTCTTGGTCCATGTGGGACCTCACACCATGACTCTAAAGCACTAAGAAAACCTTAGGATTGAGGTGCCTTCATAGGCATGCGATGGAGTACAATACATCCTAACTAAGTTCCCAACACATCCACTAACTTTACATACCAAACCGTAATTCCTTATTAAATACCCAAGCATTCAACTTGATTTACCTCAACCTCGATCACTTGACCAACTTCCAACCTGTGAATCCTCGCGAGCCGCCCAAGTCCACTCCGCACGTGTAAGAGTCCATGGTGGATAGAGAATGAGATAGGGTACCAATCATTGAGATCATTCATACCATAGTCGGAATCCTCGCGATTATCTCAATCCTCCTTATACACGGGAGATCACTTCATCTGTTTCATTTCCCAACTTCCATAATCACATTTTCCCGAAACTCCCATCTTAATGCTTGATGAATCTCCATTTCATCACCTTTATTCTATCATTTTGACCTTAAAACCCCTAGCTAATGCATGTAAATAGCATCAATTTATGCATAATAGCATTCACTATTCATAGTATTTATTGTGTATAAAAAAAGTTTTTTAATACTAAAATTATAGAATAGAGAGAAGAAAAGTAAAAGGAATAAAATATTGAAAATATTTTATGACCCTAAACCCTGAGACCAAGACAAGAATTGAGTTGGTTGACAAGGAATAAAGTAGGGAGAGATAAGGGCCAAAAATAAAATAAAAACCTAATTCTTTTATGCATTATTTACTCAGTTTTGACATCTATTTTATTCTTTATTATCTATTCATCAAATGAAGAAACTTTGAACATAAAAGTTGTAGATAATAATGTAAATAAAAATACAAAATTGAGTTTATATAAAAATAATACACAATGTTCATTTTATATACAAAATAAAAAGCCAAAAACACAACTTCACAGACCTATATCTTTCAAATAAAAACTGAAAACATATTAAATCACCTCCAATTGTATATAACTTGTCACAAGTTATTTAATAGTGGTGGATTCATATTTGTTGGAGTTACTGTGTGAAAGTTAGGTTTTGGGCCCTCATTGTATATTATGCCAATTAAAATATTCATTTTATTCATTATTCATTATTTTTAAAAATTTATATTTCTATAATTTTTTAAATATTATTTATAACATATGTACATATTGAAATTAAAATAAAACTAAAAAGAAAATGTAAAATAAAATAAGTCTATAAAAATATTGATAAGAAACCTATGTTTATACTTGTATATAAATAAAAGGGAAATATATTCTTTAATTCTTTATCCATTCATGTTTTCATAATAATGTAAATATTATCTATATTCTACTAAAAAATACAAAACTAAAATAAAATTCAATAAAATTCATTGAAATAAAAAGATGTATATAAAATATAGGTAAGATACCTATAAATATACATATCCAATACATATATCTATTTATGTGAATATACAAATAACATCATAAAAATCAAATAAAAAATATATTTATACTCACAAAAATAAGTTTTAAATATATACAATAAAAGAATAACTCAATAAAATAAAATATACAAAATAAAAGTAAAAATATATAAAATATAGGCAAATATACCTATAAATACACTATTAAAAAAATTAACTATTAATAAATAAAGCTAAAAAATAAATAAAAATTATAATAAAATACAAAATAAAATAGTAAACATTTTTTATTTTATACATAAAATTAATACAATCATTTACTATTTTTAAATATTTAATTTCGAATAAATCTGCTATTTTTTCAGCAAGTCTACATGGACCAATGGCAGAGCTTAGACCAATGACCTCTAGTCAACTGTCCTTTCCAAGCTCCTGGTGCACCAGAACTTTCTAATCCCACGGTTTCTTGCAATTTTCCCGATAGAACCATCCACCAATCCACTTCCATCTCATCACGGGAATTACTCCTAAATCCATCATGATCCACGCCACCTCCTTAGAACCCTTGTAAATACGCTCGATTCTTTGATTCCCGCCGGTCAAATAAGGGTAATATAATGTCTACAAATAAAAACCTCCCCGTCTCCATGCAATTTTGGTCAATTTTCCGAGCCCTACTACCCCCGCCTTCGGTCTAGCGTGAACTCTTGTAACAGGAGGGAACCCCTGGAGGGTCCGAGCGAGTGAGAGGAGGAGGAGGCTGCACCATGGCCATCGTCGTTGACGGTCCTGCTCCCTTGCATCCAACTAGGTTTGAGTTGCGCTATTTCTCATTTTCTAGGTAGTTGTAGCTTATAGGATCGTTTCTATGTTTTTAATTTCAAGTTTTAAGTAGTTAATTAGCCTAGGTTAGTCAATTCGTAGTTCACCGAAGCTCCGCTCCGGCGAACGATTTCACCATACCTCACTTGTTTCCCGATCGTTGTTCCACACTCATTTTCTTCCCCTTCCGATTCCCTACGCCCCGACACGCTTCGTTCCCCCAGATCAACTGTGGATATGGAGATCAGCTTCTCCTTCTCCGCCGTCAGCCGGAGAAGCTCCGTCCGACTCACTCTGCCTCATTTCACCATGAACAAGGTCCCCTGAACCATCTTCTTTCTTGTGCGTACCTTCCTTGCAGGTATGGAGGCCAAAGGAACTGTGTAGGGTCAAATTTTGGAGAGACCAAGGCACCTGGAGTCCCTCTTCTTCCTTGACTTTGCTTGAGCATGCTGGAGCTCCAAGTGCCTCGTTGAGACCATCACCAGATGCGGAGGACTCCCAGAAATGATTAGAGATACTTGATGGCGATGGAGGAGGTCGGAGGAGCCCGCAATGTCCAATCAAAGCTCGCCCCAGGCGAGCTTCCTCCCAGTACTTCCAAACCTTCCCAGAACCGTTGGATGAAGAAAGAGCCCCCATTTTTTATACCCATTGTCGGATCGAGCCATGCCTCCACCATCAAATCGGTTCGGCTGATCTAATCTAGACCATCTCAGTGCGAATCGTCATCTGCCGTTCAGCGCACACCACATGGATAAGTGGCGCACATCAAACCGTCCATCCGCGCACATATATGGGGTAAATTGCACAGCTTAGCCCTGCATTTTTGTATTTATTATTTAGTCTTGTAAATAAAGTTAGATGTTTAAAATAAAGTGGATATTTTGCATTTGACCCCCTGTATTCATTTAAAGTGCATTTGGGTCCAGTCCACGTCACCTCATGTGCCGTCCCACGTAAGGTGGCAAAATTATAGGTATACCCCTACAATTTTTTGTATTTCTAAAAAGTCCAATAAAATGAAATTAGTGTTGTATATTTTTGTGAAAATTGTTAGACGGCCCTTGGATTTTATTGTATTTGCATTTAGATCCCTCCCAGGCTGCGTCACATGTAGTCCCACATGATGGATAAATTGCATAGACGCACTGGTGGATTTTGTAATTGTTAAAAGGTCTTTAAAAATTAAATAAATATGATTTTCTTCAGGCACTTTTGCATGGAGCCACCTGGACTTTATTTTTATTGCATTTATACCCCCTGTCAGGACATTGATTTTTGGGTGTTCTTCAGGACATTGATTTTTGTGTGTTCTCTCTATTTATTAAAAATAGCTAGTGTGCTCCTAAAAATTCACAAAAATAGGATTAAATGCATTTTGTCATGTATTTTCACGTCCTATGATGTTTGGCAATTCTGAGCATTTTATTCATTTATTAAAAATGAAATGGAGGCCATTTATTCCATGTTTGATTTATAAAATACCAAAAAAATATAGAAACATCTCTAAAAAATCCAAAATATATATAGTATATTTTATCCTATTTAAATTACAGACCAAAATCACTAAAAATTGAAAAACAAAGGCCTAAAAATTGAAAAACCCCCCAAAATCTCTTATAAAAATCTAAAAAATCCTTTAAAAATCCAAAAATATACCTTTTCTATTTTATAATTTTATTTATATAAATATTTATATATTAAATTAGTTAGGGTAATTTTGGGAAATATTTATTATTTTTAACACCCAATTCAATTTCGACCGAATTTATTAATCCCTTATGTGGGATATTTGACTTTAAAATATATAAAAATTAACAAAAATTTCTGTAAAATATACAAATATTAGAAAAAAAATTAAAAGCCCAAAAACAAGTTATTTTCTAAATTTTATCTATTTTTAATAGTATTTATAAATATAATGCTATTCATTGTATATATTAAGCCTTATGTAGGCTATATAGTTTGTACAAAAGAAAAATAATAAATACATATATATATAATGAAACTATAAAAATAAAAAAATATAAAACAAAAAATAAAAAATTAAAAACCCACAAAAACAATAACGTGGACAAGAGATAAAAGACAAAAGTTTTGAGCATTATATTTTGCCTCCTTCTACCGTTTGCTCCCAATGTCCGACCTCTACACATGCTTACACCTATACACATTTGTTGTAGAGTTATAATAAATTTTAACTCCGCATTTTTTATATTTCATTGCTTTATTCATACTGTGGGTTATTTGCTGATTAACTGAGATTTGTTGAGCGGTCAACACATCGAATGTATCTCTTGTCTTGTGAGATTTCCAGACCCTCGATAAATCCCCATATCAAATGGAGTCGTTGCCGGGGAGCAACGTCGCTTAGTTGGAGATTATTTCATTTTGTCTTATATCACTTGTTCATTTGTTTATGTATTTTTGCATTTAGTTATTTATTTATTTTTCTCTATTATTTGATATTATTGTGAACTGTCTGATACTCCTTCGTGTTTGAATTTGTTGCGAGGGATCGCGGCGCGACGGAGGACCTATGCACCCAAGCAAGGCTGAGCCGGCCTTCTAACTGAGCTGGCAGGAGAGAGCAACTGATCCGGACTTGGAGGAATTTTTGAGACAGTTTCTGAGCCCTCATTTTATTATGCATTTTTCTTAAAAAAATGTGTAAATTTATGTGAGAGAGTGACACTTGGCATGTAATAATACAGGACTCTCAGACACTCCGACTTCTCAAGGTTCATTGCCCGAGGGATTGTTCCCTTCGGGACCTCAACAGTTTTGACACTTTTTCACTTTTATTTTATTTTTATTATTTTGTATGAATGAGCTCTATCTTAGGAAATTGCTTGCTCGATAGATTAAAGTGCAAACCCCTAATATATTTGAAGGTATCTATAGATGTGGCTTTGGACTTAGTCAAATTTTGCAATATGGTGCTTCACGATAATAGTAATTTCTCACCTAGGCCGATTTCATCGGATTGCATTTGCATATAGTCTAGGTTTTCAAATTCTATTATGCATCCCACATGGAGAGAGCTGGAGCACTGTGAGTCTCCTAACTTGGCATGCATCATCGATTTTCGACTTGCATGGCTTTTCCGATCTTCTCCCTCTGATTTTGCTCACTTAGGATGCGAAATGAAATTGGACAACCTTTTAGGCACATGCATTAAAAAGTAATAAACAAAAAGTGATAACGTAAATAAAATTGAGACTGCTAATTCTATTGGACTTAAAAATAAAAATGTAATTGACTCCTTGCCTTGGGGAGAGCAAACCCCTCCTTGTATGTGCATTTTATTCCTATGTACGTGCTAAGGATTAGCGCCCAAATCCCAAGCCTGTCTTCGGTGTGTACAACTTTGTGATGATCACCTAACTCTAAAATCGAAAAGATAAAAGACCACATCTTGGTCTTTATTGTGTTGAGTAGGTGAATCTGGGTTTTGCTTTGTGTATTGATTGTAACCTGGAGTCCATTTGCATGTTCATATCTCTTAGAGTTATCAGTCCCATCCGTGTGTGTGCGTATTTTTCATCTTTGAGTCTCTCTATCTCTCTTATGTATACATTTCCTCATTTGTATCGAGTCGTGATATTGGGTCTTGAGCTTCACCTTCTTAGTCGGATTTTGTAACTTCTCTTCTTACCCATATCACCCACATCTAGTCCGGTTCGAGGAGACCCTCTCCTTGAACCACAATTTTGATTATGTCCACCTTCTTTTCGCCCACTCTCCTCGTGCTCCTCTGCGTCATCACTTCTCTTACCCGGGATTGTTGTACTTACGGATATAGCCCGCATCGAGGATTATGACTTCCATTGATGATTTGAGTAAGTGGGGCACACTTTTGAGGATATTGAGATTGATGAGCTAACTTTAGTGGATCTGGACCTGATATGTGCATTGATAGTATTGAGGATTTTGTTGATGCACGATTATTAGGTGTGATTCTTCATTGCGGATTTTTGATCATGCACACCACATTGAGTATGTGATATATTTTGATGATTTGATGACAATTTCATGAGCTTTTTTCGATCTATCTATTTTGAGGTTCCTACCATATTGATTTAGAGAATTGATTGACTATCTTGATTCGAACTTCAGACTGATGGTGTGTGGAACTCACATGATCTCTCTCATCTTCTTGATTGACCCATCCCCGATCTCCTGACTCTTCCGTCCACATGTGGCACCTAGAGGATTTCTATTCATCTTTCATGCCATCTCAGCTGATTGGACTGACTCGAGGGAACGCTTTGTGACTAATGAGATCGATCTTTTGTCCCTCATGATTTTATGCCCTCCTGAGGATTTATCGATTATGACTTTGAGGGCTTGATATGTGATGCCAGAAATCCCATGTTTTGATCGATCTAGTTTGCATTATTCCTCTAGGACTATCTGCGATAGGATGCAACACTTTCTCTACGACCGGTTTCATTCAATGACTATGTATCCACCTTATCGGAGCCCGAAACCGCATCGTCTGATTTGACTGTTTGGCCTCTCTACTGATTGTGTGCCCGATCTGTAGGTGCACGAGGCCAATTTCCCCGACTCCTTTGAGTCCGCTCTCCTTGACGGTCCTCGTGAGGATGAGCCCGACATTTCTGATTATTCCTTGCTTAGTTAGTAGTACTCCCTGAAGGTTATCTGCGAGAGACTATGACACCTTGCTGGAGATGCAATCTCTTCTGTTGGGTAGCCGATCGTTCATCTATCGAGACTGTTCTGATTAACTCATCTGAGTCATCTCTACATGATGACCCTCGCAAGGCTGAGATCTGATTTGGATATTCTCTGATTTAGCTTGCATTGTTCCCCGAGGACTATCTGCAGGAAAATGCAACACTTTCTTTACGCTCGGTTTCCCTTGCTAATTGTGTATCCTTTCTATTAGAACACGGAACCGAGTCCTCTTTTCTGGTCCCCCATGCCTTTTTGTTGCATCTGATCTGCTGGATCTTGGGACCTATCTGATTAGACTCATTTGAGTCTGCTCTCCTTGACGATCCTCGCAAGGATGAGCCATTCTGCTCTGATTATTCCATGCTTAGTTGGCAGCACGTTCCCCGAGGGATATCTACGGGATGTCACATTTTCTAGTTCTGTCGGTAGCCGATTTGTCTCCTACCGAGGCTGCTTGTGTTGATCCATCTGATGGATCTGACTCCTTGGAATCCGTTCACCTTGATGACCCTCGTAAGGGTGAGCTCTATCTGGTTATTCATTGACTAGCATGTATTACTCCCCAAGGGTTATCTGCGGGAGGGTACACCATTTTCTGTGTACTTAGTTTCACTTCTGGTGTCTCCTTTCTATAGGAGCACGAGGCCGGGTCTTCTGAATTGTCTACTCGGTCTCCTCCCTGGTTGTGTCTCCTGTCTGTAGGAGCACAGAGCCGAGTCTTCTGATATCTTTAACTCATCTGAGTCTGCTCACCTTGAGGATCCTCGCAGGGTTGAGCCTTATATATTGTGGTGTTCGATGTATTCCAATTACTTTCTAACGTTACGACCACCGGGTATCATGCCGCGACATTAGGAAAGTCTCATGTCCTTCATTGTTCGTATCTTTATGAGACTTTGATTGACTTGGAGGAGTTTGTACTGTTCTTTCTTCCTCCACGTCTTACAGTATCGGTTTCGATCACTCTCCTTCCTCATAAGTTGATGATCTGCTTCACGCTATCGGTCCTTCCTTTATCTTTTGATCTCTTTTCCCTGGTAGCTGACACCCACTTGATTGAATACTAGGGTGCCTTCTCACCTCCTGACTGCATCACCGTTCTCACAGGGAGACGATGACAAGAGTATGGTATTCACTTGTCAGATGCCGTCTTGTACCTCACCAGTCTCTACTTGTTGTATATATGTGTTTTGTCTTATATTCTTTCTTTCTTCCATATGTCTTGTGTGCCCCAGATCTTCGCCATATCAGTTTGCATGTACTTAGGAGTTAGGATGTACCTTGTCCTAAGTATAGGGGGGTACACACCGTGTTGTTCTTTCTACGTTATGTTTCATCACTCATGTCGTTGCTTATACTTAGGGATCTTTCGCCCTAAGTATAGGGGGTGATGTGTACATTCTCTATGATCTTTTCATCTATCTGTATATATCTTTTCTTCTTTTCTTCTTTTCCTTTCATTTTTCATTTTCTACAGAAAAGGTGTCGCCCATTTTTGTTAGTTTTCTGCACTTAGGACGTACTTTGTTCTAAGTATAGGGGGAGTCAGCCTGAGCAGTGATCCATTTGGTCCCACCCTTGACCCTCTCTGCCTTGCGTACAGTCTGCTATATTTAGGATTATTTGATCCTAAGTATAGGGGGAAGGTCGACTTCTTATTCATTTATCTCTTCATTCTTTCATTCCTTATTCAGTCATTGTAGTATAGGCTTTTCTATACTCAGTACAAGTTATGTCTTCTCTTTTTCTCTTCAATCTATGAGGACATAGCTCATGCTAAGTATAGGAGGGTCGTATATACGTTGTATATATTTTAGCCATAACACGTACTTTCGTATATTAATAATAAATATGGCTAAATATACTATATATACATTCATTAATAACCAACTAATAAATTTATTCCTGAAAATTCTTTTGTATATATTGATTAATAAATCAGGATAAAAATATTTTTGCAAAATGATTTGAAAAATAGTGTGACCCGTTTGGAAAACTTTTTGTGAAATATTTTCAAACTTTGTAAAAATATGTTGATCTGCAAAAATTATTTTCTTTGTATGAAATAAAAGCTTTGAAAACCTATTTGCAAATGATTTTGAAAATGATTGTAGAAAGATCGTGAAAATTGTGTATATACATTGTGTGTGAAAAATCTTTTCAAAATGGCTTTCAAATGTTTGAAAATATTTGCAAAAAATTATTGTGTACTATAGTTTTCAAAATTGTTTTCAAGTAAATTTGAGGAATAAATGCATCCTTAAATAAGATTAATATATATACATGTATATATAAATAAATTTTTTTACCAATTGTACATATATACCTATAGAAACAACTTTTAAACATATAAATTCTTTAAAATTCTTAACCCTTGTAAATAAATAGAAAGTGGCATGCCCTTGTAGATAGCTGTATATATTTTATACTTCTTGTGAAAAAAATTCTTTTTATTTGGAAAATTCGTTGTAAAAATTCTTTTCATTTTAAATTCTTTGAAAAATTACATCATTCTTTGCATTAGTGTACATAGCATTTGCATAGCATTCATATTCTTTTCAATTGAGATTGATGATTGAACTAGTCCAATAAAGTTGAATATTGGAGCTTGGTTGGACCTTAATGCATCTAATTGCACTGGAACCTTATGGGAACTATGTTTATGGTACTTCAAGTCCATTGGGACTTAATTCTTTGAAACTCAGGGCTAGGTTCAAGTCACCTCAACTGACTAACTAGAACTTTTCGAGACACACGCATGACTCTTGCCGGTCGTGACCTAACTTGGACACTTGCACCTTTCACTTGGCTCAACTCAGTTGGAGTGGTGAGGGGGTTGGATTTGCCGGTCTGAGATGCACACGGGTAGAAACATTCATCCTCGTCTAGGGAGGGAAGTTCACCCCAACCTGGTCCAATTGCCATGAAGTTGAATGACAGGAGAATGTGGGTTGCAATAAAGCTTTAAAAGAGGGATAGTCTTCTGGCTGAAGAGGAAAAACTCCTTATAGAAATGTTGCTGTAAAAAGTATGTTGAAAAAAACTCCAAAAAAGTGGACATGCCTGAAAATAAAAATAAAATACATGTCGGAGTGTGTATATATGCTGTACAGAAAATAAGCAAGATTGAGTATCAAAGTTATACCATGTGAGCCTGCAGCTGGATGACTTGACTACACTGGTCATGCATCCTAGGATAGGTAGCTACACTGGCTACCGTCTATTCTTTTCTTCACCTCCTCCTCTTGAGTTGGATGCCACTTGAACTTAGAAGGGAATACGCCGCTCCTCGAGGACAGAGTGCTGGATTGGGGAATCATTGGGTTGTCATTTTGGAGAAGTCAATTCCTTTATCATTTCAGTTGGGGAGAGTAACTATCACTTACACCGTATAAGTCAGTTTCATAGTCATAAGGGTTTGTGTATGATGTAGGCTAGTTCTAACATGGCTATTGAGGTTGTTTAAATCAAGTTCTGTGACTCTCGAAGGCTGTTGTGTTTTAAATTTGGTTTCCAACCATGTTACACACACATTTTCACATCAAGGACTAACCTGAGCTCCAAACTTTGATTTTGTGGTGACAAGTTTAATTATTGAAATCAATTTCATTTATTCTTTTTTTTCTTTTCTTCTTTATTCTTTTTATATATACTTATTGCATAAGTGTTTGCTAGGGACTAGCAAAGGCAAGTATAGGGGGTGATGAATCTCCATTTCATCACCTTGTTCTATTATTTTAGCCTTAAAAACCCTAGCTACAACATGTAAATAGCCTCAATTTATGTATAATAGCATTCACTATTCATTGTATTTATTATGTATAAAATAAGGTTTTTAATGTCAAAATTATAGAATAAAGAGAAGAAAAGAAAAAAGAATAAAATATTGAAAATATTTTATGACCCTAAACCCCGAGACCAAGTTAAGAATTGAGTTGGTCGACAAGGAATAAAGTAGGGGGACATCAGGGCCAAAAATAGAATAAAAACCTAATTCTTTTATGCATTATTTATTCAGTTTTGACATCTATTTTATTCTTTATTATTTATTCATCAAATAAAGAAATTTTGAACATAAAATTTGTAGATAATAATGTAAATAAAAATATAAAATTGAGTTTGTACAAAATAGTACATAGTGTTCATTTTATACACAGAATAAAAAGCCAAAAACCCAACTTCACAGATCCATATCTTTCAAATAAAAACTCAAAACATATAAAAACTAGTCTAATTGTATATAACTTTTCACAAGCTATTTAATGGTGGCAGTTTCATATTTTTTGGAGTTACTGTGTAAAAGTTAGATTTTGGGCCCTCATTGTATATTATACCGATTAAAATATTCATTTTATTCATTATTCATTATTCATTAGTTTTACAAATTTATATTTCTATAATTTTGTAAATATTATTTATAACATATGTACATATTAAAATTAAAATAAAACTAAAAAGAAAATGTAAAATAAAATAAGTCTATAAAAACATAGATAAAATGCCTATGTTTATACTTGTATATAAAAAAAGGGAAACATATTCTTTAATTCTTTATTCATTCATATTTCATAATATTGTAAATATTATCTATATTCTATTAAAAATACAAAACTAAAATTAAAGTTCAATAAAATTCATTGAAATAAAAAAATGTATATAAAATATGGGTAAAATACCTATAAATATACCTATCGAATACACATATCTATTTATTTAAACATACAAATAACATCATAAAAATAAAATAAAAAATATATTTATACTCATAAAAATAAGTTATAAATATATAAAATAAAAGAATAACTCAATAAAATAAAATATACAAAATAAAAAAATGTATAAAATATAGGCAAATATACTTATAAATACACTATTAAAAAATTAACTATTAATAAATAAAGCTAAAAAAATAAAATACCAAATAAAATAATAAACATTGTTTATTTTATACATAAAAATTAATAAAATCATTTACTATATTTAAATATTTAATTTTGAATAAATCTATTATTTTGTCATGTAGCGGGTCTACATGGACCAATGGCAGAGCTTGGACCATTGACCTCTGGTTAACTGTCTCATCCAAGCTCTTAGCGCGTCATAACTTTCTAATCATGCGTTTTCTTGCAATTTTCCCGGCCGATCCATCCACCAATCCACTTTCATCTCTTCACGGGAATTACTCCTAGATCCATCATGATCCACGCCACCTCCTTAGAACCCTTGTAAATACGCCTGATTCTTTGATTCCCGCCGGTCAAATAAGGGTGCTATAATGTCTATAAATAAAAACCTCCTCGCCTCCATGCAATTTTGGTTAATTTTCAGAGCCCTACTACCCCCGCCTTTGGTCTAGTGTGAACCCTTGTGACAGGAAGGAACCCCTGGAGGGTCCGAGTGGGTCGAAGGTGGAGGAGTTGCACCCACAGCCACCGTCACCGGCAGCCCTACTCCCTAGCATCCAACCAGGTTTGAGCTGCGCTATTTCTCATTTTCTAGGTAGTTGTAGCTTATAGGATTGTTTCTATGTTTTTAATTTCGAATTTTAAGTAGTTAATTAGCCTAGGTTAGTCAATTCGTAAATGATTTCACCGTACCTCACTTGTTTCCCGACCGTCGTTCCACCCCCATTTTCTTTCCCTTTTGATTCCCTACGCCCCGCCGCACTTCGTTCCCCCCAGATCCACCATGGATTTGGAGATCAGCTTCTCCTTCTCCCTCGTCCGCCATAGAAGCTCCGCTCGACCCACTCCGCCTCATTTCACCACAAACAAGGCCCCCAGAACCATCTCCTTGCTTGTGCATACCTTCCATGCAGGTATGGAGGCCAAAGGACCCGTGTAGGGTCGGATTTTGGAGAGACCAAGGCACCTGGAGCCCCTCTTCTTCCTCGACTTCGCCTGACCACGTCGAAGCTCCAGGTGCCTCGTTGAGACCGTCACCAGAAGCAGGGGACTCCCAGGAACGATCAGATATACTCGACGGCAGTGGAGAAGGTCGGAGGAGCCCGCAATGTCCGATCAAAGCTCGCCCCAGGCGAGCTTCCTCCTAGTTCTTCCTGACCTTCCTAGAACTGTTGGATGAAGAAGGAGCCCCCAGTTTTGATCCCCATCGTAGAATCGAGCCATGCCTCCATCGTCAGATCAGTTTGGCTAATCTAATCCAGACCGTCCGAGTGTGAATCGCCATCCGTCGTTCAGCGCGCGCCACGTGGATAAGTGGCGCACATCGAACTGTCCATCCACACACATATATGGGGTAAATTGCACATCTTAGCTCCGTATTTTTGTATTTATTATTTAGTCCTATAAATAAAGTTAGCCGTTTAAAATAAAGTGGATATTTTGCATTTGACCCCCTATATTCATTTAAATTGCATTTGGGTCCAGTCCATGTCACCTCACAAGTCGTCCCACGTGAGGTGGAGAAATTGCAGATATACCCCTACAATTTTTTGTATTTCTAAAAAGTCTGATAAAATGAAATTAACGTTGTATAATTTTGTTAAATTTTTCGGAAGGCCCTTGGATTTTATTGTATTTGCATTTAGGCCCCTCCCAGGCTGCATTACGTGTAGTCCCACGTGATTGATAAATTGTATAGATACCCTGGCAGATTTTGTAATTGTTAAAAGGTCTTTAAAAATTAAATGAATATGGTTTTCTTCAGGTACTTTTGCACAGAGCCCCCTGGACTTTATTTTTATTACATTTATACCCCAGTTAGGACATTGATTTTTGTGTATTCTCTCTATTTATTAAAAATATCTAGCATGCTCCTAAAATTCACAAAAAAGGATTAAATGCATTTTGTCATTATTTTCATGCCCTATAGTTGTTTGGCATTTTTGAGCATTTTCATCATTTATTAAAAATGAAATGTAGTCCATTTATTCCCTATTTGATTTATAAAATGCAAAAAAATACAAAAACATCTCTAAAAATTCAAAAAAAAATAAAGATAGTATATTTTATTCTATTTTAGTTACAGACCAAAAATCTCTAAAAATTGAAAAACCCTAAAATCTCTTATAAAAATCTAAAAAAGCCTTTAAAAATCCAAAAATATACCTTTTCTATTTTATAATTTTATTTATATAAATATTTATATATTAAAATTGGTTTAGGTAATTTTGGGAAATATTTTTATTTTTAACACCCAATTCAATTTCGGCCGAGTTTATTAATCCCTTACGTGGGATATTTTAAATTTACAAATATATGAAAATTAGCAAATAATTTTTTGAAAAATATAAAACATTAGAAAAATATTAAAAGCCAAAAAACAAGTTATTTTCTGATTTTTATCTATTTTAATAGTATTTATAAATATAATACTATTCATTGTATATATAAAGCCTTATATAGGCTATATAGTTTGTATAAAAGAAAATTAATAAAAATATATTTATAAAGAAAATATAAAAATCAGAAAATAGAAATAAAAAATATAAAACAAAAAGTAAAAAATAAAAATTAAAAACCCACAAAAACAATAACTTGGACAAGAAATAAAGACAAAAGTTTTGAGCATTGTATTTTGCCTTCTTCTACCGTTTGCTCCCAATGTTCGACCTCTATACATGCCTATACACATTTTCTATGGAGCTATAATAAAGTTTAACTCTACATTTTTTATATTTCATTGCTTTATTGATACTATGGGTTATCTGTTGATTAACTGAGATTTGTTGAGCGGTCAACGCATCAACTGGATCTCTCATCTTGTGAGATTTCCAGACCCTCGATAAATCCTTGTTATCAGTGCTCCCACCCAGAATACTAACCGCTATGACCTACACCAGCAAGTACTGAGTGTTATCCCTAAGTGAAAACACAAAGCAATAGACTACTAACCATGACTACTTAGAACACTCTCTAAGTATTGGGCTAAATGCACTCAAGTACTGAGGATGAACATCTTCAAATTAGCACCTCAATGTATCAAGCAACATATCATCCAACCGACGCAATTGTTGGGTTCATGGTGCCTAAGCTTCTACTTACAGTCCCAAGGGTTCATGCCCCTCCCTTGGTGATGTCTACTCCAATACCCACAAGCCACTTAAGATGATCACCGCAGTATGTAAAGCAAGGACATAGCGGGAAGGTCGTCCGATGAACATAGAGTAATTATATAGATCTGGATATCATCCTTGATTATTTGAATGATGCTAGATGATCTCAACTCATCGAGGCTCATCGCATTAACTTTAAGTCACTTTAACCCACAATGGGCCATATTAGTCCTATATCAACTTATTTCCATTAATATAGGCATTTATCATATGTCGCAATGTCCTTATCCGATTTTACATCTTTTTATAATCACTTTGCATCAAATTTCCATATGGGTTCACAGTCCCAGATGATCGATCATCCTACTTTGATGATCAATTGGTACTGATCAATCACAAAGAATATATGATCTATCATTATGGTGTCATGCATGATCGATCATCCAATTGGTATGATCGACCATACATGTACAGTGATCGAATTTTTAACAGGTGACGTCTACGCAGTCACTCCGATCGTTAAACAAATTATATATTTTTTATCTTATCCATCCACTTAACCATTCAACGAGAAATCGCGAAAATGATATGTCACAAAATGGTTTTAGTGCAAAACTCATCAAAATGCAAAATCGACATCGCCTACATGGTCTTGACACTATCAACAACTTATGGTGCAAAAATCATGCAGATCCAGCAGTAAACAGAGGGAAAATTGTACTTACAATAATGTTCCCATGTGACTTTCCTTCATCTGAAACTAGAATTCCGCAGCATTTCATGGAACATGAATGTGTTCATGACAATCTTCACTCTGTTCTCTTTGAAACGATGTGTGCTCCGATGTCTGATCGGTGGTCAAAAATTCGCTCCGATGGTGGAGCTCTGGCGACATGGTGGTGGCTCAGGAGAAGTGGTTAAGTGGTCAGACCACTTAGCCCATCCCTCCCCTTGTACAGGGGTCATCATTAAATGGATCTGGTTCGGATATGAATCCATATAGCCATAGCTCGCCCGCATCTTGTGTGTATCACTTGCATACACTCTTATTTTGACATTCTTGGACTCGTTGGAAAAGTCTCGACGAGCAATACAAGATGGTGTTTGTCTAATTTGTTTATTGAATCAGATCAAAAATTGGGGAAATATCAGGTCCTAAATACCAGGGATCTCACAACTAGATTTAAGCTCATATTGAGGTTAGACTCAACCCTCCTTTATTTATTATTATTTACAAACATACCTGAGCAAGAATCTTATGAGGTCCAAGGATACTACATAATAGCTGGAGATTGTGCCAACTTATACCATATTTTAGATCTTTTGATAACTTTTGATATTTCACGATGAGTTGTATAACTTAGAAGAAGCATGACTATGTAATGGGAAGATATCTTACTCTCTTAAGAGGTAGTTTGTAATCAGAATAGTTTATTATATATTTAAAGAGATTTTTTGATATGGATGATCATTTTGAATTTCTTTGTTATTGATGAAAAATATCTTTTGATGATGATTTCAAGGAATGTTTGATAAAGGAATTTTTGTTTACAATTTATGCATGCTTTGTTATGATTTAAAAGAGAAGCTTGAATTTTTGTTGCGCTTGTCTCAACTAACGGGATGGGTCGTGATAGGTGATGATTAAAACAAAATAGTATAAATATCTACCATTGGATCGAGTTTAGCTAGATTAACCAAAGGGGATGGTTAGGTCAATGAGAAATAACAAAGGGACCAATATGTAAACATAAGTCAGTATCTAGGGTTCTACATGTTTGAACGACTCTCGCACGTGACCTTATGGCTTAAAAAGCACTACCAGTGGTTTCTCGAGGTGGCAGTTGCGCATGACCACAACAAGAGTGTGGAAAACAAGGGAGGATGATGCAAGGTGAAACCATGCCTATATATTCACCTCCTACATGGAAGGGAATTGTGTTTAAAAGAACCTTGTAGTTGGGAGCCATCTACCTCCCATATCCATCTTCCTCTCTCTCACACACACACATTCTCTCTCTCAAGAGCATTAAAGGTGGTGGCATAGCTCGATCTCAAATTGATATCAGAGCATCCTCTTCCTAACATTTCCCAAAGTTCGCATTCTCGTATCGCATGTGATCACCTCTCCAAAGCCTGAATTGTCGTCACCAAGTGTCATCCGATCAAAGTGTGTCACCACCCTGCTTTCCAAAAACCCTAGAGAATCTTTTCCCATGTCTTATATATTATAAGGAGATGGCTACCCCTTGTTTTTTGTTAAAAAAATATAAAAGGAGGAAGGGTAAATGATGATGAGTGCTGATGTATTTTTTATACTTTTGTATTAATAAGGGAAGGGTGGAAGTTGTCTATCTTTTTTTCTTGCCTTGTTTTTTGATAACGCGTGAACACCCTTTGCCTTGTTGCAGTCTTAGTACATTGTTTTGTTTTTCTAATTTAAACAAAAGGGATTCTCTGGTTATCCTTACATGCCAGATTAATCTCTTAAAAAATGAGAAAGGGGTTTATTGGTCTCCCAAAAAAACAAAAATCCCGTGTATGTTCACAAAACTAAACAAATTAGATTTATTAAGCACAATAGTTAGGCATAAAGAGAAAATTTTGTGCTTTAAAAAAAATTCTTTCACATTGGAGGCATCTCAATTCTCTGTTTATTTAGTTGTTGCTTAAATTTAGTTTTTTAAAAATCAAGAATTATCACTTTGTTGAGAATGTTGTCATAAAATGTCATCCATTATCGTTGTTCTCGTATTTGTTCAATTAATTGTTTATACCTTTTATTTACTTATTAAAATAATAAAAATTCAAGTACAATTGTGCATTGTTGTTAAAGTGCACGATCTCGTAAGAATTTTCTTTTTTTTATTTATATTAATTTAATTAGATCCAATGACAAACATGGTTATTTCCATTGAGGTGAGAAAAACTAAGTAGCTTAATGGTACTAATTATGAATTGTGGAGTAGAAAGATCTAGTTTAGCATGTTACATGATATCATTTACTCCATCATAGATAAACCCAACCCTACCTTATTTGAAAATCCAATTATGGAGTAAATTAGATCACATGAATAGTGGAAGAAGTTAGATAATAAGTATAGATATTTTATACTGACTTTTATGGAGTTAAATCTGATTCGGGCCCTCGAGACCTATAAATCAGCATACGAGTTGTAGAACACGCTAAAGGACAAATACCAATCCAAATCGGAAGTGAGTGTCCATCTTCTTATAGAAAAGAACAACTTCGTAGAATGAAGGAATCTGAAAGTATCATTGAGACGGCCAAAGACCTAGCAACTATTGAGTGCATGAGTCCATAGACGATGCAAATAACAATCATCCAAGAAAGTCTCCCACTATCCTTCAACATGGTTGCCACATCTTTGAGGATGAATGGTAATATTAAGAGTGTGATGGATATACCTACGTAGTTGGAAATATTGAGCTAGATCTCTCAAAGTAAAGATCGAAGGTCAATATCTTTGAGATCAAGGAAGACGATGAAGCAAATTTGGTGCACGTCAAAGGAAGATTACGAGCATCAAAGAAAATTTCAAGAACAAGAGTGGAAAATACCTACATGGCTCATGATGTGATTCTAATAGATATGGCCACATCAAGGTCAATTGCCCCAACAAGAAGAAATTGGAAAACTATAAAGAGCGTGAAAACAAAAACAAGAAAAAAATTGAATCCGTACCTCTCATGTAGTGTAACTCTATGATCATGGACAATAACTTAGACGATGGATTGACTTTGGTGTAACACACCACATTGCAAAGACAAAGGATGGGCTAGCGGACTCAAGGAGCTAAAGAAGGGAGAACATGGTATTCTCATGCCTGTCACAACCTCAATTCCAGGTCGTCGGATCATCCCATTTATCGGATCTGGTTACTCAGTAATAACTTTATCCAATAATAACAACTAACACTTAGAAGTAGTCTGCAATAAAAATGCTATAAAGAGAGCATCTCACATTTTTTTCATTCATAAAACAAGGCTTACATAGAAAAGCTATCCCATCATGTTTTTTTACATGCACATCAAGCTAAAAGAAAAAAAACTCAAAAAACTACAAACCACCTTATACTATAAGTTACTATGGTTGGTTGGCTGACTAAGGTCCTTGCGATGGCTTACCAATACAAGTTGGGTTTCCAAAAATCATATGATAAAGATTAGTGAGTGCTAAGTAATGAAGAAAAGAAAAATAACAAATAGTGTAGTTTAGCAAAACTTATTATACCCAAAAGTTTCATGTATTCTCAATAGAATTAAGTCATATTCCTTCGATTATTCTAGGTGATTTACCTCACCTCTCATGGACTCTAAAGCTGTGGACACTTAGAGATTGAAGATTGCGTTAATTTGGTGAGCTTATGTCGTCGCACATCGCCTCAACCAATCCTCCAATACAACATGACAATTTCCTCTTTATTTTATTATTAAGTGTTCCAAACCCCTAGTCCGTCAAACAAGGAAGCACATCGTCCTCGAGGACTCGACAGTTCAAAACACATGCTAAAATTTAATCATCTATACCAACGACTTTAAATAAATGTTATCATGACCCAGTCTCCATTAAACCATTCGTGCCTTCGTATGGAAAAACTACATATTTAGTCACTCAATCCATCTAATGGCAGACGAGTATCATGCATTGCAGATAATTAATTTTGCATGCTCAACATATCCAAGCAACCATGTACCACCTAGGTATGGCCTACCAATATAGATGTTCTTCTAACAAACCTACATGTTGCATGTCTGACCTGTAGTATCTACTCCAAGTCATCATGAGCATAGAACATAATATATCATTGGATCCAATTAAACCATATTAACTTCACATGATACATTCCATGCATAATTATTTAGCTTGTCTTTTTGTATCCTGAGTTGGATATAGAAATATACTCATATTTACTTGTATATACTATCTATGTATATCTTCAACATCCCAACGTATCATGTTTTCAGAAACCATAACATTTACACATATGCATCACCAAATCGATTCAATTGTATCAAATACTTTTGGTGTAAATCAGCAATTAGTCATCTTTAAATTCTAAGAATAGGCAGATTGACATCCTTCGCAATGAAGAACATAAAATAAAGAAATTTCTTTGATTTAATAGGGAAATCCAATAGCAAACAGTCATGATTTCGTTAACCAATCTTGTTAAATTCTCAGGGGAGTCAATCTACCTTGATTCGTGTTTAGCTAGGGGTTTAGCTCCTGAAATGATTAAGTTCTATTTATTAGTCAACACCACAAAGAACACACAAAGAATGTGAAGAACAAACAAAGAACATGAAGAATGAATGAAGAATATGAAGAACACAAACATGAAATCTCTCAAATTTTGGTAGAGTTTCATGTTATATTTGGTGATATTCAAAGGAAATTTCGGTAGAGTCTCCCCTTATATCAGGTGATATTCCAAGAAAAACTACAACATAATTTCTCTTATATCTAAAGAATCTCAAAAGAAAACACAAGTCTTCGGAGAATTGATCGAAATGTGAATTAAAAAGATCTACTTACCTCATTTTTGAAGCCGACGAGATCCGTCTTCTTTTTTCCTCTTTTCTGAGCACTAGTGCTTCCTCCCCACCTCCCTCCCCTTCTCTCAACCTCTCAAACCTAGCTCTGAGGTGGTGGTGGATGAAATTGAAGTCGTAGATAATGAAGGGGTGGGGGTATTTATAGACCTCCGAGGTGCATACGTGTCATCCTAGCCAGCACCTCGTTGGTAGGACTGACAAATCATCATTCGCTTGCCGCGCAATACGGTCCTAGTCACACATCCCATCATCACGATGTCTATCCAGCCCATGGTTTTGCCCAAGTTTATATTGAACCACATGATTTCCTAAATGATGCTTAATTAGTGTTAATCATGATTAATTAGCATGGATAGTGATTAATTAGTCTTAACAGTGATTAATAGCTACTATCTACGATTAGTCTTTACTAATCATGATTAGTGCTTTAATCATCATTAGCTTTTTAATCATGATTAATTAGAGCTAGTGCTAGTGAGTAAGGGTTAATGACATCTTAACCGATGTCATCTTCTTTAATTCGGAAATTCATAACAATTCAAAATGTCCTCCGATTCAGATGAAATAATTTCTGTTGGATTCGTCTTGTCAGGATGAATCTAATATCTTTACACTATAGGATCCAAAGAGGTTGATTTCTAGGAATTTACAAATATAAAAATCTAAAAGGAAGTCTTATCCTTGAGATTTACAATAGAGGTATAGAAAACCTTAAAGAGGGTGGATGGCATAAGAACCTTAAAGAGAATGAACTCATTTTTCATTTTAACCAAGTGTATACAAGTCAATACATGATATTATTACACAAACAGATAGGGATATTTCTCAAATAGCTTCATCAAAATCTTGGTTTCGCTACAACACTTTGACAAGAGACACCTCATTATTTCCAAATTTCTTGTCATTATTTGTCTAAGATATGCACATGAGTTTCTGAGTATGTCAAGCATGTCTCAACTTGTAGTTCATCATAACTTGTTACATGTTGCGGATACCTAGCATACTTCCTCGGATTTGATATGTGAAAGATATTGTGTACTCCAGAAAGAGGAGAAGGAAGTGCACGTCTATATGAAACTTTACCTCCCTGCTGGATAATTTCAATGGGACCCTTTCCTTGCAAGCGAAGTCTTTGCACTCCCTTCATAGGAGAGACCTTTAAGAAGACTGAGTTACCCACCTCAAACTCGAGGTCTCTGGGTCTAGTATCACTATAACTCTTCTGTTGGTTTCGAAAAGTTGTCTGTCTTTTTCGGGGAAGCTCCATGGCTTCTCATGTCTCCTTGCTTTTGTCTGAGTCATAGAGGTTCTTTATTCCAACCTCTTGTCAATACAAAGGAATAGTACACCTATTCCCATATAGTGCCTCAAAGGGTTTCATGTCAATACTGGAATGATAACTAGTATTATAGGTGAATTATGCAAGCAGCAAATGCTTAACATATGATCCTTTCCATTCCAAGGTACATGCTCGCAACATATCTTCTAAGTTTGTATGGTACACTTTGATTGACCATATGTATGAAGGTGATATGATGTACTCAAATAAATATGTGTGCCTAATGCTTTCACGAAAATAGCATGAGTTAAATCTTGAATACCGATCAAAAACTACCTCTTTTAGAATACCATGAAGACGTATTACACGTGTAATTTATAGTTCAACAAGTTGATATGGAGTAGCAGTTAAGCTGATTGCAATAAAATGTGTCACCTTAATCAATCAATCTATTATCACCCAAATACTATCTTTACCACGTGTGATTGTGATAAATCGGTGATAAAGTCCATGAAAATATTTTTTCCATTTTCATTCACGGATAGGAAGGGGCTCTAAAATCGTGATGGTCATTGATGAGAAACCTTTACTTGTTGACAAGTAAATAAAGAGTTCACAAACTCAACAACATCTTTTTTCCATTCCAAACCATCAAAATTGTGAACGAAGATATTTATACATATTGGTAATTCCTAGATAAAATGATAACCTTGTACATCGTTCATCTCACATTATTTCTCTTCTTAATTCAAGAGTGTTAGGTACACAAACTCTATAATGATTATGCAACAAACTGTCGTATATATTAAATCCATGGATTTAGTTTCTTTCTACTTTTTATCTTAAGTCCTTTAAAAGTGTGTCATCTTCCATACCTTTATGTATTCTATCAAAATCTCCAGCCTATATCAGCGAGTAATGGTTATTGTATATGTACCCCTGTTGAAAAGTTGTCATTCACTTAATGTAGATAGCACACCCCAAAATTATATCGTTGCCACCATGCCTTGGGAATAAATTCTTCTATGGTGGGCATCTACTACCACATTTGCCTTACTCAAGTGGTCAGAGATTGTGCAATCATAGTCCTTTCATAATTCTAACCATCATATCTATCTCATGTTTAGCTCTTTTTGGTCAAATAAATATTTTAAACTCTTATGATTTTGAAGATCTCAAAAATGATGCCATAAAGGCAGATCCATGTCTTCAAAGAAACAACTACAACAAGTGTAAGGTCATGAGTTGGATAATTACACTCACGTGTCTTCAATTCTCGTGATGCATATTCTACTACCTTTCCATGTTGCATAAGCATTGCCCTAAGTCCTTCCTTAGATGCATCAACGTATATAGTAAACTCCTCGATGTCAGAGGGTAAAGGAAGCATATATTCAATGGTTAAACGTTCTTTCAGTATCTGAAAGCTTGCTTCACAAGTATCGAATCATACAAATGGTATATCTTTCTGGTTTAACCTAGTTAAAGACAATGTTATTTGTAAAAAGTTTCTCATGAACCTTCTATAATACCTGGCTAGCCCCCAAAAGGACCATATTCTGTTACGATCTTCGGACACTCCCTACTTATCACCACAATAATCTTTGCATGATAAATAGAGATACTTGACTCAATGACATGGTCTAGAAAGGATAATTTGGTTAATAAAAAATCACACTTGTTATACTTGGCATACAACTTATTCTTCCTTATTGTCTCAAGTGCTTGTCGGAGATGGTGTTTATGTTATTTCTTATTCTTAGAATACATCAGTACATCGTCAATAAATACTATCACAAAGTGATAAAGGAACTGATTGAATACTCTATTCATAAGATCCATAAAATGTTGATGGTGTATTTGTCGGTCCGAAAGGCATGACTAAGAACTCGTAATATTTGTATCTAGTACGATAGATTGTTTTAAGAATATTCGAGTCTCTAATTCTTAACTGATGGTATCCATATCTTAGATCAATCTTTGATTTTACAGTGGAACCCTGCAATTAAAGAGGTCATCTATTCATGGCAAAGGATAGCGATTCTTTTTGTCATTTTATTTAATTGTCGATACTCAATGTATAGTTATAGTGAACCAACTTTCTTTCTCAATGTATAGTTATAGTGAACCAACTTTCTTTTGCACAAAAAGTACAGGTGCACCCCATGGTGAAGTACTAGGGTGAATGATCCTTTATGTAGGAGTTCCTACAATTGCATCTTTAATTCATGTAACTCGGCTAGTGCCATTAGATATGGCAGAATAGAGATTGGTTGAGTATCAGGTACAAGAGAAATTTCAAACTCAATCTCTCACTCATGTGGTAATCTACATAGTTCATTTAGAAAAACATCAAGGAGCTCACATACTCTAGATACATCTTCTGTCATCTGTTCTATTTCTGTGGTGGTAGACACATAGGCTAAATAGACTTGGCACTCATGTAACAGCAATCGTTGTGCCTTCATAATATATATATATCATACATCCTCATTAGAAGTCTTTTCTACTGAACTGGAATTCTTTGGAGTTAGGAAGGTAAAAAGTTACTATCTTCTAGAAACAGTCAAGGCATGCATGATACCTTTCCAACCAGTCATCCCAAGGATGATGTCAAAATCATTCATTTCAATAAGTAGTAGAGAAGCAGGTAACTGATGCATTGCAATCTGCATCACACAGTTATCTAAGATCTCTTGAATTATAAATATTTGTCATCATGATCCCTTGATTAGATAAGGACTTTGTACTTCTATCGCAATCATATCTTTATGGTTGGAGTTAAGTAATTTTTGGTGTCTAAGAAGGGTCTTCTTCAGCAGGGGTAGGAACAAACTCAATGGAGTGATGGTAACTAGATTCTTCCTTGGAAAAATAAATAGAACCCTCAACCGTACCATCCATAGGTCTGGATGCCTTGAGTCTCTCAGCCTAGGCATCAAAAATTCGCTCTAATGCATGTTGCCTTTGCCTCACCTCATGGAGTATTACCATCATCACATATATTTGCCTAGCAAGATCCTGATTTTCCATGCCTAGCAAGACCCTGATTTTCCATGATCCTTAGATGAATCAAGGAAATTGATTAGTTCTTTTTCTACCTAGTATGATGTACAATAGGGGCATTGCTATGAGAATGGTAACATTTTTTACAATCAGTTATTAAGCTTTAAGGATCTTAACATGTCCTTAGTTTCTGAATACTATTAATAACCATTAATTACTAAATAAGCTATTGAAGTAAATTGGATCTGATATCAATATGTCACGAGCTCAATTCTGGGTCGTCGAATCCTCCCATTTATTAGATCTGGTTACTCAACAATAGCTTTATACGATAATAACAACTAACATTCAGAAATAGACTGCAGTAAAAATACTACATAGAGAGCATCTCACATTTTTCCATTTATAAAATAAGGCTTACATAGAAACCCATCCCATCATATTCTTTTGCATGTACATCAAGCTGAAAGAAAAGAACTCAAAAGAACTACAAACTACCTTATACTATAAGCTACTATGTTTGGTTGGTTAGTGGAATAAGATCCCAGCGATGGATCACCGACACATGTTGGGTTTCTATAAAAACATAAGATAAAGATTAGAGAGTGCTAAGTAACAGAGAAGAGAGGAGTAACAAGTACTGTAGTTTAGTAAAACTTATTATATACAAAAGTTTCGTTTGTTCTCATTAGATTAAGTCATATTTCTTTTATTCCATGTCGTGAATTAGTTCAGGTGATTTATCTCACCTCTCATGGACTCCGGAGCTGTGGACACTTCGAGATTAAAGATTACGTTGATCTGGCGAGCTTATGTCATTGCACATCGCCTCAACCAATACTCCAATACTACCCTAACAATTTTCTCTATATTTTATTATTAATTATTTCAAACCCTCAGCCTGAAGTACACCATCTCGAGGACCCAGTAGCTTAAAACCACATGTTAACATTTAATCATCTATACAAGCAGCTTTACATACATGTTATCGTGACCCAGTCACTATTAAACCACTCATGCCTCCACATGACACGACCACATCTTCCGTCATTCAATTTGTCTAATGGCGACCGAGTACCACGCATTGCAAATAATTTATTTAGCACACTCAACATATCCAGACAACCTTGTACTGCCTATGTATGGCCCGCCAAAATGTATGCTCTTCTAACGAACCTACATGTTGCATGAACGACATGTAGTATCTACTCCAGGTCATCCTATGCATAGAATACAATATATCATTTGATCCAATTAAACTATTAACTTCATATAATACAATTCCATGCATAATTCTTTAGATTGCCTTTTTGTATCCTAAGTTGGGTATATATATACATATACTAATATTTACTTGTATATACTATCTATGTATCTATATATATCCTCGGTAGCCCCACTTATCATGTTTTCAGAAACCATAACATTTATGTGGATACAACACCGCATCGATTCAATTGTATCAAATACTTTTGGTGTGAATCAGCAATCAGTCATCTTTAAATTATTAGAATAAGCAGGTTGACATACTTCACAATGAAGAACTTAAAATCAAGAAATTTCTTGGATTTATGAAAACCCAACAGCAAAAAGGTGTGATTTCATCACCCAGACATGTTAACTTCTTAGTGGGGTCAATCTGCCTTGATTCATGTTCAACTAGGGGCATATTAGCGCTTGAAATGATTAATTTCTATTCATGAATCAAGAACACAAAGAACACACGAAGAATGTGAAGCATATATGAAGAACGAACGAAGAATGCGAACAACACAAACATGAATTCCCCAAAAATTTTGGTAGAGTTTCTCCTTATATCGAGTGATATTCTAAGGAAAAAATCAATAGAATCTCCCCTTATATTTGATGATATTACAAGGAAAACTACGTCATAGTTTTGCTTATATCTAGAGAAACTAAAAAGAAAACATAAGTCCTCGAAGAACGGATCAAAACGTGAATTAAAAAGATCTACCTACCTCCTTCCCAAAGCTGTCGAGGAGAGGAGTGCTTCATCTTCCTTCTCCTCTTCTTCCTGGTAAAGTTCCGTTAGCACTTCTTCCCCGCCTTCCTCCCCTTCTCTTAACCTCTCAACCCTACCTCTCGGGTAGTGGCGAATGAAATTGAAGTCGTAGAGAATGAATGGGTGGGGGTATTTATAGGCCTCTGTGGTGCCTACATGTCATCCTAGTCAGAACCTTGTCAGTAGGACTGACGGATCAATCGTTCGCTTACTACGCAATATGGTCCTAGTTAGCCACCCTGTCATCACCAAAACCATAGACTATCCAGCCCATGATTTTTCCCAAGCTTATCTCGTAGACCATGGTTTCCTTAATGATGCTTCATCAGCGCTAATCATTATTAATTAGCATTGACTGTGATTAATTACTCTTAACAATGATTAATATCTACTAACCTATGATTAATATTTACTAATTATGATTAGTATCTTTAATCATCATTAGTATTCTTAATAATGATTAATTAGTATTAATGATCATGATTAAGGATTAATGACATCTTAACCGACGTCAACCTCTTTTACTTTTGAAATTCATAATAATTCAAAATGACCTCCTATTTAGACGAAATAAGTTTTGTTGGATTCTTCTCGCCAGGCAAATCTAACATCCATATATGGTGTAGGATCCAAAGATGTTGATTTTTAGGGATTTACATTGGGGACAACACCTACTTAGATATCGAAGGTGTTTGGACATACATGCTTAATATAAATGATAGTAGTATGGTAATTCAGGATATTTTATACGATCCATGAATACATTGGAACCTCATATTTGTTTCAATTTTACTCAATAAGACTTTGAAGTTCGATTTTATAAAAAGGTCTACGAGGATGATCTATTATGTCTTCATGTTATAAGTTCTGGTGAATCAATGAATGTAGTTTCTGAGTATTCTCTATGTTATTTATCTGATTACGATGTGGCACATGAGACTAGAGCATCTAGGAATTTTGAAAATATATCAAATCATTAAATATGACTTTAACTAAAATTACATGTGCAAGGTCATTGCCTTGTGTTCATTGTATGACCAATAATATGACAAAAGAAATCTTCTCAAGGGGAGGTAGGTCAACTGAATAATTGGGTTTGATCCATTCATGCATATGTGTACCGTTGAGTTTCATTAGACGTAAAAATAAGAACTACTTTATAGGATTGATTGATGACTACCCGTTCTTCTTTGTCTATCCCTTAGGATGAAAGGCAGATGCCTTTAAAGACTTCGAGGATTGTAGAGGTGGAGAATACACCTGAAAGGATTTTAAGAATTATTGCATCCATGCAGCATTTATATGTAGACTACGGTGCTTATACACCGAAACAAAATGGTGTAGCTGAAAGAAAGAATAAACCATTAATGAATGAAGCGAGATGTATGTTGTCATATTCAGGTCTGTTAAAGATTTTTGGGGGGGAGAAGTAGTGTTGACTGCTAACTACATATAGAATAGGATTTTCACGAAGTCCATAGAATCGTCGTAAAAAATCTGTAATGGTAGAAAACTTGAATTGAGCCATCTCTAGAAATAGGGATGTATTGCACATGTCTTATTACCAAGTCAACTTAGGGATAAGCTTGACTTCAAGACATTAAAGTGCAAATTTATTGGATATAGTAAACATTCAAAATGATATAGGTACTTACATGAATTTAAAGATCTAATCGAAAATCATGGTGCAACCTTCCTTGAAAATCATCAAGAGAAGGAGCATGAAATATAGGAACCATATCCTATGATTATCCTACTGGACAATGAAGACGTCTTAGAGATAAGACTTGAATTAATCGATGGTATTCATCTTCCATACATAGGGAACGAACCTATGGATAAAGATGATCTTTTAGAGGAAGAAAGTGAACCCACGCAACCTACTATTATAATCGGCAAGATACCCTTAATATGATGTACATGGATGGAAAATTATCATTATATGGATGTGATGCATCGTGTTACACCTAAATGCAGATGCATTGGATTGTACATATACAATATTGTTTGACGAAGCAATGGCATCAAATGAGTCGAAATCATAGTAGACTACCATTGGAGATGAGTAGGACTCAGTTGAGGGAAATGATGTATGCAAACTATGTATTTTACTAGAATGTAGGCAATTCATAGATTGCAAAGTGAGTATTCAATAAAAATTACCAAGTTGATAGCACTATTGATAAAGACGAAGTAAGATTAGTTTCCAAGGGCTATACTCGGCAAGCTGGAATAGACTTCCAAGAAACCTACTATGCTATGGATTTTAAGTTTGCATCGCTATGGATGATCTTAGCTATAGTTGTGTTTATGGATTTATAACTATAATATATGGATATGAAGACATCTTTCCTTAATGGTGAAGGATATATATATATATATGCAACAATCTTATGGATTTTAGGTAGAAGGACATGGGAAAAAGGTTTATAAATCAAGAAAGTTGTTATATAACTTGAAACAATATTCACAGCAAATTGTATCTCAACTTTCATGGGAAAATTATACAATTTGGATTTATTTAAAATAAGTTGGATATTTATATATGTCATTAAGAGTGTGAGCAAGTTTGCAATAACGTCATTGTATGCGGATGATATTCTACTTGCAAGTAATGACAATTCTTAATGAAAGTAAGGAGAAATTGAGCAATGAATTTGAGATGAAGGACATGGGTGAAACAACATATGTTTTAGGAATTCAATTTATAATGGGCATGGATTAAAACATTAATCTTAGTCAAGAGAAATACTTGCATATTGTATTGAAGAAATTTGGAAAGCAGAATAACAATCTAGCTCATACACCACTTGTGATTGGAGAGAGGCTTAGTAAGAGTCAATGTCTTGTAAAGGGGCATAACTATTTAGAAGTTCCATATGTTCTAATGATTTGCATTCAACATGACTTGGTGTATCCAATAAGCCTAGTTATTAGATATCAAAGTAATCTCTGACCAGCACATTAGAAAGTTGTAAAGGATTTTTCTATATATGAAAGGAATTGTACATCTGAAACTGGTGTATCAAGCCGAAACACTTGACGCAGTAGAATACTCCAATGCATATTTCAGAGGGGATAGAGATGATTGGAAATCTATGCCGAGTTACCTTTTCACATTTAGTGGACAGGATGTTTCTTAAGGTAATAAGAAACAAGGATGTGTATCTAGACATACACATGATGCATAATACATTGCATGTAGCATGACCACCACTCACGTGTTCTGGGTTAAATGGCTTCTTGAAAACTTATGTTCTGAATTTTTCAAAGGAAATTTTAATGAAACGTGTTGTGGTAAACATGTTGCAATAAGTTTGATCAATAGTAGCGCCAATAGTTCTAAAGAAAAGCACGTTAAAAATCTAATATTGCTATACAATCTAAAGTGTCAAAATAAGAAATGATTGTAATATAGATACCTAGAAGTGATATGTTTCCCAATTCTCTAACTATGGGAATGACAACATGTACATACATTAAGCATGTTGGTTTAATGAAACTTTGAAATACATGAATTAAGGAAGATATTTGCATGAATAATGAACCTCACTAAAGACATCTCCATGTGTACACTACATAATAACGGAAGGGCAGACATTTTGACCACTTCAGTCAAGTGGGAGATATTTAACAACTCTGATGCATGATCTTGTGTCAAAAATTATGGCTGACAGTTTTTTGAGGCAGCGGTTGTGCATGATTACAACAATAGGGGGCGTGGAAAATAAGGACAGATGACACAATGTGAAACAACGCCAATAATTCACCTTATGTAGGGATGGGAAGTGTATCTTAGAGAACCTCATAGTGGGAGTCCTCTACATCCCTGATGAATAGGTCTTTGGCAAGGGTTTAAAATAATCCTCACTCCAGAAAAGTGAAGATAACATGTCGCCAAGGAGATCTCTCATGAAAGCCCAAATCGATCAACAAGTACCCACAATACAATGAATGAATCAATTAAATCCCAAATTTTACGAGTCATTATTTATTTTTAACTCTACATAAATAAATATATAACATGTAAGCATGTAGAGTCCGAACCACAAAGAGCAAGCTAGGTAGCCTACGATTATTGCTAATCAATGGTATTATGTACATATTTGTCTTTTTATTTTTATGGAGGTTTTAATTTTTTATTTATATAGATTTTTCATGATAAATTATATAGATATAATATATCTATAAATATAAATAATATATAAACATATAGTAATATATAGATGAATAAAGATATATATATATATAATGAGAACAATCAAATATGACTAATGATTTTTTAGGGTTTTTAAATTTTTAGGGTTTTCAATTTGCAATTTTTCATCTCTTTTTATTTTTAAAAATAAAATAATTAATATATAATTTAGTATATAATGATATAGGGTATAAAGTATATATATATATATGCACACATAGCTATATATGGTATATAACCAATAAATATAGACATAAATAGCTTAAAATATGCGGAAAATTTTTTTATATTTGCTAATATTTTTGTGATTTTTCTGGTATTTTTGTTATTTTTAAGTAGTTTTAAAATAAAAAATATCCCAAATTAGGGAATAAATAAATATGCAGAATTGATTTGAAGATTAAAAATAGCAAATAAAAGTCCAAAATTCCTCAAATCAATTTTAATAGATAGATATTAATATAAAAAATCAAAAAGAAAAATAAATATTTTTAGGATTTTGGGAAATTTTATATCTTCTTTTACTAGATTTTAGAGCTTTTTAATTTTTATGGTTTTTATTTTTCTATTTTAGGGGTTTTCAATCTGAAGTTAATACAAAGTATAATAAATAATATATAATTTTTTGTATTTTTTAAGCCATTTTATTTTTTATTTTTAAGTTAAATAAGGAATTTTAAGTCACTGCTCGAATTTTAATAAATAGATAAATGTCGTAAAATCCAAATTAAAAATTATAGCAATTAAATACATCAACCAAGCGAGCAGGAGTATTTTTAACAAAAATCCAAAGAAATAAAATTAAGGTTGCATGGTAGGGACCATTTTGCAATTAAAAATAAGTATACTTGCATTTCAGAACAACATTCCAATGTCCAAGGGCATACATGATATTTTATATTAAACTACACATGCCTAGGAAGGGCATATATACAAATATACAAAACATTTGGTCCTATGTAGAAATTTTCCACAAAAATATACGTTGAATATAAAAAAGTCGGGACTAAAAATAAATACATAAAATCGAGAGGATATGCATGCAAACTGCCCAACTCACGTGGGGACCCCACGTGAGCTGAGCTGGCATGGGTTTATACGCAATATTCATGAACATGAAGGGTGTTATTGCAATTTTTCCACATATAATTACACTCCAGATAATAGTTTATATATCAAAAAAATAAAAGATAAAAAGCAGAGGGGTTCTGGGTACTTTACCCCCTATTATGCACTGGAGAACAGTCCGGATCAAATCACTTAACTCCATCCAACGGTGGAGGCGCGCTCTGTTTCGCTGCTTATTCAACGCTCGAGATTAAATCTGGGTGGAGGCGTCGATCCAACGGATGTTGCTGCTCGGGAAGAATGGGGAAGAACATGCTTCCCCTAACCTTCGATCGTCATTTTCTCGCTCCTCTTGGGGTCTCTGGTGATGATTCAATGCTCTACATGTCCGGGAGGTGATTCCGCAGCTGATGGTGCCTTCTAGAAGTCCAGGACCCAGTGATGGGGCCCTAGCATGTCGAAGAAGTACGAGCGCCTGAAGACCCTCATCCAGGTTCGATGATGAGCCAGGAAGGGCTCGTTCAACGTGGAACCTGCATGGAGATGGTCTTGGACATGAGGCGATGATCCTCTACTAAAAATGAAGTTGAGATGCATACGGATGAAGATGAGCGAAGAGGCTCCAATGAAAGGCAGAGGGGGAGCCTCGATTCATCGATCCAGCGAGGATCGGGAGGTCCAGATGGGGTGGTCAAATGAAGAACAGAAGGGGGGAATGAAATGCAGTGATCGTGGCGGTCGGAGATAGTCGGGCGCACGGTGGAATGGCCGGAGCCCTAGCGGCTCCGGCGATCAAACAAATGGGAAATACAATTACACTAATGGATTAAAAGCTAATCTAATTACAGAATTGAAAATGTGATAAAGAAATCTACCTAGGAATTAAAAAGACATGGCTCTTATACCTGCTGGTGGGCAGGAAGCAGGGTGGTCGGAGCTCGTCGTGGATCATCGTCTTCTCCTCGCTCTACCACTTTCGAGCTCGGGGGAAGGCTCGCTGTCACTGGCTCTTCAATCATACACATAGGGACACGGGTGGAGGCTCCAAGAGGGATCAAATCGAGAAAGGTAGTGGAGGGGGCTATTTAAAAATAGAGCTGATGACCCTTATTGTATGACGATTTGGGAAGAATGGGACTATATACAAGGAATTGAATGGTATGGCATGGATTAGGGATGATCATAGAAAGATTTAGTGGAAGATCAACTCATATCTGAGTGATTAGAGGCCCGGGAAAAATGGGAGAAGACAGGGGTCTTCTCGTGTGATTGGCATAAGTAACCTGGATCGAAGAGTTGACCCAGGTCAATTAGCGTTTGATTCTGGTTGGTCCATGTGGAGTAACCACAAAATTCCGTTGTGGAAATTATTGGTAAAATAAATATTAAATTGATAATGAATTTACTAAATTTAGAGATGAAAATAAAAAAATGTTTGTTATTTTGTGTAGTATTCTAATATGATTTTTATTTATTTTTATTATTCGATTTATTAAAAGTTGATTTTTACAAGTGTATTTCTAGGTATATTGACCTATATCCAGTCTATTTTATTTTGTATTTTTGATTTTATTATTTTATTTTAATATTTTATATATTTAAAACTTATTTTTATACACACAAATACATTTTTATTTTATTTTTTGATGTATTGTATAGACCTAAATTATTAGAGGTATATATTATATAGGTATAAGTATAGGTATTTTTGTGTATTTATATAACCTATTTTATTTTGGTATTTTATTTATGCTTTTCTTCTATTTTAAATATTTATATATATTATAAATAATATTTACAAAATTATAAAAATATAAAATTATAAAAAATATAAATAATAAATAAAATGAATATTTTATTCAGGTATATGGTGCAATATAGGTCCAAAACCTAACTTTCACACCTTAACTCCAAAAAATATGAAACCACCCTTATTAAATAGCTTATTAAAAGTTATATACAATTAAAGTGATTTTGGTGCATTTTGAGTTTTTATTTAGGAGATATGGGTCTGGGAAGGTGAGATTTTGGATTCTTATTCTGAGCACAAAATGTACATTGTATATTATTTTTGTACAGACTCAGTTTTGTATGTTTATTTGTATTTTTATCTACAACTTTTATGTACATTGTTTATTGATTTGAGGTACAAATAATAGAACATAAAAATGGGTCCAAAAATGAATTATTAGGGTTTTATTGAATATTTGGCCCTAACCTCCCCCTACTTTATTCCTTGTCAACCAAATCAATTTTTGACTTGGTCTCAAGGTTTAGGGTCATAAAATCCATTTGGCATTTTATTTCTTTTTCTTTTCTCTCTTTCTTCTTTTATTTTAGCTTTGATTAATGTATTTATATAATAATTATATAATAAATAATGAATGTAGATTTGTACAAAATATTGTATTTACATGCATTTGGCTAGGGTTTAAAGGTCGAAATGAAAGAATAAGGGTGATGAAATGGAGATTCATCACCCCCTATACTTGTCTTTGCTAGTCCCTAACAAACACTTATGCAATGAGTATAGAAAATAAATAAAAATAAAGAAAAGAAAAGGAAATAACTTGAAATAATTGTCGACTTTTAAACTAGTCTTTAATAAAGTCAAAGTGTGGAGCTCATAGAAGGCCTTTGGAGTTTGGAGCTCATAGAAGGCCTTTGGATTAATGTTGTGTTTGGAACCACATGGAAGTCAGGAAGTGTGGCGTAACAACCCTTAGATTCCATACTCCTACCATCCAGTCCAATTCACAGTGAGGTCAGAACCATCCTCTTAGTCGCAAACTCCTACTATCTTGAAATGATAGAATAATGTCTGTAAATTTGTTCAGCCCTTTACAGACAAAAACCGTTGAACAATCAAGGTGTCTGCTCTTGTGGTAACTCGTCCTCATGGAGACAGATATTCCCTTCTAAGGTCAGGTGCTCCCGGTCTTTACAACCGAATGGGGGAGAAGTTAGAAGAATTGGAAAAGAAATGGGAATGGACCAATGTAGTTTTCATTCCCTTGTGAAGTCAGTCAGTGTAATCGATTCTTCACAAAGAAGTAGGCTTTTTCTAAAGATCAAATTTTTGTAGAGTTTTTGGTATAGGCATGTTTGGATATTTTCTTGGACTTTGTACAACTTCTGCATTCCTGTTTATACCTCGGAGGATATAGCATCTTTTTATTCCACTCATTTTTGGGGGTCTTGGAAAAAGCCGACAGACCATCCCTCATCCGAAGCATTATCTCAATCCATCTCCAGTCTTAAGATATCATTGTTACCGAAAGAAGTGGTTAGAGTACCGATGTCAACAATCCCCAAGAATGGTTCCTGAGCCACCCTTGACGAAGCAGCCTTGCATTGTGCTGACTTGGACTCCAAGATTTTTCAACAGTCCATCTAGGTTAAGCTAAGTGCTAAGTGTGAGGTTTCCAGTCAAGCCACTGTCTCAAGAGTCTTACGGATGATATGAAAGGTCCTAGTTAATCACATTGAATTGACACATGAACATAGTCTTATGGAACCTAAAGAATTAAGTCAAGGTGACCTGAAACATCTCTACTTCCAGTCCTCAATGGGTTCCTCTTAAATTAGGTGTAATAAGGTCTATTCCAAGCTCCAATCTTCGTAATGTATTTGGACCAGTTCAATTGTCTGCGTTACTCTGAAAAATGTGAATGCTATGTACAATGCAAAAAGTATATTTTTGTGATGCAATTTTCTAGTTCTGATCTTTTTATGGATTTTTGAAAGCGTTTTTAATGCAATTTTTGAAAAAGATTTTTGCAAATGTTTTTAGATTTTTTGGATTTTATATTTTTATGGTTTTTTTTTCAAAAAAAAGGTTTTTGGAATAAAGATATATACAACTTATTTACACGGGAATGTATCTATTAATTACAAAAATTAAGTTTTAAAGGATTTACATAGGGGTTAGTGTGACGCCCCGCCCCTCTAGCAATCAAAACCGACGGAATGAGAGTGTCGGACCTACGAACCAATTATACCCATGATCTACAATACTTAGCAAACCATTTTGTGCATATTAGATCAACATTTGAAATATAAATAACAACAAGAAAATAATATAAAATGGAAATAAATGCAACATCCAGTCTCATCGATAACAATCATCAAGTCCATGTCCATAGAATGAGATACATCATATAAATGTAAATTTTGTAGAAGAAGTTCGCCAAATATCTCACTACAATGTCTCTAAAATAGAACATAAAATATTACGGAAATAAATAAGTTACTCCAAGTAGAACGCACCCTGTTTGGAGCAAGTATGATGTAGAAAGTTCGATCTCCTCAAAAGTTGCTATGGTTGCGGTTGTTTCTCAGCTACACCTGTTGGGTTCACACTATGAGCAATTGCCCTATAATGTGACAAACACTATAACAACTAATGTAGGGGTAGGAAAAGAATGTACACTCAACTCTATCAACTAACATATGCAGATATTGTAGAAACTGAGAAAAAAACAACCAAGTCATTCTGATTCACATTGGATCACATAATAATTGATTTTATTTATTTATATAATAATTATTTAGGTATTACCACAATGATCTTGATAATTCTACAAGTTGGTTAGAGTCCACAATGGTATACAATTCCCGGCATCCGATTATTAATCATATCTTGTATTATTTAAGCACAAGCATGTATACAACTCGCAGGCCACCGCTATGCGGGAACTTGATATTCATCTTGAGTACCTCTGTAACAAACCCGATCATCCGAGAATGTTGCGGAAGTGAGAAACTCAGCGGACAACTAGGGAACGTTACTTATAGCATCAATCATAGCATAAAAGAGCAGTAAAGAACCAACTTAAATAAAACTTTTCCATAATAAGTAAGGTCACTATTCCAAGAGTTTCTTAATTAAAAGAAGAAGATAAATAAACCAGATGAAATCGTATCCACGATTTCCTTATTCTAGTGGGCATAAAAGACGTCCTTCCAAAACAAACCCGCAGTAGTTCCATACCGATCCTACTCCTTGAAGATAGTGTCATCTCCCTTGAAAAAAATAACAATACATGTTATGAGCATAACGCTCAGTATGTGCCGAGTTAGGGTCAAGCCGGCTAGTGTAGAAAATAAGTCACATCTAACTATTCCATACATAACATCATGGTAACTATTCCAACAATAAGGACTTGTAAATTTGGTTCTCTATATCCTTACCATGTTGCATAAACTATCTGGCTTGACACAAATCAAAAACCATCATATATATCATTAATTAATTTAATGATGCATACGCGATATATTTCTTTCCTATACATGCATTGCATATCGTACTTGCGTATATACCCTTAAGTTTTGCCATATTTACATGAACATTAACATAAAATGCACACGTGCACTTAACATTAACAGAACTTACACATATGTCCATAACAGTAACATAATTGTATATATACACATAATATTAACATATATTGCACATATATCCTTAACATTGACTTAAGTTGCACATATGCCCATATCATTAACATAATTGCACACATGACCTTTGCTTAACATAAATTTACATGTATGCCCATATCATTAGCATGATTGCACACGTGCCCTTAGCCTTAACATAAATCTCACGTATGCCCTTATCATTAACATAATTTCACACATGCCCTTAACAGTAACATAAATTATACATATGTTTACAACAGTAACAACATATATGGACATAACATTAACATATATTGCACATATGCCCATGACAGTTTTCATGTTTAGAGTTCTCTTGATAGTTATTTCTTAGACGGCTTTAATGAATTTGATGGTTTACCGCCGGCACGAGCGGTCCATAAACAATACATAACATGATAGTGTAGCTACAACTGTAGAGGACTTATCTTTTGCCTCACACCTCCGGCAGGCGTTGGCCCTTTAGGCCCCTGATATACGGACTCCAGGGGTGGCTCCCACCGTTAGGTATAGCACTTAGCTCCGCTTACCAGTATTGTGCCATTATTCTTGATATCTTTGTAAAACCTTACAAACAATATTATTATTATCCTTGTTACTTAAAAACTATAAATAACAAAATCATATCATTAATCTCGAGTATACTAGAACTAAATTCATATGACATGATATAAGATGGTTACTTGAATTGCAATGCATATTGTACATTCCACGCATAACTTAAGATCCGTGTGTACATTATAACATATCATTCCAATGGAATCACACACTAACTAACAGTATATTATATACGTAAATATTATATCTTTTTATTAATAAAAGAAATTAAATATGGTTAGGAATCCGTTAACAATGAGCAAACCAGATGCATTATGAAGTTAGTTGACCCCCACATTCACGTTAGATGAATACCAATATCCCACGACATACAATCTACATTATGTTTAGATAATTAGTTAAATAAATGCTAACGGACATAAAACCTTCAAGCTTTTCTTCCTCTTCGATTCATGCTACCGAAACATATACTTCATGTAATGATTATTTGATCGGAAGGAAGATAAACCTCATCATAGTCAGCAAATTGATGTATGGGGCTTATACAATAATGATCCTAATACCGCCCATAATATTTAGACAGAAATCACTCATAAACTAAAATATTGGTTTAACAATTAGTGAGAATGGTTGGTCCATAATTGATAAACAATTTTCATCAGTCCACATTAATCTCGAAATCAATGCATATAGAATCAGATATATGTACTCTTCGATGCTAACTAAGGATGTCAGAAAATACCTCTTATAGTCATTAATGCATTTAGTAATATATCATGTGATCCGAATATTTGTACACGACCAGCAATGAATCTTACTTTCAGTTTACGATGTGAAATGATATTACGTGGTACAAAGCCTAAAAGTTCGACACAAACCTCGATGAGACACGAAATCCGTCGATAATGACGCCACGATTCCGCCTATTTGAATCGTCATCAATCACGTCGCTTCTCCTTCGATTTTGGTCGGATACAAACTTTGAAGTCACCGGAGAGAGATGTAGTTGTCAAATCCGAAAAAGACACGACGAATAAATATCGTCGTCGGCCTCACTCTCTCTCTCTAAAACTCTCTCTCACAAAGGGAAATGTGTGGGAAAGTCATTGGAGTCTCATGGTATTTATAGGCACAATCAATGAGATAATTGCCAATAATAAATTGAACTTAATTAAGAGATAAAGAAATAGCATACTTGGGTTGTTGGCTAGTTTATCTCTTTTTATCTTATCTTGTATTATCTTAAGGATGATGTGAGGATGGTTTTATTTTAATTATTTTATTATCCTAAAAAACTCATCCGTTACAATCTACCCTCCTTAAAGAAATTTCATCCTCGAAATTTATACTGCAAAAAGTCACTTACCAAAGAGATGTGGATAGTGTTGATGCATTTCATCCTCCAATTCCCAAGTCGCTTCTTCCCTCTGATGATAATGCCAAAATACTTTAACCATCGGAACTAGGCAACGTCGCAACTGTTGTTCCCTATGATCAATGATACATGATGAGCGTCCCGACCACTAGGGTATAAGGTGCTAAACGGTCGTCACGACCCACGCGATCAAGACAGCTCAATCAAGAAAAAGAAGAGACCACCAAATCGATGAAAATCAATCAAACACAAAATAGCGGTCCTGCTATTAATTTAACCTGGTATAGCGACCAGGGTCGAACACAAGGAGCACGGGTTGGCCTCTCAGCCTACGAAGTAGTAAAAAGAAATAAAAAGAAATAAAAGAGTTGTTTTGGTGGTTTTTGAATATTTTATATTTTTTTGGATTTTTAGTGTATTAAGAAAATAAGAAAAGAAAATAAACACACACTTCAACAATTTATTAAAAACAGTAAAAATCAACCAAAAATTCTAACAAAAATATTTTTATGTGTTTTATAATTTTTAGTGTTTTTGGTGAATTTTTGGGATTTTTCTGATATTTATTTAATTTTTTAAAAATGAAACAGTGACTGAAACTCTAGGTACTGTCCAGCCGAGCTAAAAGGGCCTAGATAAAATACCTAAAGGCCCCAAATTAGCTGGGAGGTAATTTTCATGTAAAGAGAATAAAACAAGGAAACTTTAGGCACCTATATTATTATTTTTGGATTTTTGGTTTAATTATTAGAATTTTTCTAAGTTTTTAAGTGTTTTTCAATTTTTAGTGGTTTTCAGTAATGCAAAATAGCCAAAATTGGCTAGAAAATCAAGCACAACAAAACAAGCAGTAGACAATTTTTTGTGATTTTTAGATACTATTTAATATTTTTTTGTGATTTTTAAAGTTAGACAGTAGCAAAAATGGAGGTTTTTTAATTTTTAAAAATAACAAAACAACTCAGAAATGTCTCCAAAAATCCTGAAAACTTTTACACTATGGCAGGAGCCATGTGTCCAATTTTCGTTGGATTTGGAATATATTTGCTATTTTATTCAAAAATAAAAAGGGGGCACTGTGCACAGGGACCAAAGTGCAAATACCCGGAAGTCTGGGGGTCTGGTGCAATTAACCCAGCAAAACACGTGCGATGTGCGTGCCTGGGGCACTCAGGGACCCAAATGTAATAAAAATAAGTCCCGAGGGCTATTTGGTAACAGGTACCAAAAGCCCAGGGGCTTATCTGCAAATAACCCACAAATATTCGCACATACTCAATTAAAATACGCACAGGGGTATAAATGCAAATAAACAGAAACTTTCATTCATTCATTAACATTCAGAACTATAGGGTAGATAATGTAAAAAGCCCAGAAGATAACGTGTCGATGCACGTGTCAGACCATACACAGGGGCATATCAGCAAATTAAACCAAGCATGAGGGTCTCTATGCAAATATCCCAAAAACTAAACAACTATATTACGTATTTACAGGACTAACTACGAAATGCAATAAACAGAAGGGCCTAAGGGTAGTTTACCCTTTATTAATGCGGGCCGCAGGATGGACGCCACGTGGAGTGATCGACGGTGGAGATCGGTGGGCGCTCCAAGGCTGGGGTCCTCGCTGTGATCCGACGGCTGGGACTAAGCCACGTGGTGCATCGGACGGTGGTGGCTCTCTGCGGCTAACCCTCGAGCATCGGGCGGTCCAGATCTATCCTCCTCAGATCAAACGGTGGATGCTGCTCCTGAACGGATGGTCCCGATGCAAACTGGAGCTGGAGGTCTGATCGGACGGTGAACGAAGGTCGAGGAAGAACAGTTCGCCGGCGAACTACGCCGGCCCAAGGCGTGCGCTCCTGACCTCCTCTGCTGCTCCTGAAGATCGGAGAAGCTCCGGCGTGGTGCTCCGCAGCTGCTGATGGCCTCCGATGGCCCAGCCGAGCTCTGGGGAGCTCCAGCGAGGTCGGCGGAGGCAAGGCTCCTGGCCCGAATGGCCCAAGCCCTCAGATGGGCTGGGTAGTACCTGCAAAGACGACCAGAAGACTCGCGGGTCGAGGGCAAAATGCCTCGACCCGGTTAGGCGGGGTGACGGTGAACGGTGGGGCGATATGGGCGAGCTCCGGCGAAGGGGGATGGTGGAGCTCGAATCCCAGCTCCTGTGCGAGATGGGTTGGATGGAGGGATGGAGAAGGTGCGCGGGAAGGAGGCGATGATGAATGTGGACTCCGATGATCGAATAGAGCTATGGAGTGGTCGGAATCGGCGTAACACGGCGGAGCGGCGATTTGGGGGTAACTAGAAATTAAAGGAAAAGAGAAAGCTAAGGGACTACCTGGGTGGCTGATGAGACTAGGGATGAGCTAAGGATGCTTTGGGTCTTCGCCTCGAGGAGCGTCTCCCTCCGAGGCTCGAGCTCCTGCTAGTGGCGGAGCAAGGCGGTGAAACTTCGTCGGATCAGTGGTCTCGTCCTCCTCTCCTCGCTTCAACAGCACGGGACGCGAGCTGTCACTCTCATGCACACACTGGAGCTCACAGGGGGTGGAATCGAATGGCCAAAGATGCGAAATGAGGAGGCGGAGCTGGGATTAAGGAGGCTGGAGGGTCCGGGAAGACAGGCGCGGGTAGGGCGTGGAAGCGCACGGATCCCGATGCAGGAGCTCCGGCGAGGGTCTCGGATATGTCGTGGACAGATCTGACCCGGGGTTTAGGTGGGAATCAATCATGTTTAGGTACTAAAAATTGGTGAAATCGGGTCGGGCGCCTAAGCCCGTGAGAAGTGGTCCTGGGGGGTAGTTGACCGGGCGGTCAACATTCCCAGGACCAGTAGGAAGCGGCCACGTGGCGAAAGTTTGAAAGTGAAATTCAAGGTAGCTAAGGGCCGAATTAGCAAAAATTTAAAACATGAAATATTTTTTTATTTTTTCCTATTTTTTAGTGAGTTTTAATTAATTTTTCAAAGTAAAAAGAGTGTATTTACATAGTAGGTTCATATATAGGTATATATACAATATTTAGGATTTTGATTTTTTATTTTAAATTTCTTATTTTTGTACAATTTTATTCCCATTTTATATTTTATTTATTTTCATTATAAAATAAGGAATAAAAAGATATTTTTATTTTATTTTTATTATTTATATACATAGGTGAAATAAATACATGTGTACATCTATGTACATGGTATATTTACAATATATTTTTGTGTTTTTAATTTTGTTATTTTTATTTTGTTTTTGTTTTAATTGTTTTTATTTTATTTATTTACACTATATAATATAGAATATTTACAAAAATTTTGGACATTAATTTTATTTATTTATAAGGCTAAATAAATATAAAGGTGGTTTTATGTACATGATGACTATATACAAGTGGTGTTTTTAGTTTCTTTTTAATTTTTATATTTTTCTTTTGTTTTTATACTTATAAATATATACAAGTATTTACAAACCAATTTGAGTCTATTTTTGTGAGGAAAATATTTTATTTTAGTTACATAAATATTTACACACATGAGCCCCTATCTCCCTCTGCTTTGGCTTTTATGCGGTCAGGCCCATGCTGAGCCCTCCCTTGGGTTAGGTTGCTCAATATTTATTCTAAATATTTCCCTCTTTTTCTTTTTAATCTTTATTCTTTTATTTTTGCACAAAAACATGCTAATTATAGGTTTTTATACAATGCATGCTTTTGGTAATTATTTGTATTTACACATATCTACATGCATTTGAAAAGGTTCTTGTAGCTAAAATATAGGAATAAAGAGTGATGAATGAGTATTCATCACCCCCTATACTTAACTTTGCTAGTCCCTTAGCAAACACTTATTTGAAAAAGAAGTGAAAAAGAAAGAAAGAAAAAGAAAAAGAGAATGTACATGGATCAAGGTTGGTTATTAAACTTGCCTTCATTAAATTAAGGTATGGAGCTCGATCAGATCTTTGGATTATTAATTTGTCGGAACCTTATTTGGACTTAAGTCTAAAACTCAACAGCCTCTAAGTTCCACTCATCTATAACCAAGACTCCTCAATGCTCCAGATCAGAACAAGTCATCAACCACAAACCCTGAAGATCGTGAATCTTTTCTTGTCCTGTGAATGTGAGGTCTAAGCTCTCCACCTCAGAAATGGCAACTTGACAACCCTCCCCAACAAGGTAACTCTATGACCTCAATTTAGCCACTCTTTCCTCGAGGAGCGGGGTATTCCCTTCTAAGTTCAAGTTCAACCGGCTCAAGAAGAGGAGGAAGAAGAGAATGGGTCAAGGCCAGTGTAGCCAAGTACCCTTGGGAGCTTGACCAGTGTAGCCAAGTCTCCCTGCTGCAAGCTACATCAGGTGGATCATGAAACCAAGCTTTGCTTATTGCACTCTATATACATACTCCGGTGGGATTATCATTTTCTATCAGACCCACCACTTTTTTGGAGTTATTTTCTTTTTGCATTTTTTTCAAGTACATCTATACAACATATACATGTGCAGCATATATACAAGGAGTTTTTCCTCTTGAGCCAGTAGACTATCCCTCTTTTGAAGCTTTATTGCAACCCACAACTCCCGTCGTTAGACCTCATGGCAACCAGACCAAGTTGAGACGCACTTCCTTCACTAAAAGAAGAAGAGAGGTTCCGCCTAGAAGTACTACCCTCATATGCTACCCCAAGTTAAGGAAGACTGCCTCCTCACCACCTCATCCGTAGAGAGCTCGGTGCATAGTGCTGGTGTCCAAGTAAAGCCATAATCTATATGAGTCATGTGTTGTTGTTAAGTGCTCTACTTAGGCTCATTGAGATGACATGTGATCATAGCCTAGTGGACTCAAAGAATTAAGTCACCATGGACCTGAAAAGCCTTAAACCTAAGCCCTATAAGGTTCCACCTCTTAGAAGTTAGGTGGATTAAGATCTTATTCAAGCTCCATTTCTCAATTTGATTCCAGGCTAGTTTAAATGTCAACTATCATCCAGAAAAACTATATACATATGTATAAACGATGCTATTTACACAAATTTTACAAACATGCAAAATTTTTTAAAAATGTTTTGAAATCATGAATGAATGATGCATGAAGTGCAAGTTTTGCAAAAAGATATTTACACAAATTTATACAAGATTTTTGCAAACTTTTGATTTTCAAAACATTTTGGAAAAATTTTGTACTATATACATAATTTTGATAAGAAAATATTTACACAAACTTTACACAAAAGATTTTTGAAATCATTTTTACAAAAATAGTTTGTACACTAGCTATTTATGTGCAAATAAAAGAAGTTTATGTACATGAAAATTTTTAAATTTTTGTGGTTTTTAGCCATTTTATTTATTAACACACTCACACAAAGTACGAGTTATGGCTAAAGTATACATGAAATATATACACACCCCCCTATACTTAGCTCGAACGATGTCCTCAGAGTCAAGAGCGATGAAGAAGACATAACTCGTGCCAGGTATAGGGAAGTGAAAAGGAAGGCTATATACAAAGATGAAAATAGAAAAGTCAAGAGGGTCTCGGGTTTTCCCCCTATACTTAGGATCGAGTAATCCTAAGTATAGCAGGCTGTATACTAAGGGAACACCGAGTGGAGAATGTACAGGGTCTACCCCCCCTATACTTAGGGTGCAATATCCCTAAGTATAGGCAGCAAAAACAGGGGTAGACAGAAACAAAAGAAATACCCAAAGGTCTCACATCCCACCTATACTTAGGGTAAAGTGCACCCTAAGTATAGCATAATCAATAGATGTGAAAGGGATGTGGGACTAAAGAATGTGGTGATATAGACGTCTGGATCTATACAAGGCGGAAGATCAGTGAAACTCAGGCGTGAGATGCATTAGATGTGAGTCAAAGACCACATCTCACGCAAAATGAATAGGGGAAAGATCAGCGACCCGCGGCTCATGATCTAGAAATGTCTTGAGCCGCTGGTCGTTCACTCGAAAGGTACTCTTAGAAGACAACTCGGATATATCAATGCTACCGTTGTCGTGTACCTTTCTGACCAAGTAGGGTCCCTTCCATTTGCTCTGTAGCTTCCCTGGAAATAAACGTAGCCTCGCATCAAACAGCCATACTCTCTGTCCAATCTCAAAATGCTTGTGGCTGATATGAGAATCATGCCACTCCTTCACTTTCTCCTTATAATGTAGGCTGTTTGAGAAAGCAGTATCTCTAAGCTCCTCCAGGGCTGCTAACTCTGCCCTCCTCTGGTCTCCCATACCATCTGGATCCATAAGAATATCTGTAACTGCCCAAAGTGACTTGTGCCTCAGCTCAACAGGTAAATGGCACGGCTTGCCATATACTAGGCGAAAGGGAGATGTACCCAATGGTGTCTTGAAAGACGTCCTATATACCCACAAGACCGAGTCCAAAAGCTGTGACCAATCCTTTCGGTCAGGGCGGACGACTTTTTGCAGTATAGTCTTGATCTCCCTATTCGACACCTCGGCTAGACCATTCGTCTGTGGATGGTAAGGTGTAGCAACACGATGGTCTATACCGAACTCGCTAGCAAGGGCCTTCATCTGGTCGTTGATGAAATGAGACCCCCCATCAGAAATCAGAACTCGTGGAACCCCGAACCGCGTGATGATGTGCTTCCTCAAAAATCTGCAAACTGTCCTCGCATCAACGGCTCGAGCGGGGATAGCCTCAACCCAACGACTAACATAATCCACGGCCAATAGAATGTACTCAAATCCCTGACTCTTGGGGAATGGACCCATGAAATCGATGCCCCATGCGTCAAAAACCTCACAGAAGTGAATGGGCTGCATCGGCATCATATCACGTTGTCCACAAGTGCCCATCCTCTGACAGTCAGTACACCTCTTCACGAACTCATCAGAGTCCTTGAAGAGGGTAGGCCACCACAAGACGGATTGGAGCACTTTCTGTGCCGTTCTCCTCCCAGAATGATGTCCTCCTGCCTCAAGCTTGTGGCAGTAAGTGAGGACGCTATGGTGTTCCTCCAGAGGAATACACCGACGCCAGACGCTATCCCCTCCTTCGTGGTAAAGGATGGGATCCTCCCAATGGTAGGACTTGGCCTTCGCAAGGAAGGTCTCAAGTCTCTGCCTGGGCCAATCTTGTGGGACTTTCCCAGCAACGAGAAAGTTTACAATATCGGCATACCATGGGAGTGAGGCGATAGCAAGGATCGCCTCATCTGGGAAGGTATCTCGAATGGGATCAATCTGCTCAGACTCCTCAGGCTGCTCTAAACGGGAGAGATGATCCGCCACCACATTCTTGACTCCAGGCTTGTCCTTGATCTCAATGTCGAATTCCTGGAGTAGAAGGATCCATCTAGTGAGTCTGGCCTTGCCATCCTTCTTTGCCATGAGGTACCTGATGGCGGTGTGATCTGTGTACAAAGTCACTTTAGATCCAATGATATAAGATCGAAACTTATCTAGGGCGAACACTACGGCTAGCATCTCCTTTTCTGTGACCGTGTAATTCCGCTGGGCGGAATCTAATGTGCGGCTAGCGTAGTGAATAGCAAATGGAACTCCATCCCTCCTCTGTCCCAGCACTGCCCCTACGGCAAAATCGGAGGCATCCGTCATGATCTCGAATGGGAGAGACCAATCAGGCAGCTGGAGGACAGGAGCCTCAATAACACACTGCTGGAGAGTCATGAAGGACGAAAGACACTTGTCATCGACAAGGAACTCGGTGTCTTTCGTAAAGAGGTCAGTCAATGGCTGGGCAATCCTGCTGAAATCCTGAATAAATCTCCTATAAAATCCAACGTGCCCCAGGAATGACCGTAGCTGCCTCAAATTGGACGGCGGTGCGAGTTTTCTAATGACATCAACCTTGGCCGGATCAACCTCCATGCCCTGTTGGAGATGATGTGGCCAAGCACCGTCCCTTGAGTCACCGTGAAGTGACTCTTCTCCCAAGATAGAACCAAATGGTACTCAATACATCGCTGGAGTACTCGGCCTAGGCAGTCAAGACAGGAGTCGAATCTGTCGCCGTAGACCGAGAAATCATCCATGAAGACCTCCAAACACTCCCCTACCATGTCCGAAAAGATCGACAGCATGCACCTCTGAAAAGTCGCAGGGGCATTGCATAGCCCAAATGGCATGCGTCGAAAGGCATATGTACCGAAGGGACAGGTAAAGGTGGTCTTCTCCTGATCCTCAGGAGCGATGGCCACTTGGTTGTAGCCCGAGTACCCATCCAGGAAGCAATAATGGCTCTTCCTTGCCAGTCTCTCAATGATCTGGTCAATAAAAGGCAGGGGGAAATGGTCCTTCTTGGTGGCCTGGTTGAGTCTCCTGTAGTCAACACAGACCCTCCAAGAGGTGGGTACTCGTGTAGCAATCTCCTCTCCCGACTCACTGATCACAGTCGTGATGCCCGTCTTCTTGGGCACCACATGCAAGGGGCTGACCCACTTGGAGTCGGAAATGGGATAAATGAAATCTGCGCTCCACCATTTTGATATTTCCTTCATCACGACCTCTCTCAGGTTGGGGTTCAGCCGCCGCTGGAACTCACGCGACGGCTTCACCCCCTCCTCGAGATAGATATGGTGGGAGCACACTGATGGACTGATCCCATGGAGATCTGCTACGCTCCATCCGATTGCCTTGCGGTTCTTTTCAAGAACCCCCATTAAACGGGATTCTTGCTCTCCAGTCAGATCGGCGGAGATGATGACTGGGTACATCTCAGGTTCGCCCGCAAGGAACCGATACTTCAGCGAAGTAGGGAGCGACTTCAGCTCTGGACAGCTGGGTGCTGGCAAATCTGGCCTCGGAAGAAGGTGCGTGAATGCTGCTAAGTCTGCCAAATCTGCCTGGGAGAAAGAATACGAGCTCTCGCAAACTGGATCTGGAGGAGGCTGCTCAACTATGTTGTCTCTGATCTGCTCTGCCTCTACCTCCTCCTCATCTGTAGGCTCAGGTGGACTCAGGTCTGGCATCTGGTCATCACAATCTGCCCAATCAGACTCTGAATCCGAGGGATCTGCATCAAACAAGGTGGCATCAGTACCACCGTCACACAAGGCGGCCTCAGCAACACCATCACTAGAAATCGTGTCGCGGTCGAGAACCGGCTCTGTTGCCTCCGTAGTATCCTGGACCAGGGCTGTGCTCTCCAAGCTCTCCTCTACTGTCATCTCTGCGTCAGTGGTGTCTGGAAATGAGAGGATGGCCTGTGCTGAAGGGTCTGCCCATGCTGCCTCATCATCTGTGATCACAAAATCACAGTCCTGGTGGATGTCTAACCCGGCATCTGTCAGCTGCTCTGTATCTGTGCTGGTCTCTGAGCATACTCTCTCTCTCTCTGGCTCTGTAGTCCTCGACTGTCTCTATTTGTATACTCTCGCCCTCGACGCGAAAGTATACCTTCCCTCTATCATGGTCAGTCACCGCCTTAGCTGTAGCCAAGAACGGACGACCGAGGATGATGGGGGTATCGGTCACTGAATCAGGGATCTCCATGTCCAACACTACGAAGTCCACGGGGAATTTCAGGCCCTGAATAGTGACGATAACATCTCGCAACAACCCCTTCGGCCTCTTGACAGATCGATCAGCAAACTGAAGGACTGTCCTGCTCTGTCGAAGAGTGCCCAACTCGAAGCGGTCGAGGAGGGCTGCCGGAAGAAGGTTGATAGACGATCCGCTATCCAATAGAGTCCGGTCGAACCTCTGCTCACTAATCTGACATCTGACATATGGGGCTCCTGAATCTGGACTCTTGGCCGGCAGACGGTTCTGGATCGCAAAGCACGTGGCTTTCGTCAGCACATGTATCTCCGAATGACGGTTCCTCCTCCTCCTCCTGACTGTAGTCCTATCTCTCAACGATCGCTGAAGAAGGGGGATGTGCTGCAAAGCCTCCTGAAGGGTCAGCTGTATGTGAAATCTGTCGATCATGCTCTAGCTGAACTCCTCCTGCTCTCTCTTTTTTGGGTCTTTTTCTCTTTTCTTCCCCTTCCCCATCAGAAGGGCTCTAGGGAAGGGGATCACATGGTCCTTCTCAGATGAAGGACTAGGAAGAGGTCTAGACGGCTCGACGGCCGGATCCACACATACATCAATCACCACAGTGGGACCAGAAGAAACTAAACCTTTTCCTTTATTCACAACAGTGTTCTGAGATACATCAACAGAAGGAGAAACAACAACTCTCTCTGAATGAACACTGGTGGCCTCAGTACCACCACGGGTTGGCTCTGCTAGACATCTCGCGGCCTCAGTACCGCGTGCTGGCTCGGCTACTCTGGTAGCGTCAGTACCACCTCCTCGAACTGGTGAAGCGGCGGCCTCAGTACCGCCGGTGGGATCAGCATCCTTGGTGGCATCAGTACCACCATCATCATCATGAGCGGCCTCAGTACCGCTCTCCTCCTCCTCATGTGGCGCCCCGGATGTGTCCTCGTGGTGTAGCTCAGACGAGGCGCCGCCGCCTGCTGGTGTCCTACCGCTCCTAAGCGTAACAAAATCAGCATCAAAAAGATCCGAAGATGTATCAACAAATGGATCACTAGGAGTGGCGTGCTCAGTGTAAGCTACCTGCTCAGATTTCTGCTTCAGGCTGTTGGGATTCGGTTCGATCTGGGCAGGAATGGCGGCCTTCCCTCTCACGATGTCCCGCATCTCCTGGCGGAACTCGTCCATCTCCCGTCTGAAGGTAGCCTGCTGGTCCGTGAGGAGGCAGGCCATGTCATCCAAAACAGGGCTCTTGTGGGAGCCCGATGGGTAGCCTCTCTGGTGAAGAGGCTGCTGGAACTGGTGCTGCTGCTGGTGAGAGGGGTAAGGAGGAGGGTGCTGCTGGTGTGGCTGCGGCTGTGACTGGTAAACTGGGGGCTGTTGCTGCTGGTGATCTCTCTGCTGGCTATACTGGCCTCCCTGGCCAGATGGCTGCTGCTGGGGCTGGGTACCTCCACTCCCCCACCTGAATCCGGGATGGTCTCGTCGGATCCCAGGCTGAGGATGGTCATACCAAATCCCGTTGACATCCATCAACGGCTCTGCGTCGTACTGGGCTGGCGGGAGTACTGCCAAAGGCTGATCCGGCTGGTATACCACCATCTGCAGGTCTGGAGTTGGTGGTGAATGGTAGGTGGGCTGCTGCTGCTGGTACGGCTCTGCCTGTACAAGTTGAACCTGTCTAGGCTGCTGAAAGGAGCTGGAGCGTTGGGACGAGCTGCTGTTGCTGCCGCCGGAATCGCCTCGCGACTGAAGACGGGGCTGTGAAGCCGTCTGTGCCTCCTGGAGACACATGAGCTGGGTCTTCATGTCGCTCAGAGTCTGTGCCATCTGCTCCATCTGAGTGATGCCCTGGCACTGCTTCTTCTCGATCAGCTCCATGCGGTCCAACTTCTCGCTGATGATACCCATATCCGCAGCGGACGACTCTGCATGTGCTGTTGCAACTGCGGATGAACTGGATGGACCGGCATCGACCCGTGCTATCCTCTGGTACTGCACGGGTCATGGCTGCTGCTGGGGTCTACCCTGTGTATACAACCGGGTCTGGGACATCACCACATAGTTCTCGGCCATCTCCTCGTAGATGGCCCAGACCTGGTCGTGATCCTTGGCGAAATAGGACCCGCCACAAGAAGCGTTCACCAAGCCCTGGAGCTCTGGTGTCAGCCCGCTGAAGAAGCTCTGCACAAGGTTCGGCTTCGAGATATCATGGTGCGGGCATCGGTCTGTGAGCTCACGGAACCTCTCCCATGCCTCATGAAATCGCTCGTTGGGGAGCATGGAGAAGTTGCTGATCAGGGCCCTCGCTGCATTGGTCCGCCCGAGTGGATAGTACTTGTTCAAGTACTCGGTGCGGAGCTGCTCCCAGGTGTAAACAAACTTCCCCAAATGCTCCAGCCAGGTGGCTGCTCTGTCTGCTAGGTAGAAGGGGAAGGCGATCATCCGAATCGTATCCTGGTCCACATGGCGGTCGTGGACAGTACTGCAGATCATCAAGAACTCCTGGAGGTGGAGATGGGGCTCCTCGGTGGCAAGTCCGTGAAAACGGGGAAGCAACTGCAAGGTGTTCGGGGGGAACTTAAAGTCCCCCACGATAGCTGGCACCACCACCCAATGATGCATCAGTGTAGATCCGGGGTTATGCAACTCCCGCATCGGTCTCGGTGGTCCTCCTGTCGCGGCGGCTGCTGCGGCTGCTGCGGCTCGTGCCTCTGCATCTGGTACGTCCTCAGGCTCGCTCTGATCTCTCTCTGCTCTGAGTCGCTCTAACTCTCTCCTCATCTCAATCATGAAAGCTCCCTGATCCCTCAGCTGCTGCTGCACTGTCTCTAACGAGGCGATCAGGGTGGAGTTGATCGCTCCCTGGTCCATCACAATGTGCTCTGCTCTGGAGCGATCCTCTGAACTACCGGCCATGACGTCTGCAAAATCAAATGAGCCAAACTCAGGTGTTGTCAAATCTGCTATTCTCTCCTCTGGCTTATATCTCTCAGAACCGAAAGAAAGGGGGTCGAGGGGGAACAGGGCGGAATCATACTCGGGCTCGGAGAACTGGTCTCGGCTCTCGCGGGCCAACCTAGATGATTGGGTAGATGTGCACGAAAGCGGTGCAGCCAGAGGCTGCCTAAGAGAGCGTCTACCCATCATCTTGATCTGGCGAGTAATGCGGATGAGATCTGGAGAAACTATGATCAAAATGCAAACCCCTCTGTTCACCAACGCAATGCGAGCTGAAGACCGTAAAGGCTCGGTCAAATTATCTGGTCAGTTTTTATTAGGTGAACAAACAGTCTATCAGAGCGCTTACGTGACCTGTTGGGATGCCCGATGCTACCCCAACCGACTGGCCCGCACGAAAGAGTCGGTAGTCAGCTAGAAATAGCACCGAAGGGCTCTACCTAGTGTGCGGGTCACTCTCTCGCGCAAGCAAACCAAACAATGAGGGGGTTGCTCTCCCCAAGACAAATTTTTAGGTGAAGTGTCTTTTAGGGTCAATAGTTTTAACCAGTCCCAATTTTATGGTTTTTCTTTTTAATTTTTTTTCAATAGAAAACAAAGGCCTAACGAATTTTTCGGTTCTCCTGGTTATTTAATCCAAAACAGGGGGGAGAAGACGAAAAAGCCGATGCGCGATGAAATCAATGATGCATGCTGAGATAGAAATGCGTACCTTGCCTCCAGCACTCTACATGCAAGTGATCCGCTGACGGGTCGCTAGATACGTTGTTTAATTCGGCTTCGTTGTAGCACGTGTACTTAGCGGTTCGGTCAGAACCGAGAGAAGATCTCCGTGAAGAGTGTCTCGGCTTAATTTATATCCCGGGCAAGTCCGGGGTCGAACTCAGGGAGGCAAAGGAACAACTTTGGGGTTAATTAGCAAATTTAAGATCTAGATTTCCACGCGGTATTTTTTATATTTTTTTAATGCAAGTAGAATGCCAAAAACAAATGAATCAAGACACTAAGAAAACATACAACAAGGCCAAATTAATTTTAATGGAAAAGAAGTCCAAATTAGCCAATTCGTATTTTTCCTAGAGTTCTAATCCAGAGATGAATAATACAAAATACATTTTTTTAGGATTTTAGGGGTTAACATGCAACAATGAAAAATGCACACTTTTTAAGGGTCTTTTTGTAATTTATCACACAAACAGAAAGCAAAAATCATGAAAAAATTACTGGAATGAAAACATGATGCAAGGAAGCTACAGTAATTTTTTTAGAATTTTTTGACAAAATATGAATTTTTTATGAATTTTTTAGTGAAAACAGAGTGATAGTGAGTCATTAATTCCTATTAAATCCACGTTATCAACTTAATCAGAGTGTGATTTATCTCAAGTAGATATTTAGATGATTAATCCAGGAGACTTGAAATTTCATGAAATGGATGTATATGGATTTAACTAAAAATCAAATACGAAAACCACTCAATAAATTATTTCAGGCACAAGACAACTCCAATTGATGTGAAATTTGGACTGTAAGTTCATCACATATCAAGGCATCATATATTTTTTTTTCTAGAATTTTTAGAGTAACGGTATGTGAGATATAAATTTAGGAGCACAGATTGGGTAAAATACACAGAATTTCAATTTGACAATTTTAATTAATTACCCAACTATCATAAAAACACAAGTACATAATCAGATGATAGAGGATAAATTGCTCAACATGATACCATTTTTCATTGAACAAAAATGTGCATAAACGAAGTCCAACTTAAGGTGCGAACACAGGGGTCTATGTGCAAATTAGAAAACAAGATATACAATAGAAAACATGCACAAGGACTGTTTGGTAAATATAGAAACTATACAAAAACATTTTGCAATTTTTACAATAAAAAAAATAAGAAAAAGTGGACCTTCTTCTTCTTCACGGTATGCACAGGAGGAGGACCCAAAGATGATGGAGGGCGGCGGGTCGACGCGAGATGGCGGAGATGGCGGGGCTGAGGCGCGCGCGGAGGCCACGCGCGAGGGTGGGTCGAGGCGGCGCTCGGGGCGGTGCCGCACGCACGCGGGGGCTGTGTGCGTGCTCGCGGTGTCGGGCTGACACGGGGGCGGTCTGGCGGTAGGAGGCTGCGCCGCCGCGGAGTTGGGTGAGCAGCGGTGCCGCCGGGCGGCGGCTTGGAGCGCGTGGAACGGCGCGCGTTGGCAGGAGGTGGCGCTGGAGGATGGACGGCGGCGCCGCCTGACCGTGTGGAGGGGAAGGGGCGGCGGTGCTGCTGCCCCCTTTTTTTTAATTTTTTTTTATTTCTTCTTTTTTTTCTGCTGTAATAAAAATCTTTTTTTTTGTGTTTAATTTTTTTTATTTTTTTTAATTTTGTTAAAAACAAGGGGTGATAAATATGATAAAAAAAATGATGATGGTGATGAAGATGAACTACACAGATGGAATCAAATGGATGGTAATGTGATGTGATTAAAAAAAATGCAAATAAACAAGTGATGATAAGACGATGAAGATAAAATTACCTAAGATGGACGTTCGCCTATGAAGTGCTCTCGTGAGCACGGTCTTCGCTCAAATCGCCGGCGTGCGATGAGCTCGAGCAGCGCGCGGTTGCGGCTGCGATGTTGGCCAAAAAGCCAACGGATCACACCGGAGAGAGGGCCGTCGTCGCTCGACCGCGGTTGCATCGCTGTCACCGATTCAACTCAGGGAACTAAGCTCTCCTCACATAAAGATGGATCAAAGGCAAAATTGAGGAGAATGAGAGGTATATAAAGAGAATGGAAGGAGAGGTTATTAAAGTGGTGGAGTTGAATGGGAGGTTGATTTATTAATGGAGTTGAATGGGAAGTTGGGAAAAAATGGTGGAATAATGGAGTTGAATTGGTGGTTATTGTAGAGAATAGAAATTAAATAATAAATAAATAAATAAATAAATAAAGTTGTCTACTTTAAATACAATAAAATAAAAAGAGAAGACAAATGGTGGAGAATTTACAAAAGAAGACAAAACACCATGTACAATTTTTGTTTACTTTTGTAATTTGTAATTTTTTTGTCTTTTTAATAGTAGCTATGTACAATAAGAGAATACAATAAAATAGTACAATCAAAATACAATACCACAATGATTTTTTTGGATTTTTAGTAATTAAGAAAGATAAAATAAAAAATGAAGAAAGAAAGAATATATACATAATATACAATGTACATCTAGGTCCCAAAACCCAACTTTTGCAAATGTGCTCCGATTTTAATGAAACCACTTCCATTGGATAGATAATTTTCTAACTTGAACTTTAAAAGTGAGTTTGGTGAATTTGGAGTTCATACGGAGCGGGAATTTAGCTTGGAAGTTGGTCTTTACGGCTTTTTCCCATTGGGATCTAGGAGCATTTATTTAAGGTAAAATTTGTTTTGTATTTTTGTATTTTTATATACATTATTATGAACAAGTTAGAGAAAGAATTAGCTAAAAAGGAGTTGAAATGAAATTATTAAAAATAGATGAAGTTTTGGGCTATTTACATGTATAAAATTCCTTTATTTTTGCGGCTTTTTATGTGTAATTTATTTTGTACAATCTAATATACAATAGTTAGTGTGTTTTATTTACAAGAGTCATTTTGTTAATTTATGGATTTTATGGACATTTTTCTGGGATTTTACTCGGAGATTTTGCTAAGATCAAGATATTGAGATGATGAATCGTGGATTCATCACCCCCCTATACTTAAACTTTGCTAGTCCTCGAGCAAATAAAGAATGAATAAGTTGGGTTAATCCCTGACTGTGCATGTGAATACAAGACTTGATCCGTTCAAGAACTCTCGGTTTTAGAGATCCTAAAATTCTAAGCTGAACCAAGCTCTAGTCAAAAGGTACCCAATTTCCCTAATCATCAGACTCTCTTTGTATACGTATATATAAGGGATATGACTTTAAGTGTTGACTGCTGTTACAAGAGTAGAGTCACAACGTCACCCAAGGTTCCAGTCCAAGAGACTCTCCTATGGACCCAATCCTCAACACTAGGGAATAAATCATTTCTTGCATCCAATTCACCGTCTCTTTAGTTGTCAGACTTGAAAGTGTAGATGGAAGGCCAGTTGATGGAGGGCATAGGATTGTGTCATTTCTTCTCTCCCTCTCATTGGAACAAGGATCCTCTCTAGTGCCTTATTACGCAACGCATTTTTTTGGTGTTGATCAGTGCGTCCGTCAAGAGAAGTTAGAGCCGTCTGCACTTGTTTTTCTGGGAATACACCGGGGTGTGCCTTTTTTTGAGTACCTATCGTACCTTCTACACCCAGACTTGTAGCATTTACGATGCAGAGCCCTTTTTTGGTGCAAGCCCGACTCCTGGTCCTAATAGCGGTGGTCCAAGTGGACACTTTGAAATGGTTGGGAGCGCTCGCCTTTGGTGGAAGCTCTTTTGATAATTGACTTTGTGGAATGAGAGCTTTTCTTTGACATTTCATTGCTTTGTAGTATTTGTGGCTAGCTCCACTGCTTTTACCAAGAGTTGGCGCACACTGATCAACATTTTTTTATTTTATCACACCCTGGCATATAGGTAAATATCAAGAGATAGTACAAGAACCATGTTCTCATACTGGCTAAAGATGCTGACACTCAGGTTTCATGAAGCCTTCATTGATTTTATCCCATCCTCGAGCATCATTAAATCAAGTCCAAACTTAAATCCCTCATCCCAGTTCCTCAAGTGAAATTTCAACTCATCTCATCATAACTGCAGTCGTGTATGTGAGGTGCAGATCATATTCTTAAGGTAGAGACTAAGCATGCAATATAGCACACACATCTTTCAAACTAGGGAAATGTGAATAATTAAGTCAAGGACCCTAATGACTAAGGCTGGTTAACTCAAAATCTCAAGACCTCATAAACCAAGTGTTCTTGAACATCACTAGTCTTGTGTGAAAAGTGAATTGTGTCAGGGATTAAACCAACTTATTAGTTAGTTTTTTTTTTGTTTTTTTAGTTAGTTTTTTTTATGAATGTTTTTTGTTGTTTTTTTTGTTTTTTTTTAAGAAAAAGTTTTTTTTTTCAAAAAGGGTTTTTTTTTTGACAAACAAAAGCAAAGAAGTTTTTTTTGTTAGAAAAGTTTTGCTTTTTTTTCAAGAGGTTTATTTTAAAGAAGATTTTTTTTTGAAAAGATAGGTAAATAAGAAAAGTTTTTTTTTTCATTTTTTCATTTTTTTGTTTTTTTTTAACCCACCCCATAATTATTGTATAGTATATACAAAAATACGTGAAAGTACGAGGTATGGGTAAAGTATATATATAATATATGCACGCCCCCCTATACTTAGCTTGTGCTATGTCCTCATGGCACTAGGTGACAAAAAGACATAGCTCGTACTAAGCGTAGGAAAGCTAAAATAATAAAAAGTATAGAAGTCGATCCGCCCCCCCTATACTTAGGCTCTGTACAGCTAAGTGTAGAAGAAGAGCAAAAATAGGGCGGACGAGGTCAAGAGGAGAAATGATGAGTAAATCCACATGGCGGGCATCGGTCCCCCCTATACTTAGGCTTTGGTCAGCCTAAGTATAGGACAAGAGTAAGTGTGAGAACCGACGTGATCTCGAGAATATACAAAGAAGGGAGAATATGTACAAGAGTGATTGAATCTTCTAAGATGTTGAATCTTGATGTTGCATCTTCATGAAGAGTAATAAGATGTATCTGCTATGTGCTCACTCTGTATGAAGTTGATGACCTCGACTTGGACTAACTGCTCTTTGGAATCAACAAAATGCTTCAACAGTTGTCCATTCACCACATGAGATTGTGCACCATCTGTGAGATCAGCAATCTCTACACTTCCATTCTCGTGCACTTTCTTAACCACAAAGGGACCCGTCCATTTAGATTTGAGCTTCCCATGGAACATCTTCAACCTGGCATTGAACAACCATACCTTTTGTCCAGGGACAAAGTCTTTGCACCTAATGTGCTGATCATGCCATCTCTTTACTTTGTCCTTATAAATCAAACTGTTGTCATATGCCCTGTTTCGGATTTCCACGAGCTCGTTCCAGTTCAAGTCTCGGCAAAGTTTTCCTAGGTGACAACTCCAATTAATCTTCTTAATTGCCCATTCGGATTTATGAATCAATTCTGCGGGCAAATGGCATGGCTTGCCATAGATCATTCTAAATGGTGAAGTACCCAATGGTGTCTTGTAGGCTGTCCTATAGGCCCACAGAACTTGGTCCAAGAGCTGAGACCAGTTCTTCCTATCGGGACGAACCAATTTCTGCAAAATACTCTTCACCTCTCTGTTCGAAACCTCTGCCATGCCGTTGGACTGTGGGTGGTAAGGACTAGTAACTCTATGATCAAATCCATAGTCCTTAGCTAAAGATCTCATATCTCGATTCACAAAATGGCTACCCCCATCAGATATCAAAATTTTTGGCACCCCGAACCTAGCAATAATATGGTCTTTCACAAACTTACAGACAGTCTTGCTGTCTGCGGTTCGGGTTGGGATAGCCTCCACCCACCTAGATAAATAATCAACCGCCAACAAAATGTACTCATGTCCTTGGCTGTGGGGAAAGGGACCCATAAAATCTATGCCCCATGCATCAAAAACATCACAAATAATCATCGGTTGCATGGGCATCTCATCTCTCTGTCCAACTGTCCCTCCCATCCTTTGACAGATCGGGCACGACCGTACAAAATTAATGGCATCTCTAAACAAGGTCGGCCAATACAATCCACATTGAAGTACTTTGTGAGCGGTTCGCTTTCCCGAATGGTGTCCTCCAGCCTCGAGTGAATGACAATATGTGAGGACACTTTGGTATTCCTCCTAAGGAATACACCTTCTCCAAACACAATCCGGTCCTTCGAAGAAAAGGAAAGGATCGTCCCAGTGGTATCTCCTCGAATCCGACTTCAGTCGATCAATGTTGCTCCTAGTCCAACCATGGGGAACCTGCTTGGAGACAAGATAGTTCACCATGTTGGCATACCACGGGAGGGAGTCAATAACACAAATTGACTCATCTGGGAAGGTTTCTCTAATCCGCTCATGATCAGGAGAATCCTTAAGTTCAATCTGAGAAAGGTGATCAGCCACAACATTCTTCACTCCAGGTTTATCTTTTATCTCCAAATCAAATTCCTGGAGGAGTAAAATCCACCTAAGAAGACGCGCCTTCGCGTCCTTCTTTTCCATTAAGTATCGAATGGCTGTATGATCAGTATATATTGTCACCTTAGAGCCCAAAATATATGATCTGAACTTCTCGAGGGCCCATACTACTGCGAGCATTTCCTTTTCAGTCACTGTATAATTTTTCTGTGTAGGATCTAAAACTTTGCTCGCATAGTGAATCGCAAACGGAATCCCCTCTCGTCGTTGTCCTAACACAGCTCCTATAGCGAAATCTGAAGCGTCAGTCATGATCTCAAAGGGGAGAGACCAGTCAGGAGCTTGTAGGATAGGCGAGGCACAAATCTTCCTCTTCAAGAGCTCAAAGGCCTCCAGACACCTGTGATCTACAATGAACTCTGTGTCTTTTCCTAAGAGCTCAGTCAGTGGGCGGGCGATCTTTGAAAAATCTTGAATGAATCTCCTATAGAATCCAACATGCCCTAAGAATGACCGCACTGACTTCACGTTGGTAGGTGGATCGAGTTTCTTGATCACCTCCACCTTGGCAGGGTCAACCTCCATTCCCCTTTTAGAGATGACATGCCCCAACACGATACCCTCCGTCACCATAAAGTGACTCTTCTCCCAGGAGAGTACCAGATTCACCTCTCTACACCTCGTGAGGACTTGGTCCAAGTGCGCTAAACATGTATCAAAAGAATCACCATGGACCGAGAAGTCATCCATGAACACTTCCAGGAAATCTCCCACCATCTCGGCAAATATGGCTATCATGCACCGCTGAAATGTGCCTGGGGCATTGCAGAGCCCGAATGGCATGCGCCTGAAAGCATAAGTTCCGAATGGACATGTGAATGTGGTCTTTTCCTGGTCCTCAGGGGCTATGGCCACCTGGTTGTAGCCTGAGTACCCGTCAAGAAAGCAGAAGAACTCTTTCCCTGCAAGTCTCTCCAAGATCTGATCAATAAAAGGCAAGGGAAAGTGATCTTTCTTAGTCGCAGCATTCAGGCGCCTGTAGTCAACACAGACACGCCACGACGTAGGTACTCGTGTCGCGATCTCTACCCCCTCCTCGTTGGTGACCATCTGAATTCCCGACTTCTTCGGGACAACATGAAGTGGGGCCACCCACTTGGAGTCAGAAATAGGGTATATAAACCCTGCTTTGCACCATTTCTCAATTTCATTCTTCACCACTTCCCGTAGATTGGGGTTAAGTCTCCTCTGAAACTCACGGGAAGGTCTCACGTTATCCTCAGTAAAAATATGGTGCGAGCAGAGAGCGGGGTTGATGCCCACGAGATCCGACACTGTCCAGCCTATTGCTTTGCGGTTCCTCTCTAGGACTTCTAACAACCTAGACTCCTGCTCTAAAGACAAGTCTGAGCTAATGATGACAGGATATCTCTCTTTGGGTCCCGCAAGAAAGGCATACTTAAGTGTAGGAGGTAGTGATTTCAGTTCTGGCAATGTGGTATCATCAAGCAGATCTGGCTGAACTGAATCTGAATCTGGTTCCGTGCTGCATGAAGGTGGGCTAAGCTGAGTAGTACTCGCCACCAAATCAGAAGTATCGGGAGTCGGATCGTCAAAAGTATCCAAACAATCGACAAAAGCCACGTCCGACTCGTCATCTATGTCCCATGATTGTTCCGAAGAGGATGGAACTGACAGATCCGGATGGATCTCTAAGTCATCATGAGAATAGGTTGATGCATCTCTAACAAGATCAGACAACACCTGGCAAACTGCATCATGCACTATATCCTCTCCAGATGAAAGGGTCTCGCTCTGTCCTGAAGGAATCTGTCCCCAAATCCCAACTGTGCTAATCATACTGCAATCTGCCTCTGAAGATGAGTACTCTGTACTACTCTCTGAATCAGGTCGCTGACACTTGGTTTGCTTCATCTCAAGGTTCACTCCTCCGCCTGGAGAACGGAACTTCATCATTCCCGTACCATAATCGAAAGTTGCGCCTGCGGTCCTAAGGAAGGGTCGCCCGAGAATGATCTGAGATTCTCTCCAATGATTGGGGGTCTCCATGTCCAAGACTGTGAAGTCCACCTGATAGTTCTGGCCCTCAATCGAGATAACGACGTTCTTCACTTCTCCCTTAGGTCTCTTCATTGAACGATCTGCGAATTGGAGTAAAGCTCTAGATTTGCGAAGTGGTCCCAACTCCAATTTCTGATATAATGCTAAGGGAAGTAAGTTGATCGAAGAACCGTTATCTAAGAGTATGCGTGCAAACGCAATGTCGTCAACACGACTCTCCACATAGTGAGCACCCATGTCTCTCTTTTTCTTTGGCAAAGTCTGATTCTTGAGACAATAGGTTGTGGCTACTGATAAGACATGTGTCTTTATATTTCGGTTGTCTTTCTTCCTGCTAACCCTTGTAGGTGTGCATCTCACCTTAAGGTATTTTTGGAAGGCAGGATGGTTAGCCACATATTCATCAAATGGCACCTTAACTGTGATGTTTTCTTTGCAAAACCGTGCCATATCGGGGTCATCTTTCTGAATCTTTTTGATGCGCTTTCCTGCCGTAAGAGCACGGGGGAAAGGGATTGAAGCTAAGGAAACAGACGATGAAGAATCTGAATCATGAACTGAAAGATCATTCTTTGCATTAACGGAAACAGAGTTCTTCATAAAAGAATCTTTTTGATGCAACATGGACTCGAAATCAAAACTATCTACTACAGGTTGTGGAATAGAAGCTGGAGTGGTATCCGCCACAGCCGGAGATGCAAGGTCCTCTGTAGACTCAGAAGAATATCCATGCTGACGATGCTGCGTACGTGCTCTCCTCCTCCTCTCGGCTCCCTGAGTAGAAATCCTCGAATGGTGCTGATGGGGCTCTGAAATATGATGCCTCTCCTCCTCGTCCTCTGAAGACTCCTCAGGTAGAGCTCCAGAGATGCCCCTCCTCGTGTCCCTCGCCCGATCAGGTACGACCACGGTCCTTCCGCTCCTGAGTGACATGTGGTTAGTCGCGTCACACGAAAGAATCTCGTGTTCAGATTTAGGAGATGCTGAATAGTATACCTGACCAAATTGCTGCTGAGAACTAGAACGGTTCAGGCTATTGGGGTTAGCCTGAACTTGGGCTGGGATCGAGGTAGAGGGTGCAGTCTGCTCGTCTCGCCATCTTGACAGGCGGTTGACATCCACCCGTAAGTCCTGAACCTCGTTCCTGTAGGAACGTAGCTCGTCGAGTATCTGCTGCTGAATATACACGGGACTAGACGATGAAGGAAGTGGATATGACTGGGAAGAAGAACGGGAAGACTAGCCCTGCTGGCCAGTGTACTGCCTCTGCTGCTGCTGCTGGGGTTGCGGGCCCTGCTGGCCCGTCTGGTAATGGCCATGTCGGCCATACTGCTGGTACTGCTGCCTCTGCTGCTGGGGTGGATGGAATCCAGGGCTCTGCTGTGAAGGAGGTGGTGCGGAGGTGAATGCGGTGTTGTGAAAGGTCGGGGGACGCTGATAGGTCTGTCGGTCTCCCGTACTTCCCTGCCTAGAAGGGTCCTGAGTATACCATATCCCATTCACCTCCCAAACTGGCGGAGGCTCCTCCTGGACTGTCTCTACTGCTGGAGGTGGCTGCTGGAAAGAGTGGGTGTAGGATTGGTCCTGCTCCCACGGCTGCGGTTGTCCTGACACCAACTGCTCCTGAACATGGTGAACTCGGTAAATGGGAGCAGCGGGTGCAGTCACGGCGGGTATCCGTATCTTGGATACCTTCTCAGTCCACTCCTCCATCTGTTTTGGAAGTTTGGAGACGCTCCGGTCTAACTCATCAATCCTCCTGTCGATCTTCTCAACTACAGTAAGCTTGTCAGCAAGAAGTCCCATGCTAGGGATCACGTCCTGAGAAAGATCGACTACCGCTGATTTTCCCCCTCCAAATGAGAGTGAATTGGGGGATGGTGTATAGGCCCTGCTGGCCATCTGTGAGCAGCTAGTTTCAGCCATCTGCTCGAATACCCTCCAGACGGTATCCGCTCCTCGTGATGTATAGCTGCCTCCACAGGCAGCGCTCACTAAACCCTGCATCTCAGGGTTGAGACCAGTGAAGAAGGATTGGACCAAGATATTGTCATTTAGTCCATGACAGGGACACTTCTGCAGGATGTCCTTGAATCTTTCCCAAGCATCACAAAAAGCTTCATGGGGTAATTGGGAAAAACTCGTAATGCGCGTCCTCATCATGTTAGTTCTACTCAAAGGGTAGAACTTCTTCAAAAACAGGTCCTTGAACTGGGCATATGTGGTGACGATGATTCCAAGATTCTTCACCCAGTAATCGGCTTTTCCACCCAAGGCAAATGGAAGGGCTTTGAGCCTAATATAATCCTGGCTAACATTGTTATTTTTGAGGTTAGCACAGATGAGCTCAAAGTCCCTTAGGAATGCATATGGCTCCTCAGAAGCATTCCCATCAAAATGTGGCAGCAGGGTCAGAAAGTGCGGCTTCAACTCAAAATCAACCTCGGGTTCGGCCGGACTCAAGTAGTTATGAATTTGATATTGTCCGGGGTTATAAGCCGCATCCATTGGTAGTTGGACCCCAACATTTAACTGTCCTAACTGAGCTCTCAGTAATGCTTGTTGCTGCTCAGATGCAGCTAATCGGGCAAGTATACTTCTCATCGAGTCTTCATTGTTCTCTTCTTCCTCTTCTTTCTTCTTTGGAGGCATTTTACTCGTGTCTTCTATATGGCCTGAATCAGCAATGTGTTCTTTATTAGAAGAGGATTTATGAATCACGATATTCTCACCAAGGCGATGGTCTTCCTCGGTGAGGTGGGAAGAGAGAAATGGAATGGTTTGAGGGTATCCATCCCGAGGGTGAGTGATCCTGGGCTCAAGAGGGTCATGAGTCCAGGTTGGTCCAAGTTGCGCTTGGACCTTTGAAGACGTACTTTTTGAAGGGTTCAACGAGAGATTCGCAAAGTCCGAATAAATATCCCCCCAATCAGTCATCTTCGATGTCAAAAGAACCGATTAGATCACGATAATCAATGAGGCACTAGTTCTACGGTGCACGTAAATGTGCGGAGTGAACTCACACAATACAAACGCAATTCAAACCCCCAATTTCACCAACTCAACACATGATGGCCGTAAGAGTTCGACCGATTTATCTGGTCAATTTTAGTTGGCGATAATACAATCTTGGAAAGATTAACGAGCTGTTAGGTGCCCGTATTTTCCTACAGACTGACCCAGTTCTTACGACTAGTTTGACCTACTTTCAGCCAGTATAGGAGTAAGTACGGACCGTAAAAATACGGCTACCCGTTCCTTGAGGACTAAGGCGTCCTCTAAACCTCCCACTCTGCTAAGGAAGTCCGGACCGTTTACCGGCTACCCGTAAATCCTCACTGAAAAGTAGCTAATCGCCTAAAAAGAAAGAACCAGTAGTAAGTAAGAAATCCAGACTTGGCTCTATCCTAGGGTCATCTCTCTCTCACTTGCAGTTAAAACAAACAATGAGGGCTTTATGCACCCGAGAACAAGGGTTCTTTTTATTCCAATTAATTAGATCGACCTGCTCAATTCAGTCCCAATTTTAGAGTTAGGTTATCACTTGAATTTTATGTGAACACACAAACACGTCTACCGTTCAGTCCCAATTTCTTTTTGACCTTAAGTTGTAAAACAAGAGGGGAATCGGAAATCAGAATGCAAACGAGAAACTATGATGCATGCTCAGAAGAAGGTATACTTACAGTGAATCCCAGCACTCTTCATGCGTTATGCAAAACTGAATTTGTAAATATTACACTAAATGCATGCAGATCGAGAAAACCGCACCTAAACAATATACTATTAGCGGGGAAGAATTAAATATTACACTAAATGCTGCTGCCCCCTTTTTTTTAATTTTTTTTTGGTTTCTTCTTTTTTTTCTGCTGTAATAAAAATCTTTTTTTTGTGTTTAATTTTTTTTATATTTTTTTTTAATTTTGTTAAAAACAAGGGGTGATAAATATGATAAAAAAATGATGATGGTGATGAAGATGAACTACACAAATGGAATCAAATGGATGGTAGTGATTAAAAAAAATGCAAATAAACAAGTGATGATAAGACGATGAAGATAAAATTACCTAAGATGGACATTCGCCTATGAAGTGCTCTCGTGAGCACGGTCTTCGCTCAAATCGCCGGCGTGCGATGAGCTCGAGCAGCGCGCGGTTGCGGCTGCGATGTTGGCCAAAAAGCCAACGGATCACACCGGAGAGAGGGCCGTCGTCGCTCGACCGCGGTTGCGTCGCTGTCACCGATTCAACTCAGGGAACTAAGCTCTCCTCACATAAAGATGGATCAAAGGCAAAATTGAGGAGAATGAGAGGTATATAAAGAGAATGGAAGGAGAGGTTATTAAAGTGGTGGAGTTGAATGGGAGGTTGATTTATTAATGGAGTTGAATGGGAAGTTGGGAAAAAATGGTGGAATAATGGAGTTGAATTGGTGGTTATTGTAGAGAATAGAAATTAAATAATAAATAAATAAATAAATAAATAAATAAAGTTGTCTACTTTAAATACAATAAAATAAAAAGAGAAGACAAATGGTGGAGAATTTACAAAAGAAGACAAAACACCATGTACAATTTTTGTTTACTTTTGTAATTTGTAATTTTTTTGTCTTTTTAATAGTAGCTATGTACAATAAGAGAATACAATAAAATAGTACAATCAAAATACAATACCACAATGATTTTTTTGGATTTTTAGTAATTAAGAAAGATAAAATAAAAAATGAAGAAAGAAAGAATATATACATAATATACAATGTACATCTAGGTCCCAAAACCCAACTTTTGCAAACGAGCTCCGATTTTAATGAAACCACTTCCATTGGATAGATAATTTTCTAACTTGAACTTTAAAAGTGAGTTTGGTGAATTTGGAGTTCATACGGAGCGGGAATTTAGCTTGGAAGTTGGTCTTTACGGCTTTTTCCCATTGGGATCTAGGAGCATTTATTTAAGGTAAAATTTGTTTTGTATTTTTGTATTTTTATATACATTATTATGAACAAGTTAGAGAAAGAATTAGCCAAAAAGGAGTTGAAATGAAATTATTAAAAATAGATGAAGTTTTGGGCTATTTACATGTATAAAATTCCTTTATTTTTGCGGCTTTTTATGTGTAATTTATTTTGTACAATCTAATATACAATAATTAGTGTGTTTTATTTACAAGAGTCATTTTGTTAATTTATGGATTTTATGGACATTTTTCTGGGATTTTACTCGGAGATTTTGCTAAGATCAAGATATTGAGATGATGAATCGTGGATTCATCATCCGCGCAGAAATGTAAAAACTGAAATAAAACTACCTAAATGATGCAGCGATAAAAACCGAGTCCTAGATGAGCAAGTCTACTCGCAGAACCGTCTAACTGGTCACCGACCTCCAAGCCAAAGAGTCCGATCTTGGCCCACCCCTCCTCTGCCCGACAAATCGGGGGTAGGAGAAAGCGCTTTACAGGGCAGGCTGCGGCATGTAGGCTACGAAGGAGATGAATCAGTTATTTTTATTAATTGATTATTAGTAGGTCCAATTAAGCGCACTATAGGAACAGGCAGATAATTAAGTGTGGGGACCCTACTAATTACGACACAAGCAAGCAGAAAATCCTAAGTCTAGGGGCTCGATGAAAAACCGCGTAAACACCGGAAAAGGCAGTAAAAAGAAAAGAAAACAAAGCCGCGAAAAAGCCGCGAAAACACCTAAGGGTCCCCCGAGCACACCGGTGCTCGGCGAAACAGACCCGCTAAGTCAAAGAGTCCACAGAGTCCAAGTCTGAGTACCTGTATTATTACAATAATAATCAAATAAAATAAAATAAAATAAAATAAAACCTAATCTACTCCTCTCCCACTCAACTCTCTCTCGCTCTCTCCTGCGGCTCCGTACAGAAGGGAGCCACCTCCAAGTCCTGCAGTTGCGTCGGCTCCTCGAAAGTCACCTCCGCGGTCCTCGGGCCCTCGCAAGAAACAAAGACAAGTGGTCAGACCAAAATAATCAAATAATAATGATAAGAAAAATAAATGAAAATAAAATGAGGGTATATATGCTAAAATACAAAATAAAATAAACACTCAAAAACACAAAAAAAGCAAAAATAAAATAAAATAAAGTGAAAATAAAATATAGACAAAAAGCCGTGAAAAGCCGCGAGCTCTGGAAGAGCCGCGAAAAGTCGCGAAAATAAAAATAAAGCAAAAATAAAAACTACTAAGCTGTGCTCCCCGGCAACGGCGCCATTCTGATGAGCGTCCCGACCACTAGGGTATAAGGTGCTAAACGGTCGTCGTGACCCACGCGATCAGGACAGCTCAATCAAGAAAAAGAAGAGACCACCAAATTGATGAAAATCAATCAAACACAAAATAGCGGTCCTGCTATTAATTTAACCTGGTATAGCGACCAGGGTCGAACACAAGGAGCACGGGTTGGCCTCTCGGCCTACGAAGTAGTAAAAAGAAATAAAAAGAAATAAAAGAGTTGTTTTTGGTGGTTTTTGAATATTTTATATTTTTTTGGATTTTTAGTGTATTAAGAAAATAAGAAAAGCAAATAAACATACACTTCAACAATTTATTAAAAACACTAAAAATCAACCAAAAATTCTAACAAAAATATTTTTATGTGTTTTATAATTTTTAGTGTTTTTGGTGGATTTTTGGGATTTTTCTGATATTTATTTAATTTTCTAAAAATGAAACAGTGACTGAAACTCTAGGTATTGTCCAGCTGAGCTAAAAGGGTCTAGATAAAATATCTAAAGGCCCCAAATTAGCTAGGAGGTAATTTTTCTGTAAAGAGAATAAAACAAGGAAAATTTAGGCACCTATATTATTATTTATATTATTATTTTTGGATTTTTGGTTTAATTATTAGAATTTTTCTAAGTTTTTAGGTGTTTTCCAATTTTTAGTGGTTTTCAGTAATGAAAAATAGCCAAAATTGGCTAGAAAATCAAGCACAACAAAACAAGCAGTAGACAATTTTTTGTGATTTTTAGATACTATTTAATATTTTTTTGTGATTTTTAAAGTTAGACAGTAGCAAAAATGGAGGTTTTTTAATTTTTAAAAATAACAAAACAACTCAGAAATGTCTCCAAAAATCCTCGAAAATTTTACACTATGGCAGGAGCCATGTGTCCAATTTTCGTTGGATTTGGAGTATATTTGCTATTTTATTCAAAAATAAAATGGGGGCACTGTGCACAGGGACCAAAGTGCAAATACCCGGAAGTCTGGGGGGTCTGGTGCAATTAACCCAGCAAAACACGTGCGATGCGCGTGTCTGGGGCACTCAAGGACCCAAATGTAATAAAAATAAGTCCCGATGGCTATTTGGTAACAGGTACAAAAAGCCCAGGGGCTTATTTGTAAATAACCCACAAATATTCGCACATGCTCAATTAAAATACGCACAGGGGTATAAATGCAAATAAACAGAAACTTTCATTCATTCATTAACATTCAGAACTACAGGGTAGATAATGTAAAAAGCCCAGAAGATCACGTGTCGATGCACGTGTCAGACCATACACAGGGGCATATCAGCAAATTAAACCAAGCACGAGGGTCTCTATGCAAATATCCCAAAAACTAAACAACTATATTACATATTTACAGGACTAACTACGAAATGCAATAAACAGAAGGGCCTAAGGGTAGTTTACCCTTTATTAATGCGGGCCGCAGGATGGACGCCACGTGGAGTGATCGACGGTGGAGATCGGTGGGCGCTCCAAGGCTAGGGTCCTCGCTGTGATCCGACGGCTAGGGCTAAGACACGTGGTGCATCGGATGGTGGTGGCTCTCTGCGGCTAACCCTCGAGCATCGGGTGGTCCAGATCTATCCTCCTCAGATCAAACGGTGGATGCTGCTCCTGAACGGATGGTCCCGATGCAAACTGGAGCTGGAGGTCTGATCGGACGGTGAACGAAGGTCGAGGAAGAACAGTTCACTGGCGAACTACGTCGGCCCAAGGCGTGCGCTCCTGACCTCCTCTGTTGCGCCTGAAGATCGGAGAAGCTCCGGCGTGGTGCTCCGCAGCTGCTGATGGCCTCCGATGGCCCAGCCGAGCTCTGGGGAGCTCCGGCGAGGTCGGCGGAGGCAAGGCTCCTGGCCCGAATGGCCCAAGCCCTCAGATGGGCTGGGTAGTACCTGCAAAGATGACCAGAAGACTCGCGGGTCGAGGGCAAAATGCCTCGACCCGGTTAGGCGGGGTGACGGTGAACGGTGGGGCGATATGGGCGAGCTCCGGCGAAGGGGGGACGGTGGAGCTCGAATCCCAGCTCCTGTGCGAGATGGGTTGGATGGAGGGATGGAGAAGGTGCGTGGGAAGGAGGCGATGATGAATGTGGACTCCGATGATCGAATAAAGCTATGGAGTGGTCGGAATCAGCGTAACACGGCGGTGCGGCGATTTGGGGGTAACTAGAAATTAAAGGAAAAGAGAAAGCTAAAGGACTACCTGGGTGGCTGATGAGACTAGGGATGAGCTAAGGATGCTCTGGGTATTCACCTCGAGGAGCGTCTCCCTCCGAGGCTCGAGCTCCTGCTGGTGGCGGAGCAAGGCGGCGAAACTTCGCCGGATCAGTGGTCTCGTCCTCCTCTCCTCGCTTCAACAGCACGGGACGCGAGCTGTCACTCTCATGCACACACTGGAGCTCACAGGGGGTGGAATCGAATGGCCAAAGATGCGAAATGAGGAGGGGGAGCTGGGATTAAGTAGGCTAGAGGGTCCGGGAAGACAGGCGCGGGTAGGGCGTGGAAGCGCGCGGATCCCGATGCAGGAGCTCCGGCGAGGGTCTCGGATATGTCGTGGACGGATCTGACCCGGGGTTTAGGTGGGAATCAATCGGGTTTAGGCGCTAAAAATTGGTGAAATCGGGTCGGGCGCCTAAGCCCGTGAGAAGTGGTCCTGGGGGGGGTAGTTGACCGGGAGATCAACATTCCCAGGACCAGTAGGAAGCGGCCACGTGGCGAAAGTTTGAAAGTGAAATTCAAGGTAGCTAAGGGCTGAATTAGCAAAAAGTTAAAACATGAAATATTTTTATTTTATTTTTTCCTATTTTTTAGTGATTTTTAATTAATTTTTCAAAGTAAAAAGAGTGTATTTACATAGTAGGTTCATATATAGGTATATATACAATATATAGGATTTTGATTTTTGATTTTTAATTTCTTATTTTTGTACAATTTTATTCCCATTTTATATTTTATTTATTTTTATTATAAAATAAGGAATAAAAAGATATTTTTATTTTATTTTTATTATTTATATACATAGGTGAAATAAATACATATGTACATCTATGTACATGGTATATTTACAATATATTTTTGTGTTTTTAATTTTGTTATTTTTATTTTGTTTTTGTTTTAATTGTTTTTATTTTATTTATTTACATTATATAATATAGAATATTTACAAAAATTTTGGACATTAATTTTATTTATTTATAAGGCTAAATAAATATAAAGGTGGTTTTATGTACATGATGACTATATACAAGTGGTGTTTTTAGTTTCTTTTTAATTTTTATATTTTTCTTTTGTTTTTATACTTATAAATATATACAAGTATTTAAAACCAATTTGAGTCTATTTTTGTGAGGAAAATATTTTATTTTATTTACATAAATATTTACACACATGAGCCCCTATCTCCCTCTACTTTGGCTTTTATGCGGTCAGGCCCATGCTGAGCCCTCCCTTGGGTTAGGTTGCTCAATGTTTATTCTAAATATTTCCCTCTTTTTCTTTTTAATCTTTATTCTTTTATTTTTGCACAAAAACATGCTAATTATAGGTTTTTATACAATGCATGCTTTTGGTAATTATTTGTATTTACACATATCTACATGCATTTGCAAAGGTTTTTGTAGCTAAAATATAAGAATAAAGAGTGATGAATGAGTATTCATCAATACACACTGGTCTTTCTTCTCCAGTTCGGTTGAATATCCAAAACTTCGTGCTCGATCACATGCGATGGATCAGGATTATACTTCGTTAACATCGATACATGAAAAACATCATGTAACTTGGAATAATGAGGTGGAAGGGCAACCAGATATGCTACTTCTCTCACTTTCTTTATTGTCTCGAAAGGTCCCACATATCTAGGACTTAATTTTCTCTTTTTGTCAGATCGCACTACTCCCTTGGTAGGAGAAATCTTTAAGAACACATGATCACCTACCTCAAAATTATATTCCCGCCTTCGACAATCATCATAAGACTTTTTTCTACTCTGAGTGGCTAAAAGGCTCTTCCGAATTACCTCCACACCCTTCCTACAAGCTTGGACTAATTCATGTCCCAATATATATTTTCCCCAACATCGCTCCAGCACAATGGGGATCTACAAGGTCGGCCGTATAATGCTTCAAAGGGAGCCATCTTAATGATTGCATGATAGCTATTATTATAAGCGAATTCAACCAAAGGCAAATGTCTATCCCAATTTCCAGCAAAGTTTAGGGCACAACCTCTCAACATGTCTTCTAGTGTTTGGATTGTTCTTTCAGATTGACCATCGGTCTGAGGATGAAATGACGTGTTGAACTTCAAACTTGTACCCAAAGCATCCTGCCGCTCTTCCATAATCGGGAGGTATATCTCGTGTCTCTGTCAGGCACGATCGATACCGGAACACCATACAATTTCACTATCTCATTCACATACAATTCAGTAAGGCTCTCTGTAGATTGATCTAATCTGATGGGTAAAAAAATGTGCTGACTTCGTTAAGCGATCAACAATCACCCAAATAGTGTCAAAGCGACCCTTCTTTTGTTTTTGGCAATCTGCAAATAAAATCCATAGTGATATGCTCTCATTTCCATTGAGGGATCTCTAGTGATTGCAGAGAACATGCAGGCTTCTAGCGCTCAATCTTTACTTGCTGACAGATAAGACATACCGACACAAAATTTTGCAATATCCTTCTTTTTGAGAAGCGATTATCAATCTTTGGAAGCCATTATCATTTTTCTTAGCCAAGATAACCTTCTCTACCAAAGATGAGTGGATCTTCATTCCAGCCATAAGAACTCTAGTCTTTCTTTCAATAAAAGGGTTCCATTCCTCTAAATCTTTCATTAGATGCCATTGTAATTTCATACTTGCGACCTTCCCTTCATATTTTCTGCTTAGAGCGTCAGCAACTACATTTACCTTTCCTGTATGGTAGTCAATGGAAAGATCATAATCTGATAGAAACTCCAACCATCGTCTTTGCCTCAAATTCAGTTCCTTCTGAGAGAAGATATACTTGAGGCTTTTATGATTAGTAAATACCTCAAATTTCTCTAGATATAAATAATGACGCCATATCTTTAGTGCAAAAACTACCGTTGCAAGCTCTAAATCATGTGTCGGATAATTTCTTTCAGCTTCCTTCAACTGTCAAGATGCGTAAGCCACAACTTTTCCATGCTGCATGAGGACACATCCCAAACCAGAGCGTGATGCATCAGTGTAGACCACAAATCCACCACTGCCAGATGGTAGCGTAAGTACAAGAGCAGCCGTCAATCTTTCCTCTAACTCTTGAAAGCTTTGCTCGCACTTTTGAGACCATTCAAACTTTACATCCTTTCTCAACAAACGGGTCAGAGGTAGGGAGATCCTAGAAAAATTATGGATGAATCTCGTGTAATACCCTGCCAGTCCTAGAAAACTGCGGATTTCAGAGATATTCTTGGGATGACTTCAATTTAAAACAACTTCCACCTTTACGGGGTCCACAGAAATACCCTTCTTGGATACAACATGACCAAGGAATGCAACTTCATGAAGCCAAAAGTTGCATTTGTATAATTTAGCATAAAGCTGGTGTTGCTGCAATGTCTCAAGAACTAATCAAAGATGCACTCGGTGTTGTTCAATATCCGATGAATAAACTAAAATATCGTCAACAAAGACAATCACAAACTTATCTAGGTATTCTCGGAATACCCTATTCATTAACTCCGTAAATGCAGCAGGCGCATTTGTGAGGCCAAAAGGCATCACTAAGAATTCATAGTACCCGTATCTTGTCCTGAATGTTGTCTTTGATATGTCTTCATCTCTGATCCTGAGTTGATGATAACCAGACCGAAGATTAATCTTGGAGAAGACCGTTGCTTGCTGCAATTGATCGGACAAATCATCAATGTTAGGTAGCGGGTACTTATTTTTATGGAAACTTTATTCAATGCTCTGTAATCAATGCAGAGCTTAAGGGATCCATCCTTCTTTTTCACGAATAATACAGGAGCACCCTAAGGAGAAACACTTGGTATCAAGAACTCTTTATCTAATTGTTCTTGCAAATGCTTTTTTAGCCATCCAACTCAGTAGGAGCCATTATGTAAGGTGCCTTAGAGATGGGTGTAGTACCTGGTAATACGTCAATAGTGAAGTCAATCTCCCTTCTAGGTGGAAGACCCGGGAGGTCATCTGGAAAAACATCCAGAAAATCTCATACTACATCCAAATCCTCAAGTTGCACCATAGAGGGTTTTGTACTTATTATGCTAGCCAAATAAGTCGTGCACCCGGTAGCTATCAATCGGTGTGCTCTTAGAGCTGAGATAATCATCTGACTTCTCTTTTTGTCTCCGCGAATGACCAATTCTGTCATACGTGGTTTATTAAAAACCACCTTCTTTTGTCTACAATATATGGTTGCATAGTGCTCCCAAAGCCAATCCATGCCCAAAATAACATCAAAGTTATTCATCTGTAGTAATATCAAGTTGGCTGGTAGATTGTGTCCTTCAACCAGGACAGGTACATCAGCCATGTAGGTTCCCAAAGTAGAGTGTTCACCCATTGGTGAAGTCACACTAAGTGTATATGGAAGTTCAATAACCTCAAAATTCAACTTGTTGGCGAATCGATGAGGAGGAAAATTCGTCCCAAAGGTAAGTTTCTAAATTTATTACTCATGTGCGGTCACGATTAATTTTTTTTGTTATGTACCGTAGGTAAGCCGCCTCTTCAAGAGGCGGCTTTGATTTTAGCCAAAGCCGCCTCTTGAAGAGGCAGCTCTCACTGATACGTAACATAAAACTCTAGGGGGAAAGCCGCCTCTTCAAGAGGCGGCTTTGATTTTAGCCAAAGCCGCCTTTTGAAGAGGCGGCCCTCACTGGCATATAACACATAAAAACATTAAGGGCAAAGCCGCCTCTTGAAGAGGCGGCTTACCTACGGTACATAACAAAAAAATAATCGTGACCGCCCTGAAGTAATAAGTTTAGAAACTTACCCCTGGGATGAATTTTCCTCAATCGATGAGAGATAAAAGAATGTGATGCATCAGAATCAAATAAAACATAGCTCAAATGATCGGCAATAGAAAGAGTACCTTCCACTGTGGCGTGTCCATCTTCCTCCTCTCCTGAAGGTAGAGCAAACACTCGTCCTTTGACATGCTTATTTTGATCTCCAGAGTTATGTTCCTTCTTCTTGGGACAATCTCTAATAAAGTGCCCCTTCTGTCTGCAAGCCAGGCAAGCTCCTGTAAGCTTATAGCACTCTCCCGTGTGCTTTCTATCGTAATGAGGGCATAGAGGATATACTGGCTTATCTTTCGTGGCATTCTCGATTCTGAGCTTCTTTCCTTTATCTTTATCATACTTACCCTTCTTATTGTCGGCAGAATGGGGACGTTTTCCACCACCTTGTTGTTGGATCCTTTTATATGCTGAGTTGATCTCCACATCCGCTGAAACTACATCCGAAAAAGTCTGAGGGCCTCTAGTGAGCACCTTCATGCCCAAACCTAAATTCAAGCCCTCGACAAATTTCCTAGCACGTTGTCTTTCATTTTCGCATATTCCTTTTCCGTACTTTTTCCAGCTCTTGGAATTTAGAAGCATATTGTTCAACGGATAAACTCCATTATCGAAGCTCAATAAATTCCAGTCTTTTTGCATCTCGAACATGTTGAGGAATGTAACGTTTGGTGAAATGTTCCTTAAAGTCCTTCCATTCGATGATGGTTTTATCAGCAAAGTGTATGCTTTTACAAGAAGTCCACCATTCTTCTGCATTGTCACGTAGACGATAAGTGCCAAATATCACCTTCTTCTCCTCAGGACAATCGGTTTCCTCAAAGGCAAGTTCCATTTCCCTCAACCAATGCTCAGCTTTATCCGGCTCAGGTTCTCCTTTAAAGATAGGTGGATCATGCTGAATGAAAGTCTTCAGGGTCAATCCACCAGAACCATGCCCTTGGTGTTTTTGTTGCTGAGCCATCATGGTCATCAATTCTAACATTTGACATTGTATGTCCATAGCCATATCCTGGGTAGACGAAGAGTCACGATCTCCATTCGCCTCATTCCCACGACGAGGGGCCATTTGAAATGATGACATGTGAAATTTACGATGAAATATCTATTTCTAAAACTAATGGATCTAAGTTTGAATTGGTCGGATATCTTATGCCCAGAGGAACTCCTGCTCTGATACCACCTGTAACGAACCCGATCGTCCGAGAGTGTTGCGGAAGCGAGAAACTCAGCGGACAACTCGGGAACCTTACTTATAGCATCAATCATAGCATAAAAGAGCAGTAAAGAACCAACTTAAATAAAACTTCCATAATAAGTAAGGTCACTACTCCAAGAGTTCCTTAATTAAAAGAAGAAGATAAATAAACCATGAAATCGTATCCACGATTTCCTTATTCCAGTGGGCATAAAAGACGTCCTTCCAAAACAAACCCGCATAGTTCCATACCGATCCTACTTCTTGAAGATGGTGTCATCTCCCTTAAACCGTTAATGATTTAATCCACACATTCTCCTGAAAATTTTTAACAATGCATGTTATGAGCATAACGCTCAGTATGTGCCGAGTTGGGTCAAGCCGGCTAGCGTAGAAAACAAGTCACATCTAACTATTCCATACATAACATAATGGTAACTATTCCAACAATAAGGACTTATAAATTTGGTTCTATATATCCTTACCATGTTGCATAAACTATCTGTCTTGACACAAATCAAAAATCATCATATATATCATTAAATACTTAATGATGCATACGCGATATATTTCTTTCATATACATGCATCGCATATCGTACTTGTGAATATACCCTTAAGTTTTGCCACATTTACATGAACATTAACATAAAATGCACACGTGCACTTAACATTTTAACAGAACTTACACATATGTCCATAACAGTAACATAATTGTATATATACACATAATTTTAACATATATTGCACATATACCCTTAACATTTACTTAAATTGCACATGTGCCCATATCATTAACATAATTGCACACATGACCTTTGCTTAACATAAATTTACATATATGCCCATATCATTAGCATAATTGCACACGTGCCCTTATCCTTAACATAAATTTCACCTATGCCCTTATCATTAACATAATTGCACACATGCCCTTAACAGTAACATAACTTATGCATATGTCTAAACCAGTAATAACAAATATGCACATAACATTAACATATATTGCACATATGCCCATGATATTTTTCATGTTTAGAGTGCTCTTGATAGTTAATTCTTAGGCGGCTTTGATGGCTTTGATGGTTTACTACCGGCACAAGCAGTCCATAAACTATACATAACATGACAGTGCATCTACAATTGTAGAGGACTTATCTTTTGCCTCACACCTCCGGTAGGCGTTGGCCCTTTAGGCCCCTGATATACACTCTAGATGTTGCTCCCACCGTTAGATATAGCATTTAGCTCTGCTTACCAGTATTGTGCCATTATTCTTGATATCTTTGTAAAACCTTACAAACAATATTATTATTACCCTTGTTACTTAAAAACTATAAATAACAAAATCATATCATTAATCTCGAGTATCCTAGATCTAAATTCGTATGACATGATATAAGATGGTTACTTGAATTACAATGCATATTGTACATTCCATGTATAACTTAAGATCCGGGTGTACATTATAACATATCATTCCAATGGAATCACACACTAACTAACAGTATATTATATATGTAAATATTATATCTTTTATTAATAAGTGGAATTAAATAAGGTTAGGAATCCGTTAACAATGAGCAAACCAGATGCATTATGAAGTTAGTTGACCCCCACATTCACGTTTGATGAATACCAATATCCTACGACATACAATCTACATTATGTTTAGATAATTAGTTAAATAAATGCTAACAGAAATAAATAACCTTCAAGCTTTTCTTCCTCTTCAATTCATGCTAACGAAACATACACTTCATGTAATGATTATTTGATCGGAAGGAAGATAAACCTCATCATAGTCAACAAATGGATGTATGAGGCTTATACAATAATGATCCTAATACCGTCCATAATATTTAGACAGAAATCACTCATAAACTAAAATGTTGGTTTAACAATTAGTGAGAATGGTCGGTCCATAATTGATGAATAATTTTCATCAGTCCACGTTAATCTCGAAATCAATGCATATAGAATCAGATATATGTGTTCTTCGATGCTAACTAAGGATGTCAGAAAATACTTCTTACGGTCATTAATGCATTTAGTAATATATCATGTGATCTGAATATTTGTGCACGACCAGCAACGAAATTTACTTTCAGTTTACGATGTGAAACGATATTACGTGATACGAAGCCTAAAGGGTTCGACACATACCTCAATGAGACACGAAATCCGTCGACAATGATGCCATGATTCCACCTATTTGAATCGTCGTCGATCACGTTGCTTCTCCTTTGATTTTGATCGGATACAAACTTTGACGTCACCGAAGAGAGATGTAGTTATCGAATCCGAAAAAGACGCGACGCATAAATATCGTCATCGGCCTCACTCTCTCTCTAAAACTCTTTCTCACAAAGGGCAATGTGTAGGGAAGTCATTGCAGTCTCATGATATTTGTAGGCACAGTCAATGAGATAATTGACAATAATAAATTGAACTTAATTAAGAGATAAAGAACAAACATACTTGGGTTGTTGGCTATTTTTTCTCTTTATATCTTATCTTGTATTATTTTAAGGATGATGTGAGGGTGGTTTTATTTTAATTATTTTATTATCCTAAAAAACTCATCCGTTACAACCTCTCAGGGACCTCTGTTCAACTAGAGCATGATAAGATAGACCCCAATTTCTCCAACTTCAAACCACATCCCGGAACACCTCTAACAATAATATTACTCGAATAGAAGTTGATGCAGTCACACCTAATATTTCTTTGAGTTCTAATATTGTGTATAAGTGTGAAACCAATAATGTCAACCGCGCTACCTGCTTACTCCGTCGAGCGACTCTGGATACAACCGGGCTGCTAGGTGCAACGCGTCACCCAACTTGTTCGTTGGGGTCGCGACCTTCAAGGAATCTTTCGGGACCCAAGGGTGCATACCAAATCTCTTGAGGCACCTAACTCCATCTATCCGATCACTATAACATTTACTGATAATATAAGGCATATAATCTGAGCGATAGACCTATTTAAAATTTAATATGCAAATCACAACTTTAATCCTTATTTGTGTGATCCATCAACTTTTGCTAGCTAACTTTATGAAAAGAAAGAATAATGTTATAATGCTTAACAGAAAGCAATGTTAGAGATACGTAACAATATTTTAGTTGCTCATGTTGACAGTCTTAGTACATTTATCGTGACTCAAAACTTAATCACAATAAAACCAAACCTAATCTGATTCAATTATTTTGTCAACTCTTATCTGAATGCCACCCATAAATGAGAATTTAGTATAAATAAATGTGTTTTCTCTCTAAACGATTTTGTATAAACAACATACATACATATAATCAGTTAAAGGGAAGTTTTGAGTCATGGAGGACAAAGATATTCTTGCATTACTAACCTCCTGGATATAAACGTCATTCTCTGGAGGAAAGACCTATATAATTTCTTCTTTTTATTCTTTCAATTTTAATAATACTTATCATTTAATTGACAAACAGACACAAATAATTGATAAATTAATAATGCATGGAACAGTCTTGTTCAGCATAACGTAGGCTATACACCTTTCACGTGGAAATGCACCAATAAGAAGTTGTTATTATTGTTATGACTTTTACATATATCCCCTTATTTTTAATAAATAGGACCCTTTATTGGCTTCTTAATTAATCTTCATAAAAATAACGTGTCTTTATCTTGCCCAATAACTATATGTCTAATCCTTTTAAAAAAATAACATACATGAATGAGTCGATTCGAGTATTGCCTAAGAAAGGAAGGACACATTATAAACCATGTAAATGCCCCCAATTACCTGTAGATGTCCAGCTTTTAACTGCAAACTTATAACCCGATGGGAGAATAATACATAAGACATATGTTTTGAGTCACTATATTGACCCCACAAGAAAACAGTTCATAATTCTATATATAATCCATATTTACATGTTTTTGTTTCATGAACTCATAAAATGATAACCAATCAACTTCATAGCATGGAAATCATTCCGATTCCATATCCTTATGATTGTATAATCTTTTTGTATAAGGATATAATCCCCAAACATCTGACATGATTCCAATTTTATTTACATACAGAGAAAAGAAGAAAATGTTGACATTGGTCACCAATACCCATAATGACAATTCTCTATATGTATACTCGATGCGCAAAGTATCCATTTGATGCATATTACTGTTGATTAAAAATTTTATGGATACCACAGAACTCGGTCATATATACTATACCAAAAGAATCACATGGCTTGATGGATGTTCAAGCGAATAAGATTGACAAAATAACATGAAAACGACTACGAGGTGGGTATGGAAAGTCGTGTGAAATCAACAACAAGAGGGAGGTATTTATCGTTACCTCCGAGGATGCTCCCTCGAAATCTCTCACATGGAAATGATGTTTCTGTCGCTCGATCGTAGCGCGAATGCCCATATGAAGGTGACCCCGAGCTTTCCTACGCGATGGTGGTTACGGATCTTCGATCGGAGCTTCTTCTTGACGTCGACGACGACCCTCCAGTGGTTAATCTGGCCAAGGTGGTGGTACTCTAAAGAGGGAGAATGATTGTGGTGGTTAGGGTTTTGAGAGTATAGCCTACCTGCTCTTATTTATAGAAGGAGAGGTGAATTTGGATCCAAATTCGGATCCGGTTCAGATCCATTAAAACAACGATATCTTGAGCTAGGAATGTAGGAATTGGATGTTCTTGGGCACGTTGGAAAGATCTCGACGAGATCTACGAAATGACATGATTATGTAAATTTTTTGGATGTCAAAAATATTCCAAATTTTAGGACAAAAAATGATGGGTTTCACATCATAAAAATCTTAAAGGAAGTCTCGTCCTCGAGACGTAGGGTTGAACGTATATGTTTTGAATGCGACATAGATCCAAGCATAAAAATCTTAAAGAGAACGAAACTCCTAAAAATCTTAAAGAGAATCGAAATAGGGTTTCATGATCATACCTTCAAAAAGATAAGGGTATTTCTGTCGTATATCTGCCTCGGGCTCCCATGTGGCCTCCTCAACATTCTGACTTTAGTACCACAATACCTTGACCAAAGGGAAGTCTTTCTGTCACAACTTCTTTGACTGCATGGTCTAAAATCTACACGGGTGCCTCAGGGAAAGACAAATTCAGTTCAACCGCGAGGTCCTCATAGCTAATCACATGCCGAGGGTCTCGAATATACTTCGGAGGTGTGACACATGGAATACATCATGCACGCTTGACAAGTGAGGGAGGAGTGCTACTCGATATGCTACCTTCCCAATACATGCTAAAATTTTGAAAGGGCCAACAAATCGTGGTGCCAGCTTTCCCTTGACACCAAATCTTTGAATACCTATCATTGGAGATACTTTCAAGAATACAAAGTCTTCGGCCTCAAATTCAAGATCGTGACGTCACTCATCAGTGTAGCTCTTCTGGCGATTTTGTGCAGTCAATAATTTCTTCCTAGCCATTTCTACCACTTTTGTTGTATCCTCGATTATCTGAGTGGAATAAATGTCTTCGCCATCCACTTCCAGCCAACACAATGGATTGGTACATCTTCACCCATACAATGTCTCAAAAGGTGTCATGCCAATACTAGCATGATAGTTGTTATTATAAGTGAACTCCACCAAGGGAAGATGATCCTTCCAAGAACATTGCCACTCAATGGCACATGCTCGGAGTAAGTCCTTACTGCGGATGATATACTGAACTAAGACAGTTCAGTTTTTAGGGCCTTCATGAATTCTCCCCAATAATGTGACGTGAAATGGGAGTCTCTATCCGACACGTCCTCCTTGGGAATCCCATGTAAGCAAATAGCATGTTGAATATGTAATTTGGCCAGATTTATCGGAATGCAAGTCATGTTCACTGGAATGAAATGTGCAGACTTGGTCAGTCGGTCTACAATAACCCAAATAGCATCATCTCCACCTACTTTACGAGGAAAGGATGTTATGAAATCCATAGAGGTACTATCCCATTTCCACAACGGGATAGGAAGTGACTGTAACAAGTCAGGAGGACGCTTGTGATCTACCTTCATCAATTGACAAGTAAGGCAACAACTAACATGTTCTACAACATCTCTCTTCATCCTCTCCCACCAGAAGTGCTAACAGAGGTCTCTATACATCTTGTTGCTTCCTGAGTGGATAGATAATCTAGAATAATGAGCCTCATATAGGATGTCTCTCCTCAATTCATCATCATCAGGGACACAAACATGGTCGCCCTTCCATAAGATGGACTCACAAACTCTGAATCCATCAAACTCCTCCTTTAGACATTGATGGAACAAGTCTTGTAATTCTGATATGTCTGCTGACCATGCATAATCATGTCCCATAATCCACTATACTTGGCAGATACAGTTACGACATCTGTAGTACTATCAAATGGGTGTCACTCACTTAGTGTTGTGAGCATATCCCAAGTCTGTAGCCATGATGTAGTGCCCTCGATAGGTGTCTCCTACTCAAAGCATCTGCTACTACATTTCCCTTACATGGATGATAAAAGATCACGCAGTCGTAATCTTTCAACAGTTCCATCCATCATTTTTGCCTCATATTCAACTCTCGCTGGTCAAAGATATATTTGAGACTCGTGATCTGTAAAAATCTCAAACATGACCCCATATAAATAGTGACGACATATCTTCAACGCGAAGACTATAACTTCCAACTCTAAGTCATGAGTAGGGAAGTTTCGTTTATGGTTCTTTAGTTGTCGTGATGCATATGCCATGACATGCCCACGTTGCATCAACACTACTCCTAAACCCTCCTTCGATGCATCAATATACATCATAAAATCTAAGGTGCCTGTAGGAAGGGTGAGAATCGAAGCGCTGGTCAGTCTCTCCTTCAACGTGCGAAAGCTCAGCTTGCACTTGTCGCTCCAAATGAAGGGGACATCTTTCTGTGTTAGACGAGTAAGTGGTAGGGTAGCTATGAGAAGCCCCTAACAAATCATTTGTAGTATCCGGTGAGGCCTAAGAAACTATGTATCTCGGTAACTGTCTTAGGATGCTCCCAAGACATCACTCCCCTATATTGGTTGGATCAACTGCCACACCTGCTCCCGAAATTACATGATCGAGGAGAGATACCTCGGCAGGTCAAAACTCACACTTACTGAATTTTGCATACAACTTGTATTCTATGAGTGTCTCAAGAATAGTATGAAGATGTTTCTCATACTCAACACGTGAGTAGATCAAGATATCATCAATGAACACCGCCAAAAAATGATACAAGTATGGAGGAAAATTTCTGTTCATCATGTCCATGAATGCGGCAAGTGCATTCGTGAGTCCAAAAGGCATGACCACAAACTCATAGTGGTTCTATCTGGTGCGAAAAAACCGTTGCGCCCTGCAACTAATTGAAAAGATCATCTATTCGTGGAAGTGGATAACGGTTCTTTACCGTCATTTTATTCAACTGTCTGTAATCAATGCACAATCGCATAGACCCATCCTTTTTCTTTACGAAGAGGACTGGTGCTCCCCAAGGTGATGTACTGGGACGGATAAATCCCTTTTCCAATAACTCCTGCAGTTGTACTTTGAGCTCCCTGAGTTCGGCTGGTGCCATTCTATATGGAAAATGGAGATGGGTTGTGTATCGAGTATCAAGGTGATCTCGAACTCGATCTCCCTCCCTGGTGGTAGTCTAGGTAACTCCTCTGGAAATACGTCAGGAAAATCCCGCACGACTCTGACATCTTCAATCATGCGATCCTTGGCAGGTAACTCCACAACATATGTGAGAAATCATATGCAACCCTGATTGAGAAAATGTTGGGCCTTCAATGGCGATACATATAAGACCTCACTATCTGGGGTACGTCCATCAAACTGAAAGGTAGTATTCCTAGGAAACAGAACACTACTGTCTTCTCGAAGCAATCAAGGCACGTATGATGCTGCTCGAGCCAATCCATACCTAAGATGACATCAAAATCTTCTAACTGAATGAGTAGAAGATATGCGGGAATCTGGTGCCCACTTATCTGCATTAGTACACTTTCCACTGCTTGTCGCACTATGAATAATTTCCCCTTGGGCCCTTGATGTTGTAAGGGGATGAAACACAGATTGTCTCTTTATCTAACTTGGATACTATTCGATGTGCTAGAAAAAAGTACATAGCTCCCGAATTGAATAAGGCGTGTGAGGATATACCATGCACTGAAATCATACCTCGCACTACAACACCTGAGGCATGGGCTTTCTCCTATGTGATTGCATTCAATTGCTCTAAGACTGTGGTAGGCTAGAACCTGCAACACTGAAGGTTGGTCGTGGTGGAGGACGTTGAAAGCCTCGACCTCCATGACGGGAAGTTGATCCATGTGACTGTGCAGATGAGAAAGTCGGTCGTACACTTGGTTGATGGCCACATGTGCTGCTGGCAAGTAAGAGACACTTGGCCTTGAAATGGCCCAGCTACTGGCAGTGGAAACACCTATGATCTCCTGGCTGAGAATAGAAGCCTCCTGAGACCAGGCTAGCACCTCCTGTCTTACGACTCTGGGAGTGTGTAGAAGAACGGAAGGAAGTACCACCGCGACTCGCCAAGCCATGTCCCAGATTAGGTGTAGGGGCAAACCTGCTAATGGTAGGAGTGGTCGCTACTGGGTGGAAACGATGCTCTCTACAAGCTTTGTAGAAATCTCGACGAGTAGATCTCCCTGACTGATGTGGCTGGAAATGTGATAGACCCCCTAAAGCCGACTCTGAGTTGCCTCCATCTTGGTAGCCTTAGTAGCTACCTTCTTGATGGAAGTGAAATCTAGTGTAGACAGCCGGTGTTGCACATCATCACGCAATCCCCAGATAAACTTCTGTAAATTCTCCTCAAGAAAAGCAGTAGTCGCTGGTGAGTGGCGGGAGAGTTCAGTGTAGGAATGAGGCATTCTTGGGTCGTCATTGACCCCTAGTTCAGCTCAGCAAACAACCTCCTCTGATCCTCAACCTAGTGACCAGGATAGAACTGGTTATGGAACTCGTCAAGAAATATTTTCCATGTTATGAGATCCTCCTAATGTTCCTTGGTGGCATACCACCAACGTTCAACATAGTCTGCTAGTGAAAATTCCACAAATGTAACCCGAGACTCTTCAGGAGCATGGATCATCTGTAACACCTTGGATACATGATCCATCCACAGTTCAGCCTCATATGGTGTGCCAATACCAAATAATTGTGGCACCTTAGACCTCTGATATGCTGCATAGGTCATCTGATGTTTTTGCAATGCCTCTAGATCCTCTGATCCTTCCGGGTCTAGAGACACCGAAGAATGAACATTGTCCTCCTCACGAGAGGGTTGATACGAGGAGTCATCCTACTGAAGGAGCCTTTGCTCCAATACTTCCTGAAGTTGTTTTATATCATGCACGATCTGAACTAGTAAGGCTAGCTGTTGTGCAACATTAGGACCAACACGAGGATGCATGATCTCCTGCAAGAATCATTATATTAGAATTTATTTCCATGATTAGAGTGACAATGGGCACATTTAACAAGACTTCAATTATTTTTCCTTAAACGAATGCTAAAGTCATGACTTTGTCGCTATATTTATATTTCAAATCCCATTGGTATTCTAACAAGCAAAAGAGAGAATGGAGTATCGGACTCTGATACCATTTGTGATGCCCTGCCCCTCCGGCAATCGAAACCGACGGAACGAGATTGTCGGACCTATGGCCCAAATATGTCCATGATCTATGATACTCAACAAACCATCTTATGCACATTAGATCAATATTTGAAATATAAATAACAACAGAAAAATAATATAAAATGAAAATAAATGCAACATCCATTCTCATCGATAATAATCATCAAGTCCATGTCCATAAAATGAGATACATCATATAATTATAAATTTTGTAGATGAAGTTCTCCAAATATCTCACTACAATATCTCTAAAATAGAACATAAAATATTGCGGAAATAAATAAGTTACTCCAAGTAGAACGCACCATGTTTGGTGCAAGTACGATGTAGAAAGTTCGATCTCCTCGAAAGTCTCTATTGTTGCGGTTGCTGCTCAGTTAGACATGTTGGGTTCACACGAGGGTAACGTTATGAGCAATTGCTCAATAACGAGATAAACACTATAACAACTAATGTATGGGTAGGCAAAGAATGTACACTCAACTCTATCAACTGACATATACAGATATTATCGAAACTGAGAAAAAACAACCAAGTCATTCTAATTCACATTGGATCACATAATAATTGATTTTATTTATTTATATAATAATTACTTAAGTACTACCACAATGATCTTGATATTTCTACAAGTTGGTTAGAGTCCACAACGGTATATAATTTTCAGCATCCTATTATTAATCATTTCTCATATTATTTTAGCACATGCAAGTATACGACTCGCAGGCCTCCGCTACGCGAGAACTTGATATTCATCTTGAGTAACTCTCAAGGACCTTTGTTCAACTAGAGCATGATAAGATAGACCCCAAATTCTCCAACTTCAAACCACATCCTGGAACACCTCTCATGATAATATTACTCGAAATAGAATTTGATGCGGGCACACCTAATTCTACTTCAAGTCGTAATATCGTATATGTGTGAAACCAATAATACCAATCGTGCCACTTGCTTACTCCGTCGAGCAACTCCGGATACAACCGGGTTGCTAGGTGCAAGGCATCAACCGACTCATCCGTTAAGGTCGCGACCTTCAAGGCATCTTTCCGGGACCCAAGGGTGCATGTCAAATCTCTTGAGGTACCTAACTCTATCTATCCGATCACTAAAAAAATACTGGTAATAGAAGACATGCAGTCTGAGTGATAGACCTATTTAAAATTTAATATGCAAATCACAACTTTAATCCTTATTTGTATAAATCCATCAACTTTTGCTAACTAACTTTACGAAAAGAAAGAATAATGTTATAATGCTTAACAGAAAGCAATGCTAGAGATACGTAACAATATTTTAATTGCTTGTGTTAATAGTCTTCGTACATTTATCATGACTCAAAATATAATCACAATAAAACCAATGCTAATCTAATTTAATCATTTTGTCAACTCTTATCTGAATACCACCCGTAAAGAAGAATTTAGTATACTTGAATGTGTTTTCTTCCTAAATGATTTTGTATAAACAACATACGTACATATAATCAGTTAAAGGAAAGTTATTACTTATTTATCATGGGGATCTTGACATGATAACAATTTATATTGCAGTGAGTTATATGCAATCAGATGGTAACAACATGGAGGACAAAGATATTCTTGCATTACTAACCTTCTGGATGTAAACGTTGGTAACAACATGGAGGACAAAGATATTCTTGCATTACTAACCTTCTGGATGTAAACGTCATTCTCGGGAGGAAAGACCCATATAATTTCTTCTTTTTATTCTTTCAATTTTAACAATACTTATCATTTAATTGATAAACAGACATAAATATTTGATAAATTAATAATGCATGGAACGGTCTTGTTCAGCATAACGTAGCTTATACACCTTTCACGTGGAAATGCATTAATAAGAATGTGTTATTATTGCTATTACTTTTACATATATCCCCTTATTTTTAATAAATATGACCCTTTATTGCCTTCTCAATTAATCTTCATAAAAAAATAATGTGTCTTTATCTTGCCCAACAACTATATGTCTAATCCCTTTTTTTAAAAAAAGAAACGTACATGAAAGAGTTGATTTGAGTATCGCCTAAGAAAGGAAGGTCACATTATAAACCATGTAAATGCCCCAATTACCTGTAGATGTCCAGCTTTTAATTGCAAACTTATAACCCGATGGGAGAATAATACATAAGACATATGTTTTGAGTCACTATATTGACCCCACAAGAAAACAGTTCATAATTCTATATATAATCTATATTTACATGTTTTTGTTTCACGAACTCATAAAATGATAACCAATCAGATTCATAGCATGGAAATCATTCTGATTCCATATCTTTATGGTTGGACGATCTTTTTGTATCGATATATAATCCCCAAACATCTAACATGATTCCAATTTTATTTACATACAGAGAAAAGAAGAAAATGTTGACATTGGTCACCATTACCCATATTGACACTTCTCTATATGTATACTCGATACGCAAAGTATCCATTTGGTACATATTACTCTTGATTAAAAAATTTACGGATACCGTAGAACTCGGTCATATATACTATACCAAAAGAATCACATGGCTTGAAGGATGTTCAAGCGAATAAGATTGACAAAATAACATGAAAACGACTATGAGGTGGGGATGGAAAGTCATGTGAAATCAACCGGAAGAGGGAGGTATTTATCATTACCTCCGTGGATGTTCCCTCAGGATCTCCTCTCACGTGGAAATGATATTTTCGTCGCTCGATCGTAGCACGAATGCGCATACAAAGATGACCTCGAGCTTTCCTACGTGATGGTAGTCACGGATCTTCGATTGGAGCTTCTTCTCCGACGTCGATGATGACGACCCTCCGGTGGTTAATCCGGCCAAGGTGATGGTGCTCTAAAGAGGGAGAAGGATTGTGGTAGCTTGGTTTTTGAGAGAGTAGTCTACCGTCTCTTATTAATAGAAGGAGAGGTGACTTTGGATCCAAATTCGGATCAGGTTCGGATCCATATATGGATCTTGATTATCCAACTTCAAACATCGATTTGAGTTAGGAATGTCGGAATTGGATGTTCTTGGGCTCATTGGAAAGATCTTGACGAGATCTACGAAATTACATGACTATTTGAATTTTTTGGATGTCAAATATACTCCAGATTTTAGGACAAAAATTTATGGTGTTTCACAGTTAGTTGCCTTTATAGACATAAATATATAGTTGGTGAAAATGTTTATTTATCTGAATGATGTATATATCCCTTAACTTATTTGAAAATGATTTTTTAACCAATTATGAAAAATATAGTTCAAACTAATTTTTGCAAATAAGTTTTTACAAACTTTTACAAACATTTGAAAATCATTTTGCAAAGATTTTTCGAACAATATATACATATATATTTCAAAACATTTTTGCAACCATTTTTTCAAACATTTGCATATAGATTTCCAAAACATTTTATTTCACATAAAGAAAAGAATTTTTTACAAACGAAACAATTTTACAAATGTTGAAAACATTTTACAAAATGCTTTTCAAACAGTTTTCAAATATATTTCCAAACTATTTTCAAACATTTTGCAAAACATTTTTACCTGATTTATTAATCAGTATATACAAAAAGAATTTAAGGAATAATATGCATTTTTTTATTAGTTGGTTTAATGAATTGTATCTGTATATATGTATATAGTGTTTTAGCCATATTTATTTTGAAAATACGAACGTATGAGTTATGGCTAAAGTATATACAACCCCCCTATATTTAGCTTGAGCTATGTACTCATAGATCGAAGAGAGAAGAAAAGACATAACTCGTACTAAGTATAAAAATGCCTATACTACAACCATTAAAGAATAATGAACGAAAGAATGAAAAGTCGACCATCCTCCCATACTTACGATTAAATAATCCTAAGTGTAGCAGACTGCACACAAGGTAGGGAGGGTCGAGGCTGGGAATGAGCAACTCAACGATTCATCCTATCTCCCCCTATATTTAGGGTAAGATATCCCTAAGTATAGATAGGAATATCAACAAGAGAGGAGATAGGTGGTGAGACAAGGAATGAATATGTGAAGTCACTCATCCGCCCTATACTTAGGATGAAGTATATCCTAAGCATAGAGGTAATGAATGAGGAAAACAAAGCAGAAAATAGAAAATCTAAAAGAAAAGAAGAAAACTAAAGGAAGAGTTTTTCAGTAACATTATCTAAATCTTTCGATGCTGATGAGGTGTGGATGGTTCTTTGTTGCATATCACTTGGATAGAATCGACAACAGCCAAGAAATGTCATGCTCAAAGTACAGCTTCAGTAACTGACTGGATTCATCGTCAAGTGACAAATCTGATATCATAGTGCTTCCATTATCACACACTTCTTTCACTCTGAATGGCCCTGTCCATTTACTCTTTAATTTGCCCAGGTATATCTTCAACTTTGCATCAAATAGTCACATTTTCTGTCCAGTCTCGAAGGTCTTTCATTGAATGTGTCGGTCATGTCAGTGTTTGACCTTCTCATTGTACATCAAGGTGTTATCATATGCATAGTCTCATAATTATAGGAGCTTGTTCAGATCCTCTTTTCTTTTCTGACCACCTTTTTGTGAGTCTAGGTTGTAGATATTGACTACCCACAATTATTTATGAATCAACTCCACGGGCATATGGTATGGTTTTCCATATACAAGATGGTATGGCAACATGCTCAAGGAAGCCTTGCAAGCGGTTCTGTACTCCCAAAGGACGGAGTCCATGAGTTGGGACCAGTTCTTTCTGTCCGGCTTCACAAGCTTCTGCAGGATCGTCATGATTTCTCTATTTGGCAACTCGGACATGCCATTGGTCTAGGGTTGATAAGAATACATGACTCGATGCTCGATTCTGTACTTCTTCATTAATTTCTTAACCTCTTTGTTAATGAAGTGACTAGAACCGTCTGATATTAGTATCTTCGGAATCCCAAATTGTGATATGATGTTCTCTCTTAGAAACCGACAAACTGTACAGTTGTCTGCAGCTTGGGTGGGGATAGCTTCAACTCAGCGACTCACATAATCAACGACAAGAAGGATGTGCTCGTATCCCTGACCGTTTGGAAAGGGACCCATAAAATCTATGCCCCACACATCGAATAAATGTGCAAGCTGAATGAACTTCAGGGACATGGAATCTTTAGCTGTAAGGGTGCCTCCCAATCTCTGACAGTCAGTGTAGTGTATCACAAATGCTGCAGCATCCTTAAATAGTGTCGACCACCAAAGGCCACACTGCACTACTTTCGCTACGGTTCTACCTCTAGAGTGGTATCCACAAAATTCAAGCGAATGACAATACTCGAGGACACTATGATGCACCTCTTGAGGCATACATCTACGCTAAATGCAATATGATCCTTCCCTGAATAAAAGTGGGTATTCCCATTGGTAGAAATGGATGGTGGACAAGAATTTGTCCTTCTTTATCTTCGTCCAATCTTGTGGAACTACACTATATACGAGGTAGTTCACAACATCGACATACCAAGGGAGCGAAAATACAGCCAGAATCGACTCGTCAGGAAAGGTATTTGTGATAAGTACACTACTTAGCGGAGGTTCTTGCTGCTCAATTCTAGAGAGGTGATCTGCTACCACATTCTGAACCCCAGGCTTGTCTTTGATTTCCAAGTCGAATTCCTGGAGGAGAAGGATCCATCTGATCAGTCTAGGTTCGGTATCCTTCTTCTGTTGTAAGTATCGGATAGCAGAGTGGTCAGTGTAGATGGTGACTTTTGATCCAAGCAGATAGGGTCTGAACTTCTCAAGGGTGAATACCACAGCAAGCAATTCTCTCGGTGACAATGTAATTTCTTTGCGCTTCATTTAGCATTTTGCTGGCATAGTGAATGGCATAGGACGTCTTATCTTTCCTTTATCCTAGAACAACCCCAACTGTAAAGTTTGATGCATCCGTCATGATCTCAAAAGGAAGAGATCAATCTGGTGATTATAGGACGGGGAGCTTGAGTGATTAGCTCTTTTAGCTGATTAAATGAAAGGAGAACATGTTGATTAACATTAGACTCGGTCTCCTTGTACAACAACTCTATGAGAGGTCAGGCGATGCGGCTCAATATCTAATGAATCTCCTATAGATGCCCTAGAAATGACCTCACATGTCTCACATTCTGAGGCGACTCAAGATTGCTGATAACATCCACCTTTATCGGGTCGACTTCCATGTCATGCTTGGAAATGATGTGACCCAACACAATTCCTTCTGAAACCATGAAGTAGATCTTTTCCCAAGATAGCATGAGATTGACTTCACAATATTTCTGAAGTACTCTATCTAGGTGCTCAAGACATGCATCAAAACTATCACCATACACTGAGAAGTTGTACATAAACACCTCAAGAAAAATGCCAACCATATCGACGAAGACGACAAGCATGCACCTCTGGAATGTGGCAAGGGCATTGCATAATCCAAAGGGCATTCTTCAAAAAACATAGGTGCCCAACGAATAAGTGAAGGTAGTCTTCTCTTGGTCCTCAGAGGCGACTACCACTTGGTTGTACCTGGAGTACCCATCCAAAAAGTAGAAGAACTCCTTGGCGGCTAGTCTTTCCAACACTTGATCAATGAACGGCAAGGGGAAGTCGTCCTTCTTTGTTGTGGAATTTAAACGACAGTAATCAACACATACACGCGAGGATGTCGATATACGAGTAGAAATCTCATCTTCTTTGTCATTTGTAACCATGGTGAGCCCACATTTCTTAGGAAATACATGTAGAAGGCTCACCCATTTTGAATCGGAGATGGGATAAATGAAGCTTGCATCACACCATTTCATGATTTCTTTCATGATGATGTCCCGCAGATTTGGGTTCAGTCTTCTTTGAAACTCTCTGGATGGCTTGGCATCTTCTTCCAAATAAATATGATGTGAACATATGGCACGATTTATCTCGCGGAGATCAGAGACATGCCAACTAAGTGCTTGCGGTTTTTCTCTAGAACCTCAAGAAGTCAAGATTCTTGATCTGGGTCAGCATGCTGCTGCTGATGACCGGATACATCTTCTCTGCACCTGCAAGGAAGGCATATTTCAGGCCTGCCAGAAGTGGCTTTAATTCAGGCTCTAATCTCGTATGCTCCTTGGTCACTTCGGAAACTATGCTAGTAGGTGGATAGTCTACCGTGACTTTTGAGGTATTGCTCACCTCAGTGGCTTCTTGTTCAATTGACAGGGTACCGAACAGATCCGCAATGAACTCATCATGTTCGGACTGGCATGAATCTTCTAACTCAAAGAGATGCCTCAACAAATTTGATTCTGTCTCCCAAGTGCTATCAGATCTTGTGTCGAGTGTGCTTTCTCGGTCCTCCCTAGGAGAGAGGATTTGCAAGGTCCATGAGTCATTCAAAGAGAGTTCTGTGTCTCTGATTTCTGCAATAAATTCACAATCTACTTCAAGCAGTGCTGCATGACTTTCATCAGATATGACTTTTGGCTCACTGAGCGTGTCTATGGTAACTCTATGATTGCTCGAGTTGAATATGATCTTTCCCGACCCATAGTCAACCACGGACTCTACGATGCGCAAGAATGACCATCCAAGGATAATTGAGGCCTGAAGTAATGGTGCAGGAGAGTCCATATCAAGGACTACAAAATCAACCGGAAAATGCATGTCCTATACTGTTACAACAATGTCTTCCAACAGACCTCGGGGTCACTTAATGGATCGATCAGCGAACTGAAGGATCATGCATGTCTGCTTAATAGACCCAGCTCAAATTCTTACAATAATGATGAGGGAAAGATGTTGATTGAAGAGTCGTTGTCAAGCAAGGTTTGCTCGAAGACTTGGTCAAAGATCTTGCATTTGATCAAAGGTGCTCCTTTGTCTTGCTTCTTCTGAGGGACTTGCAAAAGTAGCCATGGTAAGGGTGTGTTTCTCAATTTGCTGGCGTATGTTGTTGCGGTTTGTCCGACGCTTGTTTGTATATGCTTCCTTCAAGCCATTCTTCATAAGTGGCATATATTCCATGATTTTTATTAATGGTAACTCAGCCGTTAAATTGTTAAGAATATCCGCAACTCCAAGATCAGATAATTCACTTTTTTTTGTTTGCATTTTTTGGATTTTTGTTTTGTATCAGGAAAAGAAATATTTACATAACTGAAATAAAAAACAGTATTATTATTTACAACAGAATTCTTATTCATACTATTTTGTACATTTGGTCTGCAAAAAGGTGTACAGTCTTGATGTGATGGTTCTACTACTGCTGGACATGTAAAAGTACGGACTTCGCTCCGTCAGTTGGCTCTGGATTGATTGTTGTGCTGGCTCCTCCATGGCCAGGGCAGCTTCACTTCGATGCTATCTTCTTTTGGTATTTTAGCTTTTTCTGATTTTTTTATCTTTTTTTGATGGAGGTGGTGGCAACTGGCAGCTGGCATGGCTCCTCCACCTTCTTCACTCGAACATGTAGCTGGAACGGTTGATGCAGAAGACGACGATTCACCTATCCAAACTTTATTCTTCCCTTTGATTGTGGCATACAGAGGTAAGGTCCTACCGCTCCTGAGAGTAACAACATTCAGCATAGTAAAACTACAAGCATCTGACTCGAATAACACAGATGGAACATCACATTATACCAGCTCTTTCCTCTTGAAATTATTAGGATTTGCTTCGACCTATGATGTGATAGGAGTTTTGGTGGTCGTCATGTCGTCTAGATTTTTTGTCATCTCTACTAGACCCTATACGAGTTGTGCCAAGCAATCGAGGATGGGGTTCACTGGAACTGCCTCAGAAGGTTCAGTGTGCTGACCATGCTGTGGCTGCTGGTGGTGAGGCTGATGCTGAGATTGTTGGTAACATTGCGGAGGTGGGGGAAGCTGATACTGATGGTAGGAAGGAGGAGAGTATTGCTGCTGAGGTGTAGCTGCATACCGGTGATACTGCGGGTGCGGACGGTTATGCGGTTGTGGGCACTATTGTGATTGTCTCCAATTATTGTGATATTAAGGAGAATGATGATGTTGGTACTGAGGCTAAGGTTGGGAGGACTGTGCAAAGAGACCACCTTGAGGTTGGTGGTAAGGCCAGTTGGCTGGTGGATAGCCTTGAGTTTGTCCAGTAGTACGAGCCAATTATGCATCATTGCTCCAAACACCATTGACTTCTTGTATCAGGGGTGGTGGTGGGAATGATGGATCAGAAGATGGAAGGAAGTCTGACTGGTAGACCACCATTTATTGATGTGGCGGGGCCTGCTAGGGGGCCTTCACGTAGTATACGTGCTGGATCGTCGGTTGTTGTTGACTCGACTGAGGCTGTTGTGACAGTGATGGTTCTACCTTCTTCTCAGCAGGAGTCTCTGATGACGACGTCATCGACTGACACGGACTGATAGTGTTCTCCAACAGCTCCAACTGCTTGGTGATTTGGTCCAGCTTATCCAAGTCTTGCATTCTCTGTTTGATCACAGTGAGCTTTTCAAGATCATGTGATCATTTCTCAATAATGTCAACTTTAAAAAGATGGCCTCCAATGATATTGAGGTTGGAGATCTCATCTTTCTCTATCTCATAGGATGATGCCATGTTATCTGGCTTGTGGAGGACCTGAGGCTGTCTCTGATAAGCATGTGATGAAGATAGGGTGGCCTCTCCCTCAGTCATTTCTTCAAAGATCTGTCATACCACATCTTCGTCCTTGTTAAAGTGGGATCCCCCACAGGCAGCGTCAACTAATCTTTGGATTTCTATATTAAGACCCCAAAGAAGTGTTGGAACAAATTGGTCCACAGTATGTCATGGTGGTGGCACTTCTCCTGCAACTCAGTGAATTGCACCCACGCTACATGGATTGACTTGTGAGACGCTTGAGTGAAGTTGTTGATCCTGGCTCACATCTGACTGAGCCGACCGAGAGGGTAATACTTGTGAAGGAAAGCATATTTGAGTTCCTCCCAAGTCATCACGAGCTTTCCCAAATGATTGACCCAGTACAGGACCTTGTCCTACAAGCTAAATCTGAACGCAATTATCTTGACTACACCTAACGGAATGTTAGGGTAGTGGGTGGTTCTGCATATGCAAGAGAACTACTAAAAATGAATGTAGGGAACCTCATTGGCGTTCCCGTGAAATGATGGTAGGAGCGCAAGGAACTGGGGCTTGAGCTCGAAATAAGCATGGACCAGAGGGATGCGAATCCACTCAGTCATCTGACTGTTTCTAGGATTGTGTCTCTTTTATCATCAGCTTTGGGTTCCTGTTCCCCGTTCCTCTTCATCTGGTTCATCACAGGGTCCACCTCCACCTCCTCCTCCTGCTAGTTTGTTCCTCATGTCATTTAGTATGTCTTGAAATGCAGTCTGCACAAGGGCTTGTTCTGTCAGTTGCTGCTGGATGGCTTGGATGGAGGCTAGCGACTGAGCATTTACTTCATTCTGGTCGGTTGCTTTGCCTTGCTCTGGTTGAGGTAGTTGTTGCCCCTTGCCCTTTCCCTAGGGATCCATTTCTCGATCAGAATCTAAGGATATGAATTCAGTGTTGGGATCCAGGACTAGGACTGGCTTTTATCTGCAATGTAAGAGAACCCCAATCAGATCACTTGAATTTGTATATCAGCTGTCATGATAAATCTGAGATTAGGGTCAATCCCAGATGGTCATGAATGGAGAAAAGATATAGACTGAAATCGACCTCCATTCGCAATAGAAGGTGGTGGGACAAGAGTGGTCACTGGTTATTGGAAAGAAAATGAGGAATCTGGAGATCAATTCGCAAGGTCCGAATAAGGTTCTCGGGAATCACCTCAAATTATTGACGATGATGAGTCTATAAAATCGATTTTGGTGTCTGCGGGGTCCTGAATAAATCAACCATGGATCGACATCGTGAAGTAAAAGAAGATCGATGCATGATGAAGGATACAGTGGTCAACGAGGAATAAAAAGGAGTGTAAAACAATAGAAAGGCTCAAAATGAGCAGGGGGTCAAAGAGAGGACACACATGACAAAATTTGCACAGGTGCGCGGGACTTGATCTTTGAACCTTAATCTAGATCCCCATACAAATATAATACAAATTAGGGTTCACCAACTCAACACAATGTAAAGCCGTAAAGGATCGGCTACTTTTATCTTTTCATTGATAGAGCTGTTATTTTAGGCAGATCTTATAACAAGTCCTTAGCACGCTAACCCTATAGGAGCGAGAGTACTGTCGGAAAAGTATCATGTACTTGTCCTCCTCCTTTATAACCTGTAGTCTGTACTTTTTGAGGTCATTTAACCCTTCCTAGATCCCTACTCAGCAAAGAAGTTGAGGAAGGAAGCCGATAGATGAAACCACTACTTCGGACCTCGCTCGCAACTGAATCACCCATGAGCGTGCAAGGACCTACTCAGACACAACCGATGAGACAGACAAACCCATGAGGTTGTGGCCTATGCTCAATACTTCGGTCCAAGTCGATGTTCCACACTAGGCGGGAACACTATCGATGACAGGGCCCTACTCGGTCGTGTACGATAGAAGCGCCAATACTTCAGAAATACAAGCGATACATAAGGTAGTTGTAGACTGGGTTTTTAGCTCTAATCCTTAGCAGGTCGTGCCTAGCTCATGGGAGGGATTTGGTCTCCTCCTAAGGTACATGAAAACAATGAGGACTTTATGAACCCAAGGCAATGAAGTCCATTACATATTTTAATTAAGGTCAAAGTTTATTTAGTAGTCCCCTTGTTTTAAATTTTTAGGCTCTCATTTTTTTGGGTATTTTGTATATAAGCACATAACGATTTTTGTAGATTTTCTATTAAGTTCTAGGTGCTCAAAATCATAGGAAGATAGCGAAAAAGTCGTGCAAGTCAATTTTATGATGGAAATCTCATCATTGAACCAAATGATGCATGCAAAGTTAGAGGATTTGCAATACTTCCTAGCTTTCTCCACGTGGTATGCAAACAGAATTTTTAAACCTATCTACTTGGTGGTGTACAATCGAAAAAATCGCTTGATGCCTCTTGGTGCCTGCCACAACGGGTCAAACATGTGTTGTATGCTACCTCTCTTGGCACGCGATCTCAAGTCCAAATATCCAACATTTATTTATTTGACTAGATCTAAACATAAGAGACCATATGCACATAATTCTTATTAGGGTTTGGACTTAATTACCGATACAAGCGACCTAAAGTCTAGGGGATCCATGCACACAAAACAAATAAAAGAAAGGAGGAAAACTCAAAACATCAGGAAACAAAATAAAATAAAAGAAAGCGATGAAAACTCGAGAAAACCACAACGAGGCCCCAAGGTGAACAATCACCCGGGCAATGGACTTCTTAGAGTAGAGGAGTGTCCAAGTCCATAATTATTACATAGAAATAATGAATAAATAAGTCTCTCTCTCTCTCATCAAAATAAGAAAAAATATCTAAGCTAGAAAACTAGGCTAAAGGGTCTCCTTGCTATGCATGTTGCCTCTCCAACTAGTCACAATAGAAGGACCAGCCTCCACCTTGCTTGGTTGCATCGTCCTCATAGGAGGTCGTCCTCATGTAGCAGGCCCTCACAACAAGTACAACAAAAGAGATATATTAGCACAAGTAATCAAATAATAAATTTAAATAAAATGTAAAGTAAGGTATGTACAAAATAAATGAATCAAGAAACTGTGTAAGGAATTGAATGCATAAATTAATCAATAAATAAAAGACAAAAATATATACAAAATAGGCTACACATGTTGCTCCCCGACAACGGTGCCATTTGATGAACATGTCTTTGGTGAGGGACTAAAATAATCCTTACTCATGAAAAAGCGAAGATAACATGTCGCTGAGGCGACCACTCACCAAAGCCCAATTCGATCAATAAGTACCCACAATACAATAAATGAATCAATTAAATCCCAAAATTTTCGAGTCACTATTTATTTTTAACTCTACATAAATAAATGTATAGCTTGTAAGCATGTAGAGGTCGAGCAAGCTAGGTAGCCTATGATTATTGCTAATCAATGGTATTATGTATATACTTGTCTTTTTATTTTTATGTGAGTTTTAAATTTTTTTCATTTATATATATTTTTTTATTTTCATCAATTAATATAATATACCTATAAATATAAATAATATATATCGACATATAGTGATATATATATATATATATGAATATATATAAAGAGAATAATCAAATATACATAATGATTTTCTAGGTTTTTTTTAAATTTTTAGGTTTTTCTTTTTGCAATTTTTTGTCTCTTTTTAATTTCAAAAATAAAATAATTAATATATAATTTAATATATAATATAGTGTATATAATATATATACATCGCTATATATAATATATAATCAATAAATATATACATAAATAGCTTAAAAATAAGGGAAACATTTTTTGTATTTTTATATTTTGCTAATGTTTTTGTGATTTTTGTATTGTACATTTTTTATGTATTTTTAAAATAAAAAATATCCCAAATCAGATAATACATAAATAGGCAGAATTGATTTGAAGATTAAAAATAACAAATAAAGTCCAAAATTCTTCAAATTAATTTTATTAGATAGATGTTAATATAAAGAAAATTTAGAAACAAAAAATAAATATTTTTGGGATTTTGGGAATTTTATATCTTTTTCTACTAGATTTTGGAGCATTTTAATTTTTATGGGTTTTCTTTTTCTATTTTAAGGGTTTTCGATCTAGAGTTAGTACAGAGTATAAATAACAATATATAATTTTTGTAATTTTTTAAGCTATTTTAATATTTTTGATTTTTAAGTTAAACAAGGAACTTTAAGTCACTATTCAAATTTCCAATAAATAGATAAATGCCTTAAAATTCAAATTAAAATTTATAGCAATTAAATACATCATCTACAACATACATGGTAAATTTTGCAAAATAAAATTTAAGCAGGGGTATTTTAACAAAATCCTAAGAAATACAATTAAGGTTGCCTACTAGGGACCCACTTTGCAATTAAAATAAGTATACTTGTATTTCAAAACAACATTCCAAAGTCCAGGAGCATACATGATATTTTCACGTAATATATTAAACTACACACGCTTGGGAAGGGCATATATGCAAATATACAAAACATTTGGTCCTTCGTACAAATTTCCCATAAAAATATACGTTGAATATACAAAAGTTGGGACTAAAAATAAATACATAAAATCGGGAGGATATGCGTGCAAACTGCCCAACTCACGTGGGGACCCCACGTCAACTGAGCTGGCATAGGTTTATACGCAATATCCATGAACATGAAGGACTTTATTGCAATTTTTTCCACAATAATTACACTCCAGACAATAGTTTATATACCAAAAAATAAAGATAAAAAGTGGAGGGGTTCAGGGTAATTTACCCCCTATTGTGCGCTGGAGAACAGTCAGGACCAAATCACTTAACTCCATCCAACGGTGGAGGCGCGCTCCGTTTCACCGCTGATTCAACGCTCGAGATTAAATCTGGGTGGAGGCGTCGATCCAACGGATGCTGATGCTCGAGAAAAACGAGGAAGAACATGTCTTCCCCTAACCTTCGATCACCATTATCTCGCTCCTCCTGGGGTCTCCTGTGATGCTTTGATGCTCTACACCTCCGGGAAGTGATTCCGCAGCTGATGGTGCCCTCCAGAAGGTCCAGGACCCAGTGATGGGGTCATGGCATGTCGAAGAAGTACCGGTGCCTAGAGACCCTCGTCCAGGTTCGATGATGGCCCTGGAAGGGCTCATTCGACACAGAACCTATACAAAGATGGTCTTGGGCGCGAGACGATGTTCCTCGGCCAGAAATGAAGTTTAGATGCATACAGATGAAGGTGGGCAGAGAGGCTCCGGCGAAAGGCAGAGGGGGAGCCTTGATTCGCTGATCCAGTGAGGATCAGGGGGTCTAGATGGGGTGGTCAGATGAAGAATGCGAGGGGGAGTGAAATGGGGTGATCTTGGTGGTCGAACGCAATCAGGCGCACGGTGGAATGGCCGGAGACCTATCGGGTCCGGTGATCGAACAAATGGGAAATACAACTACTTAATGGATTGGAAGCTAACCTAATTACAAAATTGAAAATGAGATAAATAAATCTACCTAGGAATTAAAAGATGCAACTCTTATACCTACTAGTGGGCAGGGAACAGGGCGATTGGAGCTCACCGTGGATCACCGTCTTCTCCTCGCTCTGCCGCTTCCAAGCTCGGGGGAAGGCTCGCTGTCACCGGCTTTTCAATCACACACATACAGAGTCACGGGTGGAAGCTCTAAGAGGGATCAAATCGAGCAAGGTAGCGGAAGGGGTTACTTATAAATATAGTCGAGGACCCTTATTTTCTGGCGATTCCGGAAGAATGATGGCTATATACAAGGGATTGAAGGGCATGGCATGGATTAGGGATGATCAGAGAAGGATTTGGTGAAAGATCAACTCAGATATGAGTGATTAGAGATCCGGGAAAAATGGGAGAAGACAAGTGTCTTCTCGTCTGATGGGGGCAGGTGACCTGGGGCAAAGAGTTGACCCAGGTCAATTAGGGTTTGATTCTGGTTGGTGCACGTGGAGCAACCAAAAAATTCCAAAGTGGAAATTATTGGTAAAATCAATATTAAATCGATAATGAATTAATTAATTTTAGTGTATAAAATAGTAAATGGTTGTTATTTTATGTAGTGTTTTAATATTATTTTATTTATTTTTATGAGTTGATTTATTACAAGTTACTTTTTACAAGTGTATTTATAGATATATTGATCTATATCCAGTCTATTTTTATTTTATATTTTTGATTTTTTATTTTATTTTAATATTTTATATATTTACAAATTATTTTTATATACATAAATATATTTTATTTTATTTTTTGATGGATTGTATACACTTAAATAATTAAAGGTATATATTATATAGGTATAAGTATTGGTATTTCATTTAGGTATTTATATAACTTATTTTATTTTTGCATTTTATTTATGGTTTTCTTCTATTCTAAATATATACATATACTAAAAATGATATTTACAAAATTATAAAAATGTAAAAATAATAAAGAATAAATAAAATGAATATTTTATTCAGGTATATGGTACAATAGGGATCCAAAACCAATCTTTCACACCCTTAACTCAAAAAAATATGAAACTCGGTCATTAAATAGTATATTAAAAGTTATATAGAATTAAAGCTGATTTTGATGTATTTTGAGTTTTCATTTAGGAGATATGGGTCAGGGAAGTTGAGATTTTGGATTCTTATTCTAAGCATAAATGTACATTGCATATTATTTTTGTGCAAACTCAATTTTGTATGTTTATTTGTATTTTATCTACAACTTTCATGTACAAAGTTTATTGATTTGTGGTACAAATAATAGAAAATAAAATGGGTCCCAAAATTGAATTATTGATAAATAACAGAATGGGGTTTTTATTGTATATTTAGCCTTTATCTCCCCCTACTTTATTCATTATCGACCAAATCAATTTTTGACTTGGTCTTGGGGTTTAGGGTCATAAAATCCCTTTGACATTTTATTTCTTTTTCTTTTCTCTTTTTACTTTTATCTTGGTTTTGATTGAGGTAATTTATATAATAATTATATAATAAATAATGAATGTTAATTTGTACAAAATAATGATATTTACATGCATTTAACTAGAATTAAAGGTCAAAATGAAATAATAAAGGTGATGAAATTTATATTCATCAATCCCATACATATCTCCTTATCTCTGCATTTTCTCTCTATAGCTAGACATTGAAGCTAACAATGAACCTCAACCTCCAACATGTAATTCGAAATTATGGAGAGTTCGATGTGTAATTATGAAAGTATATTGTAGGAAATTTTAAGCATATCGTAAAGGAATCAAAATATATAATCAATAATTCACAAGTTACCTCCTTCCATCACAAATAATAAAACACCATGATAGAGATGATGAAGAAAAAGGGTGGTGATCCTTCCTTCTTTTTTTCTCCTTCCCTTAAACCCAAACATTAAGACTCTTTCAGATGGTGGAGAGTTTTGATGCCGAGCTCTCTGATTCTTGATTCAGTGATTTGATAATGAGCCACCATGTAAGGGTAGAGTTGGAGGGTTTAACATGATAACAAACTCTGCCATAACCGACTCCTGATAACCCACTAACCATCAACATGGATCAACATAATTTGATTATGTTTATTCATTGACTCGGTAAAATTCATATTTATTATCTCACCAATATTTCATATGGACCACGTATGGGATACATTCCAACATTCTCCCACTTGATCCATATGATCTTTACCAATAAGATAATAGCCTTAAGCACATCTTTTCATTAGTTTTCTGTAATGTGAATGAATCATATACCTTAATTGAACTAAATTAATATAAATTCAATCCAACCACATTATACAACTTCAGACGGCCCCTTCCATATATCAATATAAATTCAATCCAACCACATATAATTTAGAAGAATAACATCTCCTACTATAATTCTATTTATATGATTATATTATCTGTTTGCAAACAAGCATGCATAATATAACAATGGAATGATTTAGAAACATAAAACAAATGAGATTGTCATTATCATAATGATAACCAAACAAAATGTACTAATTAACTTTTCAAGGACTTCTATAAAAACACACATTCTAACGATATAGTTGCACTTTTAGAGTACTTATCATTCTTTGTGAAGAAGTCAACTATCACATTATCACAATAAAGTCTCACTGGCTTGGCAATAATGTCGACAATTCCAAGTCCTGATACAAAATTCTACGAACACGATCCTTGAATTGTAGCCTCAAAGAACACTACAAATTCAGCCTCCATAACAGAAATAGCAATGAAGGACTGCTTCAAACATTTCCATGTCACATCTCCTCCAATAAGTAGAAATATAACAGCCAAATGCTGACTTTATTATGTCGATGTATCCTGCAAAATATGAATCTGAATATCCGATAATCTCAAGATTATATGATCATCTGTACACACGCATATGATCTTTGGTGCCTTTTAAATACCTGAAAACGTTCTTTGTATCTTTCGAGTAGTCCATACCAGGATTACTTTGATACCAACCCAACATGCTAGTGACAAAAATAATGTCAGGTCGAGTACATGTCCGAGCATACAAGATACTTCCAATCGTAGATGCATAGTGAATACCCTTCATTTCGTTACGTTTCGATTCATTCTTTAGACCATTGATCCAAAGTGAATATGTCCCTTTTATGAATAGGAACAATCCCCAAATAGCACTTATCGGTTCTATATCGTTCCAAGACCTTCTAAATATATGCCTTCTGAGACAATCCTAACAATCCTCGTGATCTATTACAGAATATTTCTATTCCAATCACATTGGATTTATCACCCATATATTTCATTTCAAAATTCTTGTGAAGATACTTCTTTTGTCATGTAACAAAGCTAAATCATTCGCAATCAACAATATGTCATCAACAAATAGGATTAATATAATAAACTTGATCCCACTTACCTTCATGTAGATACACCTATATACATTATTTTCTATAAAATCATAAGATGCAATGGTATTGTTAAACTTGATATACCATTGACGGGAAGCTTGTTTTTATCCATATATTGAGTTATCTAATTTACATACTAGATTTCCCTTTCTAGTGATCCTAAAGTTGGTTCATACAAACATCTTTGTCTAACTCTCCATTCAAAAAGGTTGTCATTACATACATTTTGTGAATCTCCATATCATAATGAACCACCCAAGCCAAAATGATTCTTGAGGAGTCTTTTTTGAAATCGTAGCAAATGTCTCTTTATAATCGATACTACCATTTTGAGTAAAGTCCTTTGCAACGAGTCTAGCTTTATATCTTTCTATATTACCTTTAGAGTCAAGCTTCATCTTAAAATCAATTTACACCTGACTCTTTTAGATCCTTAAGGTAACTCTATATATTCATCGAAATTTGCAGGTCCCCTTTATCTTTCAGAGCATCTTAAAGAAACTTGTAATTGTGGCACACTTAGATCATTTACAATTTGTTCATCAATAATGGCATCATCACTTAATGTAAGATCCATTTCTTGATGTTTCATATCATTATGTGGAGGTGAATCCACATGTGGAATGTCTACTCCAGAAGATTCGAGCATAAATGGAAATAACACTTTATTCCTATCTTCTTTTATTTCCAAAATTTCATGATTCTTCGCTCATACTAATATTGTCATTCTCAATGAAGCGAACATTGCCACTCTCAACCATTCTTATACTATGGTGAGGATAATAAAATCTATACCTCTTTGACTTTTCAGGATAAGCAATGAAAAACCCATTGATTGTCCTCAGATCTAATTTCTTTTCATGTAGATTATGTAATCTAACTTCTGCTTGACATTCCCAAATATGTAGGGTCTCAATTTAGTTTTCCTACCTGTCTATAGTTCAAAAGGTATCTTTTGAACTGCTTTGCTAGGAACCTTGTTGATTAACTATGTTGAAGTCTTTAATGTATATGTCCACAACAAAATAGGAAAAGTATTATTTATCATACTCCTAACCATTTTCATCAATTATACGATTCTACCTTTATGTAACATCATTTTGTTGTGGCGTTCCGACCATTGTGTATTGTGCACAAATACCCTTACTTTCAAGGAATTTTGCAAATGGATGAGGAAGTTGTCCTATCTCATCTCGTCTTCTAAAAAATTCACCACATCGATTATATCTCATAACTTTTATGTTCATATCTAATTGCCTTTCAACCTCATTAATAAACGTGTCAATGACATTTATGCTTGAGTCCTTTCATGCGATAGATAAATATATCTATAACATCAGAAATCATACATAAACTAAAATATATTTCCCCTCTCCATAATGAAATATCAAAAGGACCACAAATGTAAGTATGTATTAATTATAGGAGTTGGGTAGCCCTTGTAGATGATTTTTTTTATGTGTGTTTGGATTGCTTTCCCTTAATGCAATCTATATGCAACCCTAGGCCAGTAGATGTAATTGAGATAAAATTTTATTTTTAATAAGTATCATTCTATCATTAGATATATGACCTAGATTTTGATGCCATAAAAGAGCAAAACATTCATCGGATGTATTCCTTTTCACATCCACATTACATTCAACGTAAAACAAGAAATTCATAAAGTTATTATCAATATTAAAATAATAAAGACAAATTTTCAAAGGAACATAGCCATAAAAATACTTATTCTTAAACATAGAAAATGATCCATCGATCTTGAAAGAAAATCCTAAACTATCCATTTTGCAAACAAAAATAAGATTTCGAGCACAATCATGAACGTAGAGACATCCTTCCAGATCAACTTGACATCTAGTATCCGTGATCAATATGTAAGTCCTTATTGCATCTATTTGTGCCTTCATCATGTTTCCTATTAGCATGTACTTCTCACTTTTCTTTATGCTATGGACTGTATGGAATCTCCATAATATATGAGATATGCGAGTAGTTGCACTGGAATCTAACTATTACATATTATTAGGAACATCTATAATATTTGCTTCAAAGCAAACAAAAACATAATGCATGCCTTTCTTTTTGAACTATACTTCCGTTTAAGAAAATCTTTCTTCTTATGCCCAAACTTCTTACAAGAGAAGCACTTGATTTCTTTGGAATTGCTCCCTTTAACTTTCATGTGAGTTATCCTTTGTTCCCTTGGCTTGTGTGACTTTTATTGTCATTAACCTCTATTGTAGTCTTTTCAGTAGCCATGAGATTCACCGAGTGTTCTCTTATCTTCACTAATCTCCGTTATTCTTAAATGAATATAACTTCCCGTTCCATAAAACTCCACTTATCCTTTAATATGTTGTAGTTTACTCGGAATTATCCAAATTCAATAGGAAGGTAGTTTATGATAAATAATACTAAGAATGTCTCGTTGATATCCATCCCCATGATTTTCATTTCGCTGCGAGATTGGACATTTCGGTTCCATAATCCATCATGGAGTTGGACTAGTTGAATTTCTTTGTGGTCAACTCACCCACTAATGTCTAACAATGAACTTATATCGGGATGTGAATACTCCTTAAATTTCTTCATGAATATTTTAACAGTGTTTGTCTTAGGCATTATCGATTTGACATTCCCTGCCATTGTTATTTTCATCAGGCTCAGACAAAGCCTATTTGATCTATACCAAACCTCATAATACAACTTTTCATCCTCAATTCTACTTTCTGTAATGCTTTGTGCTTTTTGATCTTCAACTATTCTATCTCTATTATTATGCTTTTAATAACTCCGAGAATTTTTATGCTATTTAACTTTCTAAAAAATAATACTAAGTTTCCATATTCATGGATTACAATAATGATAGGTGAAAAGATAACTTTATGGAATCAAACTATCCAGAGATTTGGCGATAAAATAAAATCAAAATTATCAAAATCAATCTTGTTGATTCCATAAAAATCAAGTACAGAACTTGGCTCTGATATTAGATTGTAGGAAAATTTAAGTACAACATAAAGCAATCAACATTGATAATCAATAATTAATGACTCACGAGTTACCTCCTTCCATCACAAATCAGAAGAAATGCCGTGATGGAGATGATGAAGAAACATGATAATGATCTTTCCTTCTTTTTCTCCTTCCCTTGACTCCAAACATTAAAACTCTCTCACTTGACAGAGAGTTTTGATGTTTTTGTGATTCTTGATTCGATGATTTGCATAATGTCTCTTTTATAGGGATATAGTTGGAGGGTTTAACAAGATAACGAACCTTAACGTAACCGACTCTTGATAACATATTAACATCAACATAGGTCAACATAATTCAGTTACGTTTATTCATTGAGTCAGTAGAATTCATATTTATTATCGCATCGAAATTTCATATATTGACTAAGTAAGAGATCAATTCCAACATATATAATGTTGCCTCATCTTTCTAAATCCGTAGACAAGACAAAAATGATACATCATTCCTAATTTTCACCTTGTGTCTTGTCCCCCTATAAATTTAGATTAAAGTAAAAGATATAAACCATCCTCTCTTTATTAATATTTCCACCGAACTTACAAACTTGAGCACGTAGCAGAAATCGAGTGCCGAGAACAGAGGTCTTACCGAGATAACGCAATAAAAAATCGAGGATCTCTCAGATGAACTCGCCGTTGAACAGTTATGCTGGAAAAAAAATGGGAGAAATAGAAACGAAGACACGAGTCGATTCGTGAAGAGTCGGCGTAGACCCAAGATAAGGGAAGGGAAGGAGAGTATGCTGAGATCGTAATCAGATTGATCATATCAAATTGGTTTAGGTATCGTCAGGGTGCGAGGTAAGGAGAGATAGAGTGATGGCGATTCTGTACGCGGTTGTCGCCAGGGGAACGGTGGTGCTGGCGGAGTTCAGCGCAGTCACGGGGAACACTGGGGCGGTGGCCCGTCGGATTCTCGAAAAGCTTCCGCCCGAAGGTGACACGAGGATGTGCTTCTCTCAGGACAGATACGTCTTCCACGTCCTCAGGGCCGATTCCATCACCTTCCTATGCATGGCCAACGACACCTTCGGCAGTTTGTTTCCCTCCCTCCTTCCCTCTCTCTCCTGGATCAAGCTTCCCCTTTTCTAATATCTTCCCTTTTCACTTAATATAAGAGCTTCTTCCATCAAAGTGGATCTCGTTAATCTGGGATTCTAATTCAAGCATAGAGTTTGGTTTCCATCTTTCTGTTTGTTGAAATGCGATCATTTTTGGGTATATGATGGTTTCTTCTTCTCCTTCCCAGCTAAAAGTGGTTTGTTCTAATTATTCTTTGAACGTGGATCTCCTTGCACGGGGCTTATGGAACCTATTCATGAAGAGGATTGTTTATCTCGATATAACATTCAAATCGAGTGGGAAAAATTTAAGAGAGATTGGACAGAAGCCTTATAAATACTTGTTTATAATGGCTATTGCAGTCAGCTATCATGATAGAGTGCTGTCAGGTCACCCCTTCTTGATAATTAAAATGAGAGAGGTTAAAGTGTCCCAACCTACACCATTCAGATTCCAGAGGGTGTGGCTCTTACAGATAAATTTACACATGCCATCAAATATCTTGAAGGAATGTAACAAGGAAAAGTTTGGGAATATTTATGAACACACTAAAATATTGAACATAATCTCTTTTATTGAGCAAGCTTTGAAGTAAAATGGGATGCTTAGCTCGGTACCCATCTCCACGCTGCACAGGCGAGACTCCTCATCCGAAAGATCGAAAGGAATAATCGTAGATTTGCCACGATTCAGAACTAGCCCACCCAGACATCTCCCCAAAGATCTCTAGTGTGATAGCTATACCGCCAGCTTCCTTCTTCCCACCCTCAATAAAGAGGATCGTGTCGTCCGCGTACTGAAGAAGAGGGATATGCAGATCCCCAGAAGAGTAACCCATCGTGATCCCACTGCTCTAAACCCGGTCCACCATGCAAGCAAGAACATCATAAGCAATTATGAATAGCATAGGTGCGAGAGGGCTCTCCTGCCTAACCCCTCTCTGCGGCTAAAAGAAACCCCCCTCTGGACGACCGTTAACAAGTATCGAGAAAGAGGTCGTGGTGACACAACGCTTCATCAAGAGACCCAGACATTTGAGAAAACCTCTCTTATAAAAAGCCGCCCAGAGAAAGCACCAGTCCACCGTGTCGTAGGCCTTAGCAAAATTAATTTTCCAAAGTAGAGCATTCTTTCCGTTTCTCTTCCAATCAGCAATAATCTCCGAAGCCATAACCAAACTATCTACAATCTGCCTCACAGGAACAAAGGCCGACTGCAACAGATAAACAATGTAAACAAGAACCTTGTTAAGCCTAACTGCAAAAACTTTCGCCACAATCAGGTAAATAGCATTCGAAAGGGCAATCAACCTGTAGTCTTCAATTCTTTCCGCCAATCCCCATTTTGGGAGGAGAAAAATCAGAGCCTTGTTCAATTTCTAAAAGCCGCATTGCACCGACATCAATCATCCACCACCTCAAGTACCTCCTTACCTACAAGATCCTAAAATTCCTTGTAAAAAACACCGGGAAGCTGTCTGGGCCCGGCGCCCCCTTAGCATTCAGGTTCCAAACTGTCGATTTGACCTCCTCCAATGTCACTCTCTACATCAGGTTGCTCGCATGCGCAATCGAAATACGAGAAGCCCTAAGGCCACTCCATCTCCAAGGTCTGTCAGCCACCCTCCTCGAGAAAACATGGAAATGTTCAGCAATGTCAAGACCTATCTCTCCATCTCCCTCCACCTTGTTCCCATTAACCATCACGGATCGGATAGTGTTGGAACAATGTCTACCATTAGCATCCTAGGGAAGAAAGTCATGTTCACATCACCCTCCTTTAGCCAAGCGTGCATGGATCTCTGCTTCCATTTTGTTATCTGCTTCTTGTCCTCCGCAACAATCTGCCTTTGAGCCACTGCCCTTTGACCAGACTCCTCAGCATCCAGTGGTCTTTCATTCTCCATCTTGTCAAGCCTCACAACCTCCATTTCGGCCGCAACCAACCCCACTTTCTAACACATTCTAGTGTCCCTTTTAAAAGCGTAGAGCCTACTGCGCAAGGACGTCAGCTTCTCAGCAAAACGAGACGCCGCTGATCCGATACTTCCGTAGACAACTAGCGGGAAGACACACTGTCCCTGAATGAGTCCTCCAAAAGCCAGTCTCGCTTGAGTCTGAAAAAACCCTTAGAGGGGGAGGGATCACCAGAGTCCCAGACAATAAGCGTATGATCCAATCTAGCTCGAGCTCTGCAAGATGTAAAGGAAAGAGGATATGACTCCATCAGCTCGGAGGAGGCAAGGAAGCGATTGATGTGAGAGCGAGAGCTAGAGCTCCGTCAAGTGAACTTCGTGTCAGTAGCGTTTAACACCTCCAACTCTAGATCGACGATGACCTCAGCAAAGTCCGCAGAGCTTGGATCCTGACCCCCACGCATCCGAGGCCGATTAGACGAAAGCAGGGAGACATTGAAGTCTCCTCCCACAAGCCAGGCGTAGCCCGGAAATGCAACCCTCGCCGCTTTGAGGTCAGCCCACAGCTCCTTCCTAAGGGCCTGTTGACAAGGCCTGTAGACATACGAGAAGGCGAGCAACGTGCTAGATATGGTGCACTCCAACAACACCGTGAGAACATGTGTGCCTTCTCAGCTCTGCTCGACATAGGAGCATGGAATCTTTCCATGCCAGAAGCGGGCCTCTCGCACTCACTGACACGTCAATTGTCCGAAAACTTGAGAGCGCCCCCGCACCAAACGAGCTCCATAGGGCAGTAGAGCACGAGTCAAACTTCGTTTCCTGTATGAGAACCACATCGCAACCTCACTCCGAAAACCTCGATCCCAACACCCTCCTTTTTTTTGGGTCACCCAGACCCCTATCGTTCCACGATAAAATTTTCATTTAGAACCAGATGGAGAGCCAAATGTACCAAATGCACCCGCCAACGCTGCCACAAACGCTTTTCGCTTTGAAACAGCTGTGAGCTCGCCCCGTGTCACCTTCATTCGTTGCCTCCGCCTGTACCTTTTCGTGGTTCCCCTTCCAGCCTCCGGATATGGGGATTCCCTCGCCGCAGAACGCTTAGCATCATTCGTAGCTGCTTGATCAACCTCGATATCTCCTAGGGCTCGTCGTTCGAAGTTAGTCACTGTAGCGATATATGTTATGTTATTTTGTACTGTTTCATAATTTTTCTTTTCTTATGGACTCTTGGTGTAATTTACCCATAGGCTACTCTTCTATATAAGAGAGCCTAGGGCGTATGGAATAAACAAGTCTCTTATTTTTCCCAACATGATATCAGAGCGACGGTCCTAGACCGGAGTTCTCGAACCAAACCCTAAACCTAGCCCCACCTCCGAGCCCTACGCGCACCGCCTCCTAGGCCCCGCGCGCTCTCCCGCACGCCGCCGGGCCTTGCGCTCTTCCGCGCGCCGCCAGGCCTTGCGTGCTTCTCCGCGCTATTCCGCGCGCCGCCAGGATCTCACGTGCTCCTCCGCGCGTTGCCAGACCCTCGATCTCCCGAGCTCCTGACTCTCGCGTCGCGTGCCCTCAATCGCCAGGCTCCTGCGCGCGACTCTTGCGTGCTTCTGGCTCCGCGCGCCACGTCTCCCGTGTGATCCTCGACGCTCCTCCATCTCTCCGCGCGCACATTTGCTCCCTGTGTAATGTGACTTGACCGCAGATCGCCCTGGTACACGCCGCCTCTCTCTAGGGTTCGACCAACCCTAGGGGATCTTCGTCAGCAAGGAGACCTTCGTTCGCGTCCCCATGTTGATGGGTTTGGTTGCTTGAGTCTACACATGCAACCGAACCCGTGAATGTCAGTGTAGACAATCATATCTTTAGTCTACAACCCCTGGTCTTCCATTATCATCATGTCAGAAAGCAAGGTAGATATCCCATCTATAGGCGCCTTCAGAGGTCCTGTGCCTATTGTGAAGATGGACGGGTCAAACTACGAACTGTGGGCAATGCAGTTCATGAGTATGATGAAGTCAACCAGTAAGAAGCACATTCTTACTGAGGAAGAGCCTGCTGAGAAGACTGGAGTCAACGCCTCATGGGAGGCAGATGATGCATATGCCAAAGTTTGGCTATCAGGAACATTAGCAATTGAGATTTTCAATGATATTCTCTATCAGCCCACTGCAAAAGCAATGTGGGATATTCTGGCTGCTACCTATTCACAGGCAAAGAATGGGACGAAGATTCTGCAACTCCAGCATAACATCTTCACAATCAAGCAGAATGGACGGCCTCTACACTCATTATCTACGTCTTTACGTGGAATGTTTGACAAGCTTTACAGCTTCATGCCTCTCACAGCCACTTCTGAGCAACAAAAGACCTACCAGAATGCCACTATGGTTGGTATATTTCTGACAGTACTTGATCTAGAGTATGAGGCAACACGTTCTTAGATCTTGGCAGATTCTACCATTCCTCCGATGGAGGAAGCCTTTCACAGACTGAGCCGTATTACTGTTCCTTTATCTACTGCAAATAAGATCGCCTCGGCTATGGCAACGAATCGAGGTCGTGTGGGTCATCATCAGTTTCTTGGCCGTGGACCTCAGAGCAGAGGTGGTCATGTTCGGCCTTCATGAACTTTTTTCCACCGTTCTGGACATACCGAAGACACATACTATTCCAAACATGGATTTCCTGCTTCTGCACGAGTAACTGAACATATTGAACCTCTATCTGCATCATCTTTGGATCAGCGCTTTGACGATCTTGTAACTCGTCTGAGGGGCATTATTCCTCCATCCGGTCCTGTTGCCTCAGCGCCTGCCTCTGAGAGTTATTATGATGTTGCTACTTCTGCATCCACCAGTATCTCAGGTAGCACTTATGCATTCACTAGCAGTAGCAGATCTGATACTTTAGAGTGGATTATGGACTCTGGTGCCACGCATCATCTGTGTGGTGATTGAGGTCTACTTATTGCCTATCGATAGGTTCCTCCAGGCCGTACTATGGTTATTGCTAATGGGACGCACTCCTCGATTACTGGTCAGGGGGAGATTGGCCTGACACCCTCTATGCGCCTCAAGAATGTGCTGCACGCACCTGATTTTTCTATGAATTTGTTATCCATTAGCCAACTTTCAAAGGATTTACATTGTCGAGCAATTTTTGATCCATCTTCTCTCATTTTTCAGGACATCCTTACGGGCAACGTGATTGGGCGTGGCTATGAGCATGGTGGCCTATATCGTCTCAGTCGGACCCCATATGCCGGAATCTCCTCTCTTCCTGCTGGATATGTCTCTCCATTCCCGTGGCACCTGCGCTTTGGCCATCTACCGCTTCAGAAGTTGTGTCGTGTTTTACCCCAAGTTTTACCTCACACATCCATCCAATGTGAGACTTGCCAGTTGGGAAAGCATTATCGGTCTACCTTTCCCAGTCGTCAGAGTCGGAGTAGTAGCTCCAAGTTTGAGATGTTTCATGTCGATATCTGGGGTCCTAGTCGTGTTCCTGATCATCAGGGACACATGTTTTATATGGTTATTGTGGATGATTTTTCTCGTGTGTCTTGAGTATTTTTGTTAAAGAATAAATCTGAAGCGGGGAATATTATCATAAATTTCATTAACGAAGTTCGTAATGTTTTTTCTGCATCTGTAAAGATATGAGAAGTGATAATGCCTTTGAATTTTGTACTCATACTCTCTCCAATTAATTTTCAACACAAGGGATTATCCACCAAACATCCTGTGCCTATACTTCCCAACAAAATGGAGTTGCAGAAAGGAAACATTGTCATTTACTTGATGTCACCATGTCGCTTCTCATATAGAGTCATGCTCCCCATTCTTTCCGGGGCGATGCTGTATTAATGGTATGTTATCTCATTAATCGCATGCCGTCGTCTGTCTTAGGTGAGAAGATTCCTTTCTCCCTTGCTTTTCCTGAAAAAGAATTGTTCTCCTTCACCCCACGTGTATTTGGTTCGGTGGCATTTATCCACCAGTTGTCTCCAAGTATTGACAAGCTCTCTCCTAGGGCTGTCAAGTGTGTTTTCATAGGGTACTCCATAACACAAAAGGGGTACATGTGTTATGATCCATTGCACAGGAAATATTTTCTTAGTGCTGATGTTACCTTTTTCGAGTCTGTTATGTACTTCTCTCCTACATGTGATCAGCTGGTATCCTCAGACACTGATGAAGCCATATACATGCCACCACCATCACCACCTCCACCACTACCTACATCACATACACCTCATGTTACTGTTCCGGTTCCCCCATTGCCACTCCACTATACCTGCCAGCCTGCTTCTGCTCATGGTCACCGCTCTTCACCTAGCTCGCGTGAGGTATGTTCTGAGAATATAATCAATAATGATGGATCTAATGATTTACCTGAGCAGTCTGTGTTACAGAGGATGAATGAGGATACGAGCGATTTGGATCTACCTATTGCACTTCAAAAACAGAAGCGTAGCTGCGTATCATATCCCATAGCATCCACGGTTTCCTTTGAACGTGTATCTGGTGAACTCAGGAGCTTTGCCATTGCACTATCTGCTGTGGATATTCCACGGAATTATCAAGATTCATTGAAGGACAGCAGATGGTATTTAACTATGGAAGAAGAAATGGCTACTCTTCAATCAAGAGGTACCTTGAGTCTTGTCCCTGCACCTTCCGGTGTGTCTACAGTGAGCTGTAAGTGGGTCTTCACAGTTAAGCAGAATGCAGAGGGCAGCATTGACAGATACAAGGTTCGCTTGGTTGCTCGTGGGTTTACACAGACATATGGAATGGATTATCTTGATACGTTCTCGCCGGTTGCTCGCCACTCCACCTTACGGATCCTTCTTTCTGTTGCGGTTACTCATGATTGGTCATTATTCCAATTAGATGTCAAGAATGCCTTTTTATATGGTGATTTGCAGTAAGAAGTCTACATGCAACAACCACCTGGATTTGCTGTTGAGGGGGAGTGTTCCAAGGTGTGTAGACTTCATAAGGCCATCTATGGCCTTAAGCAGAGCCCTAGAGCTTGGTTCCATAAGCTCTCAGATTTATTTGAGAAACAGGGGTACAAACGTTCTAATGCAGATCATTCCCTTTTTATACAGAAAACATCCAGAGGTATTATTGCAATTATGGTGTATGTAGATGATATTCTGATTACAGGTGATGATAGACAAGGAATTCAGAGGGCGAAAGAAATGCTAGGCCGTGAATTTGTCACCAAGGATCTTGGAGTCCTTAGATATTTTCTAGGACTGGAGTTCGCCAGAAATCCACATGGACTTGTAATGACCCAGAGGAAATATGTCACTGACCTGCTAGTGAAACAGGAATGCTTGGATGCCGACCGGCCACTACACCTATGGATCCGAGCATGAAGCTATATAATGATGACACTGATGAGGTGGATAGGAGAAGATACAAAGAACTGGTGGGAAGGCGTCTTTATGTTACCATTACCATACCCGATATTTCTTTTACTGTTAGTCGGGTGAGCCAGTTCATGGAGCAACCACGTCAGGTACATATGGATGCTATACATATGATACTCAGGTACCTTAAATCATCTCCAGGTGCAGGTCTGTTGTTCAAGAAAGACAGAAAGATTGCTATTTCAACGTGTGCAGATGCAGATTACGCAGGATGTCCCAAAAATAGGAAATCCACCACTGGGAACCTCTCTCGTCTTATGGAGGAGCAAGAAGCAGACTGTTGTAGCAAGATCCAGTGCTGAGTCTGAATATAGGGCTATGGCCCAGGTTAGTACAGAAATGATGTAGGTGGAAGCTGTTCTTACAGATCTCTATATAGAAGTCCCACTTCCTATGGCCTTGGAATGTGACAATCAAGCTGCTATATTCATTGCCAATAATCCAGCATTTCATGAACGAACCAAGCACATTGATGTTGATTGTCACTTTATACGAGATATGATTCAGAAGGGTTTTATATCTACATCTCATGTTAGCTCAGGGGACCAAACTGCAGATATCTTTACCAAGGCGTTACTTAGAGGGCCATTCTAAAAGTGCTCATCCAAGCTGAACATGATCGACATCTATGGTCTATCTTGAGGGGGGGGGAGTGTAGAGATATATGTTATGTTATTTTGTACTATTTCATAACTTTTCTTTTCTTCTGTACTCTTGATGTAATTTGCCCATAGGCTACTCTCCTATATAAGAGAGCCTAGGGAGTATGGAATAAGTAAGTCTCTTATTTTCCCAACAGTCACCAAAGTCTCTGTTTGAGCCCAGCATCCAGATCCCGGAGCGACATCCTGTCCGGTCAAACATTCGAAATTGACTCCAGGGTCCACCTGACCCGAGATGAATAGTCGGTCTGGGCCAAGACCCGGGTGACCAACCACCCGAATCACTATAGAACCCGCATCCGGACCCCCAATCGGGTATGGATTCGGATCGCCTGCCCGCTCGATGAGAAAAGTTGAGGAGCGGTCACAGAATAGAGCACGAAGAGGCCTCAAAAGGGCTTCAGGGACACACACTTGAAGCGTCGCCGACTCTTCACCTTCCCCACCTCTCTTTAGAGGAGAACCCGGTCTGCTTGCAACGACAACGGTCTTCAGCTTCCCAAGCGGTGCCTCGACTTCCATCCCTTTAATAACCGCCGATAGATGACGTGGCATCGCCTGTACCGAGTGTGTGGTTGCGGCACCCTCCGACAGATGTGGCGGCATCGGAGGTAATAAGAATTTAATGTAGAGCTTGAAACATGCACGACCGACTTGCAACAACGTTGACGATTCCATCATGGTGCTATCATGGCACTCCATAAGAATCAAAGTTACACACGGATCAGACCTCGACAAGCTACCATCAGCAAGGATCTTCTTCACCGAGCCTAGGTCCTTCAACATCGGTCCCAAGGCCGCCATCGTATGAGATAAGAAGGGAACCTCCAGCACACACGCCACCCGCCTGGAGCACTCTCCATCGCCGCCATCGAGAAACCGAGGGAACCGCCACGTGTTATCGTTCTTTTCTCTTGAATCGATCAAGTGCTTCATCTGTGGCCTCGAGAGCCCTCACATGCAACACTTCTTAGTCCCCAGCCAACGATGTCCCCTGTGAAGTCCTGACCGAAGATAAGTACGATGCTCGCCCAGATGGAGTTCACAGACAACAAGTCCCCCGTCCACGAACCAATCTAAAAAATTTAGTTCTCCCGACCGTCGGGGCTCTTTAGCCACAACATCTGCAAAAGAGCATCTAGGTCTGACTTCACCATCGAGACTCTTCGAAGGAGCTGAAGATACCGGAGGTTCGTCATCAAAGGTTGGAGGCGCCCTCTCCCGGAGAAGACAGAAGTTTTGCCGATGTCCAACAACCCCACACGAGAAACACCGCGGAGAAGGGGGCAGAACGATGCCTGGTGTCCCCGCTCCCCGCACCTGAAACAACGCCGACCTCGCTTCGAGTGCGAAAAAATAGTCCACCCCTGCTCCCTTCCTTTGGCCCTGTCTCAGGTCTCTCCATCCCCGCAACCGTCGTCCCACTCCATGCTTGTTTCCTACCCTTCATTCGCCAACACATCCGCTCTCTCTTTCGTCTCTCCATCATTTACTCTCGCATAACCTCCAACTAGAGCATATATGTCTCATGGAGGATAATTAAGAGAGCTCATCCATATACTAAAAATAGGGTGGATGTTCACCATGGTTGAAGCAATCCATGGACGTCCACTCTAAGGTGGAATGAGTCAAAAAATTAATTATCCAATATATTAATTAATTGGATAATTGAATTATCACCAAATAATTCCAAATATTTTGTGATAACTACAATTATACCATTGATCATTGGGAATTAATTCTTGCAACTAATATTTAATGTAAATCATATTTACATTAAATTATGTAATTTGAATCCAATCTACATTAACATATAAATTATGAATCTCATTCACAATTAACTCCTCAAGGATATTGTGGATCATATCCACATTATCCATGATTATTCTGGATGGTGTTATCGACATTAATCCTATCCAGGATAATTAAATCCAATTTATTTATCCTAGATATCTCTATCCTACATTAATTGTGATAATTAAATCCTATTTTATTATCCAATTTTCCAATGCTTAGGCAAAATTTCTCATGGAACAATTCTCGAACTCTTTCAAGAATTGTGTGCCTTCTTCTTAGATACTTGGAGATAAGGTGAGGGCGATTGTACATTCCATGTATAGTGACTTTGATATTGAGATCATATCTCAAATCTAGATCTCCAGAACCTCTCAAAGATTCTTGAGTAAATCAAAGCTGTAAATCTAATCTTCTCATTGCATCTGAATCATATTCAGATCAATGTCCAACATTTGGATTAAGATCAGATTACTTATATACTGAGAGGAGTCACTAAAATCCTAACCTGTTTCATCATTCTCTCGAAATGGAAGTGTTACGGTTATACAATCGTTTACGATCACATCACTCTCGAGTATTCCTAATACCCGTACATCTTGCATGCTGGAAGACCTAGAATAAACTTGAAGTTTTAGATCACTTTTAGACTGTCTTCTTCAGGGTTTTATCATTAAGTTTCTCATTTGATCATTGGGAGTTGGTGATTATATACTTTCCAAAGTATATATCATGCATCGGTATTGATCATATACTTTCCAAAAACATATATCATACCTACAAATTCAATCAAGGCGAGACGAACGTGCATGGAATTTGATCCCGGTATCTCATTAGTGAGCTCATGTCTTCTGGTTCAGTAATGAACATGTATGATCCCTTTGGGAGATCGTATTACTCATATGCCTTATATGCACACCAGCTCGCCAATGTATAGACCTTGAATAGGTCATCAACCAATCGGTCTACCAAATTTACATTCTCAGACATATAGTAACACATCTGTCTCCGGTCAGAGGATGCGTGTCTATATCGTGACAGTATACGGCATAGGTCTTGGTTATCTCGATCTCGTTAAGTCAACTCTTTGACCTAACTTATCTAACACCGTCGAATCTCTATTCCTATGCAGAGGACCTGCATCAAGAGGTCGGTTAGATATCAACCTTTAAGAGAAGAATTGCCATCTTCTTCTTAGGCTGGAGATCCTTTCTTAACAATCATTAGATGGTGCTTGCTGAGTCCTCATTCTAATTCTTTAGATATCATCCAAACACCAACCTCTTTGATTCAACATTTGAATCAACAACTGTATGCTTATTAAGATGGCCATGTTACATAACCCTAATTGTATTAAGGAATTTATTATGCAAATTAGTTATTCTTCATTTCAGATTAAGGAGTGAATTGCAATAACATTTATTGCATAATGGCTCGTCGTGGGCTCACATGTCCAACATTACCCTTTTGTCTCCAAATTAACGTCCATTTGGGATGTGTATGGACTGCAACTAACCCGAAGGGCACTAGTGATCATTGTGGAAGAATGTAGGGGTAGAACTGATATTTCAAAAAAAGGATGGTATAATTGATATTGCAATATCTAGGAAGAGCACAACTGATAAAATCCTAAAAAGAAAAGTCTGTTATTTCAAGTTGAACCGCTTTTCTATTCTAATTTTGTAGAATAACAAGGAATAAGTTATTGACATTTAATTTAGGAGCAAACAGGAAAATTTTGTAGATTCAAAAATCACTGACAATATTAAAAGCAATTTTAATATGTATCGTTGGGTGGAGATTTGATAGATCAGATTGTGTGCTCATCATTTTCTTAATGAACTCATTGGAAAAATTTCCAATAAATATATATGTAAGGTGCAATGGACAATAGGTCGGTTTTCTCTCCTGCAATGAATTGAAGTTCTAATGGACTCTTTTTTTTACTCTTTCATGGATGACATACTTGAGAACATTATCTTATCTTGGCATAGTTCTTAATTAATGAGCACATTTGTTATGTTCCTTGGGCTACTCATGCCGTGTGTGTTATATGATTTGGTGTATGGCTGCAGCAGAATCCGAAGAGGAGTATCCACCAATTTTCCATCGTCCCTGCAAATAGAACAAATGAAAGTCTGTTAGTTCTTTGGATTACGAACCAGAATGGATTGATCATCGGGAACGGAACACCACATTAATAAAATATAGATGGATATCCTGAGATTGTGGATCATCTTGACTGTATCAGATCTGATTTTAGTTGGGTCGTTATCCTTGTGGAAAATTATTATGTAGTCTTGTTCTCTTCCAGAATCTATTGTCTTCGACTGCCATATACAAAATATGCTTATGGTTTTTGTGAATGTCAGGAAATTTATTGAATGGTTTGTAATTCTGCCCTTTCAATTCTGATCCCAATCCAATATGTACAAATATGTATATTTAGGTAGTCAGACGCCTTGTTATATTGGTTGGTTGTAAGCAAAGCACGCATAACTAATGCCATCCCCACCTTAATAAATAGTAAGTACTGGACGTGGAGTGACCCCAGAAGCGAAAGTTCAATAGGTTAAGCTTGCTACTCGCCAATTGTTCGAGAGATTGCAATGCTCATGGAGATTGAAGTTTGAAAAGCCATCTTTCAGCCTCGTACGTTCTTAAATTAACTTCATCTCAAGAATGGGTTGACTGGAAGAGATGACGAGACCGAGAGCAGAGGTTAGATAGAGGTTAGACCGAGAGCAGAGGTTAGACTGAGAGCGGACGATAATGAAGGATGTCAAATGGTGTACAAATAGGATTATATGAAGGGAGCAACCATGACAAGGCTACTAAAAAAGGTTCTCTGTCTACTCTTCATTGGAAGGATGGTAGTGGGCATCGGGTTGGTGACAACAATATTAGGCGGACACGGGGAAGATGCTTGCAATGTGGAGGGAGGGGGTCGTGACCACATCGTGCGGGAATGTGGAGATCCAGTTTGCCGCTTGAGATGCATGAAAGTTGGGCATAGGCAGTGGCGGTGCTGCGGGGATTTCCTGGAAGATTCAAAGGCCCAAGCAGTTTTAGTCCCACACAATTGTGGGATGCCATGAATGTTGTGGGCAAGGTAATCGACACTAACTTTGTAGACGACATCATTATGATGGGTGGATACCATGTTTGTGCGAGAGGCCTGTCGGAGGAGATGTCTAAATTGTTGAGATACAACGAAACACTTGGGATGAAGATGGTCTGGCGAAGACCCAAGATCCGAGATGGCACATTGAATATGTGTGCCCCATGATCCTTCACCATCCATGGAGTTCCGTTTACCTGCCATGATAAGGTGACAATTGCTCGGGTTGCTGCAGATATTGGAGTCTTCGTTCATGTTATTTCGATGGTCTCTTAAAAGGACAACCCACAGATGTCTATTTTTAAGCCAAAGATTGCAAGGTTCCATACCATGCACCCTCAAGCTCCTGGCAGGAAAATCGAGCTATCAGATCATAGCAGATGAAAGGGACTTCTGACCTGGAGTTGTACTGGCGATGGACATTTCATTGGAGGATGGGAGTACTCAGGCGCTATTGGAAGACAAAAAGACACCTAGTTCATCGAGACTTGGAAGGAAGGAAGACAAAGTATCCGGTTCCGACGGTACATAAATTCAAGAAAGGGAGCGTTGGGGCCTTTGAGACTCCCACTGGTATCATCTCAGGAATGAGAGCCTTCATCGTCCTTGTTTTATGTGCGCTTGAAGCTAAAGATATGGTCTTTAATGAAACCCTCTTCTAGGGATGCGGTCATTTACTGGTCGGATCATCTAAGTCGAGTTCATCACAACAACATCGATTCCGGGTCGGAAACCATAACTTCTTCTCAGGTCGATAAGGCTTTAGTTATTTCAGGCATATGCCAAAAGAGACCTGAATTAGATGGGCTGAATTTGAATCCGACTAATCCCTTGAGGGAGCCTCACGCACAACCTAGTTGTCTTGGCCCTCTCTGTTATTGCAACTGAAGCAATGTCCACATCTTTCGTCACTTTGCCCAAAACTCGAGTTGCTGAAATTGGACCCTCCCAAGTAATTCCCTTGCCCCCATCTCCTCCTCATCTCGATTAGGTTATGCAGGATCACGTTTCATCCCCTGAAAGGTCAACCATCACAGGAAATCAAGGGGGTATACTCTCCCCTTCTCGATGCTGGAAAATAATTTACAAGAGATATGGCTGACGCTCATGGCATGTACTCCATTAGGGGATTCAGTGCAGAAGAAATGATGTTTGCATTGATCGGAAGTCCGTTGTTATTCCTAGTGGGCGAGATGTGGAATTACTGACTTCGATGAAGCAAGAAGCGAACACTGTATCAATGAAGTACGATCATATTTTGATGATAGAAATGGCATCATCTCTAGATGTCACTCCCAGGTTAGGATTTGGCCAGTTCACCCAGAGAAAATTCTTACCTAAAATGTTCGAGGGTGGGAATGCTTAACACGAGGAGGGAAATTTACATCATGGCATAAAGGATTTGATTTTGTTTCGAGAAACAAAAGTTGGCACGTGGAACGATCATTTGCAGTCCTCGATAAAGGGCCCTTCACTCTCACATTTTGTACCCTCATCTCAGATGAAAATTCATGGGGATTACTGCCGGTTGGGACGAAGATGCAATGGAATGTTTACAATAGAAGTGTTGAAGAGTTTTTATGTTATGTTATTATTTCACATTTTATTTATTTATTTGTCCGTAGTATGTAATTTACCCATTAGGGTTTCTCTCTTCTATATAAGAGAACCCTTGGGCTCTATGAAATAACAACGAAGTATTCTATTCCACATGGTATCAAAGCGGTGGTCCTAGATCGAAGCAATGAGCCCTAAAATCCAAACCCTACCTTCTTCCCTCCCAAATCCTCCCCTCCTTCACAGGACCGCTCGCATCAGGGCCCTCGCAATAGCCTCCTTCTCTGCACGCAACCCCCGCAGCAGCCGCCTTGTTGACTCCTTCATGCTCGGTGGTAGCAGCCGACTAGCATCCCTCAATGGTGCACCGCTCTCCCGCGGTACTGTTGCAACGAATCTCAGCAGCAGCCAAGGGGCTGCACCACCCCTTCGCGACAGTGCTGCTCTCTATCCCGGCAGCAACATCCTAGCGGTGCCGCCCAACGACTTCCTGAATGCCTGTCTGGTCGCGTCGTAATCCTACAAACACAGTCCGGGTGCTTCTGCTATTCTGAGATCTTGGTTTTGGTTTGATTTCAAAGGTTTAGGTCGTATTTGCCCTATTAAAGATCAGAATCAGACCATGTTTTGTCAAAAAGTGGTTGCGGTATGAGTCTAAATTCGCATCCATCTCTTCTCATGTATGCTTAGACACCTTATAATTTGTCCAAGGTCCCAGTAGTTGTTCACGACGTTGTTCACGATGTCAGAAAGTAGAGTTGATACGCCATCTACGGGTGCCTTCAAGGGTCCAACACCTATTGTCAAGATGGATGATACAAACTATGAGTTGTGGGCGATGCAGTTCATGAATCTACTGGAGAGCCACGACAAGAAACACATTCTGACGTAGGATGAGCCAGTGGACAAGACTGGGACCAACGCCTCATGGGAGGCATATGATGCATATGCCAAGATGTGTTAATCTGGAACTGTCTCTGTTGAGATAGTCAATGATATCCTGAGTCAACCCACAACAAAGATGACGCGGGATGTCCTCACAGGAACATACTCTCTAGCAAGGAATGAGTCGAAGATATTGCAACTTTAACATGATATCTTCACGACTAAGCAGGGTAATCGTCCTCTTCATGTCTTGTATATATCTCTGAGGGGTATGTTTGAGCGACTCCATAGCTACGTACCCCTGACAACCTCACTAGAGCAGCACGAGGCATATAGAGATTCTATCATGGCCATGGTCTTTCTGGCTTCTCTTAACCCAGAATATGATTCGGATCGCTCTCAGCTTTTTACTAATGCTATTGTACCTCCTATGGAGGAAGCATACCACAAGATGAGCCGATTGAGTATCCCCTCTGCCACATCCTCTCAAACATATTCAGCTATGACAACTTCCTGTGGAAGAGGTGGTTCATCTTTGTTCAGAGGACGAGGCACACATGGCAGAGGTGGTCCACACCCATGTCAGGCATGTTCATACTGTCATCGATCATGTCATTCGAGGACATGTGCTACTCCAAGCACGACTTTCCACAAACGACCCATGCTACAGAGTAGGCTCAGGCTGCTGCTGATCTTGCCGACCATCGTTATGATGACTTTATTGCTCGTCTGAGATAGATCATGCCTCCAGTTGCCAGATCCTCTAGGTCCGATTCTCCAGATATTGTAGCTTCTGCCTCCACTACTACTTCAAGTATTACTCATGCATTTATTGATCGCTCTAGACTAGATCCTTCAGAATGGATAATGGACTCTGGAGCTTCACATCATTTGTGTGGAGATTACTTGCAGTTTGGTGTATATAGTCCAGCATAGAAAGAGAGATCAGTGGTGATTGCAGATGTGACACATTCCCCTGTTACTGGACAGGGGGAGATTCATTTGATTCCTATACGTTTGCGGAACGTTCTTCATGCACCTGCCTTCTTGAATTTACTGTCTATCAGTCAAATTACAAAGGATTTACATTATTCTTCATGCACCTGCCTTCTTGAATTACGGTAATGTACCCTGAAATGTTTTAATGAAATTTTGGTGGTGACCCCCTCAACTGGGGGGGCTCACCCGTTGCTTTATTAGAAGAAATAAAAAAAAACAAAGGATTTACATTGTTGTGTTATATTTGACCCAAGTTTCCTTGTTTTTCAGGATATACTCACAAGCATGGTGATTGGATGTGAGTGTGAACATGGAGAGTTGTACATGTTGAGCCAGTCTTCTTTTACTGGTGCCACATCTCTTTCTGCTGAGTCAGTTTCTCCCTATATATGGAATCTCAGATTTGGCCATCTACCGCTGCAGAAGATTGGTCGCCTCATTCTTGGCATATCTGCTAAGTCCAGTTTCCAGTGTGAATCATATCAACTTGGAAATCATCATCGGTTAACTTCCCAAGTTAACAAGGTCGTAGTAGTCAGAGTCTGTTTGTGTTATTCCATCTAGATATGTGGGGCCCGAGTCGTGTACCTAATCTTCAAGGACACCCGTACTATTTAGTTTGTATTTATTTTTCAAGATTGTCTTGGGTCTTTCTGTTAAAACATAAGTCCGAGTCTAGTACTTTGATTCAGAACTTTGTTGTTGAAATAAAGAATATTTTCTCTACTTCTATAAATATATTCATTTTGATAATGCTTTTAAGTTATGTTCTACACAATTGTCTCATTTTTAGTGCTCGAGGGATTATCCATTAGACTTCTTGTCCCTATACTTCTCAACAGAATGGGATTGCAGAACGCAAACATCGCCATCTTTTGGATATCACCAGGACTCTTCTCATAGTTAGGCTCCTCATTCATTTTGGGGTGATGCTGATGACGACATGGTACCTTATAAATCATATGTCCTCTACTATGTTGGGGAAAAATGATCTTTCTCTCTTGCTTTTCCAGTGGACCTTTTCTCTCTCACGCTACGTGTATTTGGTTGTTTGGCATTTGTTCATCTTTGTGTCTTGGTCGTGATAAGCTTGCTCCTCGAGCCGTCAAATGTATGTTTGTTGGGTACTCTCGTAAAAGGGTTATTGATGTTTTGATCTTGTAAAAGGACAATACTATGTCAGTGCCGACGTTACTTTCTTTGAGTCCATCATGTATTACTCTCTTACAGGTGATAGGTTGAGTCTCTCTAAGTCTGAGGATGCGGTTGTTCTTCCACCTCCACCCACACATACACCTCAACATGTCCTCCATGCTCCAATGCCTTCCCCAACATCCAGTACGCCTCAGGTAAATTCTGAGAACTTGGTTTCGACTGATGGTATTATTGGTGTGCATGATGTACATGGTTAATAACATGATACACATGCAAATATTCAGGTTGAGACAAAACCACCTCAGTAGAGTAATCTGGGTTGGCCTATTGCCTTGCGGAAAGGCAAACGTTCCTGTGCCAGATATCCCCTCCATGCCATGTGTCTTTGGAGCTTTCACCAGAGTTCAGGCAATTTGTTGTAGGATTGTCTGCCATTGAAATCCCACGTACATATCAAGGGAGTCTCAGGGTGAGCCAATGCCGTCTAGCAATGGAAGCAGAGATGTCGGCTTTACAGTCTCGTGACATGTGGAGTATTGTTACAACTCTTGCAGATGTGTTTGTTGTAGGATGCAAGTGGGTGTTCCCTATCAAGCATCGAGCAGATTACATCATTTATCGCTCTAAGGCATGACTTGTGGCTTCACCCAGACTTATGTGGTGGACTATCAGGACACCTTCTCTCTTGTAGCTCGGTACTCTCATTCAGGGTTCTTCTATCTGTTGCAATCATGGACGACCATATCACGATATATCGACGATATATCGGTATCGACAGGTCACCGATATATCGCCGATATGGTCGATATCGGGTATCGACAGGCCAAAAATGCACAATCTCGGTCCGATGTCGGCGATATGGCGTCGATATATCGCCGATATATCGACGATATATCGGTATCGACATGGTACTGATATCGATACCGATATCGATATGTCCTTCCATGGTTGCAATCACACGGGATTGGCCGCTATATCAGCTTGATGTGATGAATATGCTCCTTTACATGCAGTAGCCACAATGTTCCCTACTGAGGGGGAGTGTCAGAAGGTGTGCAGACTTCATAAGGCAATCTATGACCTGAAGCAGAGCTGAGAGCATGGTTTCAAAAGCTCTCGAATGTGATAGAAAAGAAGGGGTTCGTGAGATCAACCGCATATCACTCCTTGTTTGTTTAGAGGTCCCAAAAGGGAGTTGTTGCTATACTGGTGTACGTTGATGATATCTTTATTACAGGAGATAACACACATGGCATTTAAGCAACCAAGGCCTTTCTTGCACAACGGTTCGTTACGCTATTTCCTTGGATTGGCATTTAAGCAACCAAGGCCTTTCTTGCACATGACATTTAAGCAACCAACACCTTGGTAGTCTACGCTATTTCCTTGGATTGGAGTTTGCTACGAACCAGCGAGGTCATGTGATGACCCAGAGGAAGTATGTGACTGACCTCTCAGAAACAAGGATGGTAGACTGCAAGCCAACCACTACTCCTATGGACCCGAGCATGGAGTTATATGATGACGACACTGATGAAGTCGATAAGAGGAGATACGTGGAGTTGGTGGGGAAGCTGCTATAGTAACCATAACCATGCCAGGTATATCATTTGTAGTGAGCAAAGTGAGTTAGTTCATGAAGCAACCAAGACAAGCCCATTTGGATGCAATGCATATGATTTTGAGGTATCTGAAAACCTCACCTGACACGAGTCTTTTGTTAAGCAGAGGCACATCCCTTGATGTTACAGCTTGTGCAAATGTAGATAATGCAGGATGTCCCAAGGACATGAAGTCTACTTCCGGTTTTGCTGTGTTTGTAGGAAATTCATTGGTATCATAGAAGAGCAAGAAACTGACAGTTCTCGCCAAATCAAGTGCTGAATCAGAAAACATAGCTATGTCACAAGTAAGCACATAGATGATGTGGGTTAGATTCGTTCTGACTGACCTAGCTATTGAGGCGCATCTTCCTATGCACCTCCAATGCGACAACTGGACTGCACTGTTTATTGCCATTACCCAACCTTCCATCCGAAAACCAAACATATCGAGGTAGACTGTCATTACACTCGAGACATGATTTAGAAGGGTCGTATTTCTACATCTCATGTCAACTCAAGTGAGCAGACATCTGACGTGCTCACCAAGGCTCTAGCCCGAGGACCCTTTCAGAGATGTTGTTCCAAGCTGTTAGAAAATAAACATGTGGAAGCGAAACATGGAAAAGATAAATAACCAATAAGAACAACGGGATTTACGTGGAACCCTATTCCGTGAGAAGCGAGATGAAACCATGGGAGAAGCCCTTAAAGGGGCATATGTAGCATTGCTTTTTCTCATCTGATACAGGAGGTCTGGGGCTCCTTATATAGCCTCCACAGAGCCTCCAAGTTCCACCACTGGTAGATGTGGGACTAAACTCTTGGATGGGGTACCCTCCTACAACTCAAGTAGCACATATCTCAAATACTCCAACACTCCCCCTCAAGTTGGAGCATGCAATGCTCAACTTGGATAAACAAACAGAAAGAAACTCAACTCACGCTACATGACACTACGGACAATATCAACTCAACGCGCACAACTGTCGGCTGTTGTCGAGGACATTGCTTCTCATGCCATGCAGATGAGGAGGACGAACGGGCTGGAGTGTGAGTCTGCTGAATCTCCTCGTCGGAGAGCATGTGCTCTGAACTGCGCCTGCCAGAGTCACTGCAATTGGAAATGAGTCTCCTCGTCGGAGTACTCTGGCCCGCCACAACATGTGGACAACTGCTCCATCTCTGAAAAACGACCGAAGTGAAAAGGCCGTGGAAGTGCAATCCTCGTCGGAGTCCACGGTCGCTGGAGGATGGAGTCTGAAATAAGTCTCCTCGTCGGAGAACTGGGTCTCTCCCATCTGGCACAGAGAATGGTACACTAATCTGGTGTCCCTATGATACCACATGAAAACCCTTGCCAACATGGCATAGGGAATGATCCTCTACTCTGGAGTCCCTATGGCTCACATGAAAACTCTGGCCTGACAACAATAAGAATGATGGGGACCACACAAAAGATGGAAAACATGTGCTCATCTGAAAAGACCGCATACTCGTGCGTGTCTGAAACTGGAGTCTCTCTGGAGAACTCGAAAAATGGGTCACTCAACATGGAGTGCCTCGAACTTGAACTCTGACCAATCTGAATGTCGAGTCTGAATCTGCGCATCATACTGTAGACTCAGAATCTGAACACTGAGTCTGAAATTGCGCATGGAAAATCTTCATCTAAAAACTGTAGAGTCTGAACAACTGGTTGGCCTGGAATCTGAATTTGGATCATGGAACAATGAAACAGACCTGTGACTCTACATAATTGTTGACGCATATGTTGACGCATATAGAGTACCACTTTGTTATTTTATTTTATATTTCAGTTGTCTTCTTTATGTAATTTACCCATAGGCTACTCTCCTATATAAGAGAGCCTAGGGCTTTTGGAATAAACTAAGCCATTCATTTTTCCCAACATGGTATCAGAGCGATGGTCCTAGACCGGAGTTCTCGAAACCCTAACCCCACCACACCCGCCGCCCCCCCCTTCTTCTTCTTCTCGCCCCATCGGCGCCGCCTGAGCTCCAGTTGGTTGATCCATTGGCACCGCCTTCTCTGTGCGCACCTGCACACACGCGTGCTGTGCGCCTCCACCGTGCGCACCCGTGCGCTTCGCTCGCCTGTGCGCATCCTTGCGCACCCCTTGTGATCTGCGCATCCTTGCGCATCCCCTGTGCGCCTCCTGCGCATTCTAGCGCACCACCAGTGCATCGCCTGTACATCGCCGGTGCGCCTCCTGCGCATCCCCTGCGCGCGTGCGCGTTGTAGCGTGCATCGAACGTGCATCCAGCGTGCATCCAGCGCACCTGTGCATCTTGCGTGCACGCATCTCCTGTGCATCCAGCGTGCGCACCTGCGCATCTTGCGTGCGCGCGACTCCTGCGTGCGTGTAGGGCTTAACACGAAGGTCTTCATGGGGATAGTTGCTTGAAGTCTACACATGCAACTACCCCCATCTATGGTATTGTAGACAAGAAACATTGTTTGTCAATCGTTCCAGTCTTCAATTTTCAATATGTCGGAGAGCAAGGCAGATATCCCATCTATTGGCGCATTCCGTGGTCCAGCGCCTATTGTCAAGATGGACGGTACCAACTATGAACTGTGGGCAATGCAGTTCATGAGCATGATGAAGTCTACGGGTAAGAAGCACATTCTTACCGAACCAGAGCCTGTTGAGAAGACTGGAACCTATGCCTCCTGGGAGGCTGATGATGCATACGCCAAAGTCTGGCTATCTGGCACGTTGGCAATTGAGATTGCCAATGATATCCTCCATCAACCCACAGCGAAGGATATGTGGGACATTCTGGCGGCCACATATTCCCAGGCGAAGAACGAAACAAAGATTCTGCAACTCCAGCATGATATCTTCACCATCAAGCAGAATGGTCGCCCCCTACATTCTCTCTATACATCACTGAGAGGGATGTTTGAGAAGCTATATAGCTTCATGCCCTTGACAGCCACGCCAGAGCAGCAGAAGACATACAGGAACGCTACTATGGTGGGCGTGTTCCTAGCTGCACTTGATCCTGAATACGAGGCAACACGATAGCAGATTTTGGCCGACTCTACAATTCCGCCAATGGAGGAAGCCTTCCATAAACTGAGTCGGATTACAGTTCCCTCAACTGCTGCAAGTCAGAATTCTTCAGCCATGGCAGCAATCAGAGGTCGCGGTTTTCATCACCAGGGCCGTGGACGTGGACCTCGTGGAAGGGGTGGCCGCACTAGGCCAACATGCACATATTGTCACCGAGTCAGACACAATGAAGACACATGCTATTCGAAGCACGGATTCCCTGCATCTGCACGAGCCGCTGAGCAGATAGAGCCCCCATCTGCTGCTACCTTGGATCAACGATTTGATGATCTAGTTGCCCGCCTCAGGGGCATCATCCCACCATCTGGTCCAGCACCGACTACAGAGAGTCATACTGATGCTGCTGCTTCTGCCTCTGCATCTGCTAGTACTTCAGGTAGTACACTTGCACTCCACAGTAGTAGATCTGATACACTGCCATGGATCATGGACTCGGGCGCTACACATCATCTATGTGGCGACCAGAGTCTACTTACAGGATACACTCAGATCCCTCCAGGACGGACAGTAGTGATTGCTAATGGCACACATTCCCCTATCACTGGTCAGGGGGAGATTAGATTGACATCTTCTATGCAGCTCAAGAATGTCCTACATGCACCTGATTTTTCTATGAATCTGTTGTCAATTAGTCAGATTACGAAGGATCTCCATTGTCGAGCTATTTTTGATCCATCTTCTTTGATTTTTCAGGACATCCGTACGGGCAACGTGATTGGTCGTGGCTATGAGCAAGGAGGCCTTTACCGTCTGAATCAGACCCCATTTGCCGGAACCACATCCTCTCCTGCTGGAAAAGTATCTCCTCTCCTATGGCATCTGCGTTTTGGTCATTTACCGCTTCAGAAGTTGCGTCAGGTTCTACCCTATGGTCTCTCTCACACACCTATCCAGTGTGAGGCATGTCAGTTGGGAAAGCATCACAGGTCGTCCTTTCCCAATCATCCAGGTCGGAGTAGTAACTCCAAGTTTGAGTTGTTTCATATAGATATCTGGGGTCCGAGTCGTGTTCCCGATCATCAGGGACACATGTTTTATATTGTATTTGTGGATGATTTCTCGAGAGTGTCATGGGTGTTTCTTATGAAAAATAAATCTGAAGCAGGAAATATTATTATCCATTTTCTTAATGAAATTCAAAATGTTTTCTCCACATCTGTCAAACTTGTGAGAAGTGATAATGCTTTAGAGTTATGCACCCACATTTTGGCCAATTACTACTCCTCAAAAGGGATTATTCACCAAACCTCTTGTGCTCATACATCTCAACAGAATGGGATTGCTGAAAGAAAACACCGTCACCTTCTTGATGTCACAAGATCTCTTCTTATACAGAGTCATGCTCCCTACTCCTACTGGGGTGATGCAGTTCTTACTGCATGTTACCTAATCAACCGTATGCCCTCGTCTGTCTTGAATGAACAGATTCCTTTTTCACTCATTTATCCTGACAAGGATTTGTTCGCTCTTACTCCTCGTGTGTTTGGGTCAGTCGCATTCGTCCATCAGTTGTCGCCTGGTACTGACAAGCTCTCTCCTAGGGCTGTCAAGTGTGTCTTTGTTGGGTACTCCATAACTCAAAAGGGGTACAAGTGTTTTGATCCAGTGCGTCGGCGGTATATGATCAGTGCAGATGTTACATTTTTTGAATCTGTTATGTATTTTTCAGCATCTGGAGACATGCAGCTACCACCTATACCTCCTGATGCCATATTCATGACACCACCACCTCAGATACCACCACCACCACCGCCACAAACAACACCACCGCCACCACCACCGCCACCGCCACCACCACCGCCACCGCTAGTCTCACCACTACCGTTCCATTACACCCGCAGGCCTCCTCCAGCTCATGGTCCTGACCCGTCAACTAGCTCGCCTATGGTATGTAATGAAAATATTAATGTTGATGGATCTGACGACATTTCTCAGCAGGATGTATTGCAGGAGCATGATGAGAATACAGATGATTTGGATGTTCTAATTGCTCTACGTAAGCCGAAGAGAAGCTGTGCCAAATATCCATTATCAGCAGCCGTGTCTTTTGAGAGGCTATCTAGAGACTTCAGGACATTTGCATTGACACTTTCAGCCACAGACATTCCACAGAATCATCATGATGCTTTGCAGGATGCTAGATGGCGGCTAGCAATGGAAGAGGAAATGGCGGCACTTCGGTCCAGAGGCACATGGAGCTTGGTTCCTATACCTCCAGATGTCAGCCCGGTAAGCTGCAAGTGGGTGTTTACAGTGAAGCACAATGCAGATGGCTTTATTGACAGGTACAAGGCACGCCTTGTTGCACGTGGCTTCACGCAGACATACGGGGTGGATTACCTTGACACATTCTCACCTGTGGCGCGTCATTCCACTCTGCGGATCCTGTTATCAGTTGCAGTTGCTAGAGACTGGTCGCTTTATCAGCTGGACGTGAAGAATGCATTCCTATATGGCGAACTGCAAGAGGAAGTCTATATGCAACAGCCACCTGGGTTTGCTGTTGAGGGGGAGTGTTCCAAGGTATGCAGGTTACATAAGGCCATCTATGGCCTTAAGCAGAGCCCCAGAGCGTGGTTTCAGAAGCTTTCAGATCTTTTTGAGAAACAAGGATGTAAACGTTCCAATGCTGATCATTCCTTGTTTGTGCAGAAGACGGCTAGAGGTATCATTGTAATCATGGTTTATGTTGATGATATCTTGATTACAGGAGATGATGAGCAGGGCATTAAGCAGTCAAAAGAAAGGTTGGGAACCGAGTTTGTCACCAAGGACTTGGGAGTCCTTAGATATTTTCTGGGGCTGGAGTTTGCTAGAAATCCATATGGATTAGTAATGTCGCAGAGAAAATATGTTACAGATCTATTAAGTGAGACAGGTATGCTAGGGTGTCGACCTACTACGACACCAATGGATCCCAGCATGAAGCTCTATGATGATGACACAGAAGAGGTGGACAAGAGAAGGTACAGAGAACTGGTAGGCAAATTACTGTATGTCACGATCACTAGACCTGATATATCATTTGCAGTGAGTCGTGTGAGCCAGTTCATGGAGCAACCACGTCAGGTCCATATGGATGCAATACACATGATTCTGAGATATCTAAAATCATCTCCAGGTGCAGGCCTGCTATTTAAGAAGGGAAAGGAGATCGCTATCACAGCATGCGCTGATGCAGACTATGCAGGATGCCCCAAGGACAGGAAGTCCACCTCAGGATTTGCAGTTTATGTTGGAGATGCCCTAGTCTCATGGAGGAGCAAGAAACAGACAGTGGTAGCTAGATCCAGTGCTGAATCCGAATACAGGGCTATGGCCCAAGCTAGCACAGAAATGATGTGGGTGAAATCTTTACTTACAGATCTATGTCTTGATATACCGCTTCCTATGATGTTGGAATGTGACAATCAGGCCGCCTTGTTCATTGCAAACAACCCAGCCTTTCATGAGAGGACCAAGCATATTGAGGTTGACTGTCACTACATACGTGACATGATTCAGAAGGGGTTCATTGCTACATCTCACGTCACATCAGAGAATCAGACTGCTGATATTTTCACCAAGGCATTACTTCGAGGCCCATTCCAGAAGTGTGCGTCCAAGCTGAGCATGATTGATATCTATGCTCCATCTTGAGGGGGAGTGTTGACGCATATGTTGACGCATATAGAGTACCACTTTGTTATTTTATTTTATATTTCAGTTGTCTTCTTTATGTAATTTACCCATAGGCTACTCTCCTATATAAGAGAGCCTAGGGCTTTTGGAATAAACTAAGCCATTCATTTTTCCCAACAATAATACTCCCAATTTCTCCCATACTTGTTGGAAAATGACATCGACAAAGTTGGGAGAAGACAAGATAAATAAATAGGGGTACAAAATACCAATAAGCCGTTCACAAATTTTTCGGCTTCTCAAATCATGAATAACATTTGACCGTTTCATTTTTTCCCCGGCCTTTTTTTTAAAGCCGTTCAACCTTTTTTTTTCGACTTTTGTAAATCATTTTTTTGTAATTTTTTAATAAGTCGTATCCTTTTTTTTACGGCTTTCCATCTCATTTTTTTAAAGCTGGACTTCCCCTCTCTTGGTCCACTTGGGCCCTCAAACAAATACCCCTCCTTTTTTTCTTTTACCCTTCTTTTTTTAAACCAGGCCTTTCTTTTTTTTACTAGTGGCCTCTCCTCCCCCCTTTTTTTCTCTTTTTTTAAAAGCAATACACGACCCAATAGGCCCAATAAAGAGACAGATAAACATTTTTTTTAAGGCCGCGAGGCCCTTAGGGTTCCCACGCACGAAGCCGCCCCCTCCCTTTCTTCTTGAGCTGCCTGCTCCCAAAGAGCTTCTTCCCTCTTGTGCGCCGCCGGATATGGAGGAGCAGGAGGGTGCGCGCGTCGAGATGGCGCTCGATGGAGGCGCTGGGGTCGGAGAGCGGGGGCGTGACGCCGCCTTGAAGTCGCGCACGAGAAGGAGGTGCCGCCTGGGCTTCGCGTGCTTTGGAGGAGATGCCGCGAGGAGGAAGGGTCTCGCCTGGAAGCCTTGAAGCTCAAGAGTTGCCGCGAGTTGCTCGTGGCCTGGAAGATGTGCCTGGAGCACTTGTGCCAGAAGGGAGCGCCGCCATCGGCCCTCGGGGAGGCGCCTGGACTCGTACCTGCCTACGCGTATTGGAGTAGGCGCGATGCGCCAGAAGAGATCTGGCTTGCCTTGATCGAACTCCTTCTTCTTCCATGGAGGCAGCGAGGGCCTCTACACTTCTTGTTTTGTCGGCTAGAGATGTTGCCATGAGTTAGGGTTTCAACAGTAAAACCCTAACATGAGTTTGATCACCATGTTGAACCTGCGGCTGGAGGCATGAATCATGAATATGGACTTCCGAAAAATTGAACAAGAACTTGGACATGGACTCTTCAAAATAATCTTTAAGAATTCAACATCTTGATAATCTAATCTCGAACCAAACATATAACATAATAATGAAAACTCGAGAATCGAACCCGCTCTGATACCATGTTAGAAAATAAACATGTGGAAGCGAAACATGGAAAAGATAAATAACCAATAAGAACAACAGGATTTACGTGGAACCCTACTCCGTGAGGAGCGGGATGAAACCACGGGAGAAGCCCTCAAAGGGGCATATGTAGCATTGCTTTTTTTCATCTGATACAGGAGGTCTGGGGCTCCTTATATAGCCTCCACAGAGCCTCCAAGTCCCACCATTGGTAGATGTGGGACTAAACTCTTGGATGGGGTAAATGGATCCTGGACCCTCCTACAACTCAAGTAGCGCATATCTCAAATACTCCAACACAAGCTGAACCTGATAGACATCTATGCTCCAGCTTGAGGGGGAGTGTTGAAGAGTTTTTATGTTATGTTACTATTTCACACTTTATTTATTTGCCTGTAGTATGTAATTTACCCATTAGAGTTTCTCTCTTCTATATAAGAGAACCCTTGGGCTCTATGAAATAACAACGACGGATTCTATTCCACAAGGATTCTATCCGTCCTCTTTAGGAGCATGGATGATCAATGGAAGGAGACCAGGAAGATTAGAGATGAGTTTCTTGAGGTCCCTTGGTTGATCGAAGGAGACTTTAATGTGACACTAAGAGCGGGTGACCATCCCAAAGCGAGAGGTGGCTAAGATCAAGGCTCAAAAACCTTCATGTCCATGATAAACGGCTTGCATTTGGTCGTTCTTGATGCGACCAACTTCAATTTCAGACGGAGTAATCAGAGCTCTAGATCAAGGATCGATCATTTTTTGATTTGACATGATTTCCCATCTCACTTCCAATCTGAGGGCGTGAAGGCTCTTCCGAAATCGCACACATATTATGCTCCCATCATGTGGGACTCGAGGATGTTTGAATGGAGGCACCCCCCTTCTTTCTGTTTTGAGAAGGCCTAGTGCTTGGAGGGTTCGAGGATCTAGTGATATAATGCTCGAGAGAATGTAGGGTGCGGGGTTTGGCTACTAGGAGACTTTTTATGAAGCTGCATGCTCTTAGAAACTGGTTGGTGACATTCAGGAGAGATGCGAGAGGCCATATTCAGATATAGGACTAAGGGAATCTATAAACTCGATAGCATTCATGATGATAGGGAGCTGACACTCAAGGAGCTTGATGAGCGGGTGATGCATCCGATGACGTTGATTGAGGTTAGGAAAGTTGAGATGGAATGTAGGCAAAGATCCAAGCTGAGATGAATTAAAAGATGGGGACGTCAATACGGAGTTTTTCGTAATATAACCAGATTGTGGAGGAGATGGAATTACCACTTCATCAAGATCTGAGAGAATATGATTACCGGTGATGTTAAGATTGGGAAGGTCATTGCTGAGTACTTCCAGCAATTGAGCAGATGTGTCCCATCGGGTGGTTGGGTGTGGAGAGGACGATGTGCCAGCAGGGTTTCTTCTGCTAGATACACAGAGTTAATAAGAAAGATCACTATGTAAGAGGTGCACGAGGCGATGCTAAGTTTGAATGTGAGGCCTCGAGTCCTGACACATTTCCTGTATCATTCTATAGGTGATTTTGGAGAGCAGTTGGTGACGATTTTGGTATTCATCAAGTAATTCCTGCAGGATAAAATGGGCTAGAGCTTTACAGAGCACACATTTTACTATTGCCCAAAGGAAATGCAATCGCATGCATTGAGTATATCCATCCTATCGGGTTTGTCCAATGGGACCTACCTTATCATGGCAAAATTACCTGTAGTTTGTTTCATGCAGGCTCTTGGGCATATCATCCCTCCGGAGGAATCGAATTTCATCCGAAGATGGAGTATAATGGACAGTTTGGTTTTGGCAACCGAACTGGCTAGTAACTGAAGGAGATGATAGACAAACAACATCCTTTAGAATGTGGATTTCTCTCAAGTGTATGACAGCTTGTTGATTTATTTGGGCCACGCTTAGCAAGAGAGAATTCCCGGACATGTGGGTTACTTGGATGAAAAGATGCATAAGGACAGTTTCATATTCGGTTTTGTGAATGGAAGACCAAAGGGTGGGTTCTTTCAGCCCTAAAAGGGTATATGACAGGGTTGTCCCTTATCCCCCGATATGATTGTTGCTGACACACTTGCGATTTTGGCTAGGGACACGGTTGAAGGTGGGTACACATCTGGTTTTAGATATGGTGATGTGTCTGTTACTCTCGTTCAATATGCAGACAGCAAGATCCTTTTCATTGAGGAGGTATACGGGAAGCTAAGGCAATGTCTGGTGTATTGGATATTTTTGGACCTTTATTTGGCCTTCAAATGAACAAAAGGAAATCCACCTTCATTCCTATTGGTATGTCCCAGGAGGAGGTAGAAGCTTGTAGCAGGACTATTAAATCACCACAAACCGATCTCCCTATCAGCTACCTTGGTCTGCCCCTCACTTGTGGAATTATCGGGCATATACATTGGCTCCCATTTGGTTGGTTGGAAGTCTGCATATCTTTTAAAAAGAGATAGAGTCGTGCTTCGTAATTTCATCCTCGCTGCCACCCCTATCTTTTACATGTCAACAAGGTTCATTCCTGCTGGTGTTTTTTTTATAGAAGAGAGGGTGAGCTCCCGACTGGAGTCACCACAATGACCACTTCATTAATAGATTTTGAAGTACATTAACTGGAAACCCAGGAGTTATATAAAGCTTTACAGTGCGCTACAACATTCTCTAGGTAAAAACTTTGATTCTTGAACACCACATCATTTCTCCCTAACCAAATCGCCCAGAAAACCGCAAAAGGTTCGGAGCAATCGTCCGATGATCCTATCCCCATCGCCCGGACCGACCTCCAAAAAGCGTCCGCTCCGTCCGTCGCCACCCACTGGATCCCCACCTCCTGCCAAACCTGTGCCGACGTCGGGCACTTGAAGAACAGATGATCCATGTCCTCCTCCATCCTGTGGCATCTGTTGCAGAGGGTGTCTTTAACGTCTAAGGTCCTCCCCCTCCTCGCTTTATCACACAAGCAGTCCCTTCTCAAGCACCATAAGAAGACTACGATCCTGCAATGTAGCTTAGCTGCCCAAACTACCTTCATATCTTGGCACAGGTCTGGATCCTGGACATCTTCCACAGTCACTATTTCCTCATACGCACGCTTAACCGAGAACCGCTTGCCTGCCCACACAAAGTGGTCCAAACCCTGCTCCAGGTTGCCCGGCAAAGGCAGTTCCTCCTGCAATCTGACATACTCCTCTAGCCGTTGATTCGACAGATCAGACAGGAAGGTCGGCGACCGCGTGCCCGAGTCCGTCACCTGCGCGACGGAGCTCTCCCTAGACACTGCCAACGCAAAAAATCTTGGATATCTATCTCCCAGGGCTCCCTCGCCCGTCCAGTCGTCGCGCCAGAACCTGAACGTGTGCCCATCCCCTACCTTTGGGCGCAGCTTATGAGTAACCAAAGGCAGCACCTCTCGGATCCCGGCCCATAGAGGGGACTCATAACACGCTCTCCTCGCCACTAGTTCCCCCCCAACGTCATATATCTTCCTCACATGCCTGGCGGCCAACGAGCCAGAAGGGCCCCGGATTTGGATCCGCCACCTGCACGACGGACCTCTCCCTAGACGCCGCCAACGCAAAAAGTCTCGGATATCTATCTCCTAGGGCTCCCTCGCCGTCCATTCGTCGCGCCAGAACCTGAACGTGCGCCCATCCCCTACCTTTGGGTGCAGCTTATGAGTAACCAAAGGCAGCACCTCTCGGATCCCGGTCCATAGAGGGGACTCATAACGCGCTCTCCTAGCCACCAGCTCCCCCCAAACGTCATATATCTTCCTCTCATTCCTGCTGGTGTTGTAAAGCAGCTAGAGTCTATTATGCCTAATTTCTTTTGGGTTGGACACATATGGTGGACTGAGCTAAGGTCTAGCACCTATTGAGACCCCATTTAGGCAGTAGGATTGGTTTCGATTTTCTCATTGAGGTGTGAGATAAAGGGGCATGGTGCCCATCATTGGGATGGGGGGGGGGGTGAGGGGGGCTTTTTTGAACAATGCTTGCATGTGTTTCTTCAGCTACTACGGGAGCTTGGTGACTGTGGGGTTCTTTCACAGGACCATGGTTGTTGGATTTGGTCGGATGGTAGTTTCTAGACAAAGTGAGCCTACAAATGCCTTGTATCACACGTGAACATGAATTTGGGCGACGAGGTAGGGGACTACATATTATGGAAATCTTCCTTGCCTGCGAGGGTCAATATCTTTTTGTGGCAAATACAAAGGGTTGTTTGTTGACAAAGACTTTAAGATCTAAATGGGAACAATCAAATGATATTACTTGTCTGAGATGCAATGTTGAGGCTGAAACCTTTAATCGCATCTTTTTCAAGAGGTCTGTGCTCGAAGGAGATTTGGACTAGGTTAGATTTTCCTTGGCTAACCATTTCGACATAGCAGAGTCTTTGATGCGATTGGCATGTCTGGTTTCACTTGTTGGTTGTCTATGTCCTTTTGTAGGTGCATGGGCAATACATGCCTCGCGCAATGGGGTGGTTTTTAGGACAGAACATTACTATAAGGGAAAATAACATGCAAGGGCTTTATTTGATGCCTATACTGTTGGGAAAATAGAAAGAGTTGTTTATTCCTTGTGCCTTAGGCTCTCTTATATAGGGAGAGACTTATGGGCAACTTACATAAAGTGGATAGAAGAACAGAAAATATATAAACGATACATATATATGAAACATATCTCTACACTCCCCCTCAAGATAGAGCATAGATATCTATCATGCTCAGCTTGACGAACACTTCTGGAAGGGCTTTCTAAGTAGGGCTTTAGTATAAATGTCTAATGTTTGGTCCCCTGAGCTGACATGAGATGTAGCAATGAAACCCTTTTGGATCATGTCACGTATATAATGGCAATCAACCTCAATGTGCTTTGTCCTCTCGTGGAATGCAGGATTATTAGCAATAAATAAGGCAACCTGATTGTCACATTCTAGCGACATGGGAAGAGGTACATCTATATGTAAACCAGTTAGTACTGGTCGAACCCACACCATCTCTGTACATGCTTGTGCCATAGCTCTATACTCAGATTCAACACTGGATCTAGCAACAACATTTTGCTTCTTACTTTTCCATAAGACTAGTGAGTCTCCAACAAATATAACAAATCTAGACGTGGACTTCCTGTCCTTGGGGCACCCTGCATAGTCTGCATCTACGCATGCTAAAATAGTAATAGAGCTACCCTTTTTGAATAGCAACCCTGCACCTGGAGATGATTTAAGATACCTTAGTATCATTTGTATTGCATCCATATGAACCTGATGAGGTTGTTCCATGAATTGGCTCACCCGACTGATTGCAAATGAAATATCGGGTCGCGTAATGGTAACATAAAGAAGCTTTCCAATCAGCTCTTGGTATCTTCTCCTGTCAACCTCATCAGTATCATCATCAAAGAGCTTCATGCTTGGATCCATGGGTGTAGTTGCAGGTCTACATCCAAGCATACTTATGTCACTTAGCCGGTCAGTAACACTCCAGTAGGAGCTGGGACGAGGCTCCAAGTACCTCTCGACTTAAGAGCAGCCATCTCTTCCTCCATAGCTAAACGCCACCGACTATCCTTCAGAGTCTCTTGATAATTCCGTGGAATGGCCATGACATATAATGCAACTGCAAAGTTCCTGAAATCGCCGGTCAAGCGATCAAAGGAGACCATGATTGCTATATATGATGCACATATACGCTTCTGCTTTCGAAGCGCAATAGGTGAGTCCAAATCAACAGCCTCAACATCTGTCCCCTGTAAAGAATCCTGCTCAGGTAGACCATTAGACCCATCATTAGAAACTATGTTTTCATAACATATCTCATGCGTGCTAGATGATGAGCAGCGACCAAGAGCAGAAGCAAGCCGACGGGTATAATGATGTGGCAATGGTGGAACCGGGACTGTAATAGTAAGTGGAGGTGGCATAGGTAGTGGTGGCGGCGGCGGTGGTGGTAGTGAAGGAGGTGGTGGTGGTGGAGGAAGTGATGATGGTGATGACGGCATGTATATGTCATCATCAGTATCTGAAGACATCAATCGATCACCTGTAGGAGAAAAATACATCACGGACTCGAAAAGGTGACATCGGCACTAACGTAATACCTCCTGCGCATTGGGTCATAACACCTGTACCTTTTTTGTGTCCTAGAGTACCCGACAAAGACACACTTGACAACTCTAGGAGAGAGCTTGTCAATACCTGAGGACAACTGGTGGACGAAGGCGATTGAGCCAAACACACGAGGAGTAAGTGAGAACAATTCCTTTTCAGGAAATGCAAGAGAGAAAGGAATTTTCTCACCCAAGACTGACGAGGGCATGCAATTAATAAGATAGCATGCCGTTAGAAGAACATCACCCCAAAAAGAATGAGGAACACGACTTTGAACGAGAAGTGTCCTAGTAACATCAAGCAAATGACGATGCTTCCTTTCTGCAATACCATTTTGTTGGGAAGTATAGGCACATGATGTTTAATGAATAATACTTTGGGTTGAAAAGTAATTGGAGAGAGTATTAGTACAAAATTCCAAGGCATTATCAGTTCTCATAATTTTCACAGAAGTAGAAAACACATTTTGTACTTCAGTTAGGACATTTTTTATAACATCTCCAGCTTCAGATTTATTCTTTAAAAAAAATCCAAGACAGACGAGAGAAATCATCAACAACAACCAGATAAAACCTGTGTCCCTGGTGATCAAAAACACGACTGGGACCCCAAATATCTATATAAAACAACTCAAATAGAGCTACTGCTCCGACTCTGACGACTGGGGAAGACAGAATGATGATGCTTTCCCAACTGACATGCCTCACATTGAAAGGACATGTGAGGCGAGATCTGAGGCAAAACACGATATAATTTCTGGAGCGGGAGATGACCAAAGCACATGTGCCACGTAAATGGTGAAACATGTCTAGCAGAAAGAGAGGAGATTCCGGCATAGGGAGTTCGAACTAGGCGATAGAGACCGCCCTGCTCACGGCTACACCCAATCACCTTACCCGTAAGGATGTCCTGAAAAACAAGAGATGATGGGTCAAAAATGGCTCGACAATTTAAATCCTTAGTAATCTGACTAATGGACAACAAATTCATAGAGAAATCAGGTGCATGCAATACATTCTGTAGATGCATAGAGGGCGTCAAGCTAATCTCCCCCTGTCCAGTGATCAGGGAATGAGTCCCATCTGCAATAACCAACGCTCGTCCTGGAGGAACCTATCTGTAGGCTGTAAGTTGACCTCTGTCTCCACACAAGTGATGTATGCACCGGGGTCCATAATCCATTCTATAACATTAAATCCACTACTGCTAGTGAGTGCATAAGTACTACCTGAGATACTGGAGGAGGCTGATGCAGCTACATCTGAATAACTCCCGGGGGCCTACGAAGACGTCACGGGACTGGTAGGAGGTATAATGCCCCTCAATCGTGCTACAAGATCATCAAGGCGTTGATCCAAATAGGAAGCAACTAGTGGCTCAATTTGCACGGCCATTCGAGCAGAGGCAGGGAATCTATGCTTGGAGTAGCATGTATCTTCTGTATGTCCAGGACGATGGCAGAAAGTACATGACTGACGAACACAACCTCTTCTGCCCCGAGGTCCGTGGCCACGAAACTGAGAGGAGCCTCCACGACCTCGGGAAGCCGCCATCGCTGAAGAAGTCCGACTGGCATTAGCAGATGGAATAATGATCCGACTAAGCTTGCGGAAGGCTTCCTCCATGGGAGGAATAGTCGCATCTGCCAAAATCTGGGAATGAGCTGCCTCATACTCAGGATCAAGGGCTGCCAGGAATATACCAACCATGATAGCATTCCTATACGTCTTCTGCTGTGCAGGAGTAGATGTGAGAGGCATGAAGCTGTATAGCTTCTCGAACATCCCACACAAGGATGTATATAGCGAATGAAGGGGCCATCCATTTTGCTTGATAGTAAAGATATCATGCTGGAGTTGTAGAATCTTCGTTTCATTCTTTGCATGTGAATAAATGGAAGCAAAAATATCCCACATCGCTTTGGCCGTGGGTTGATGAAGTATATCATTGGCAATCTCTATGGCCAATGTTCCTGAAAGCCAAACCTTGGCATATGCATCATCTACCTCCCATGAGGCGTTAACCCCCAGTCTTATCAGCTGGCTCTTCCTCGGTAAGAATACGTTTCTTATCCGTAGACTTCATCATGCTCATGAACTGCATAGCCCACAGTTCATAGTTTGACCCATCCATCTTTACTATAGGCGCAGGACCTCTGAAGGCGCCTGTGGAGGGAATATCTACCTTGCTTTCTGACATGATGACTAGAGAAGACTAGGATTGAAGACTAGACAAGTGTTTGTCTATACTGACATAGAAAGATTAGATTGCATGTGTAGACTCATGCAATCAATCTCATCCAGATAAACTAATCGCCGACGGTTCTCTTAGAGGAGGGCGGCGGCACGCCTCTTGGAGAGAGGAGGTGCAAGGCCGATCAGCGGCACCCGGGCGGTGGGACCCGGTTGCAAGCGCAAGACCCGACTGCAGGCGGAAGGACCTGCAAGGCCTGGTGACGGGCAGCGGGGGCCTGCGAGGGCCTGGGCGGCTGCGGACCTGCGGTGTCCCGCGAGGGCTAGGCGGCGGTGGAGGCCTGCGAGGGCCTGGGCGGCGGAAGCCTTAGGTGCACGTGGGATGGGAGGTTTGGGGTGGGGTTAGGGTTTCGATACAGGAGCTCCGGTCTAGGACCGCCGCTCTGATACCATGTTGGGAAAAATAAAAAGAGTTGTTTATTCCTTGGACCATAGGTTCTCTTCTATAGGGAGAGACCAATAGGCAAAAAGAAAAAATATAAACGATACATATATATGAAAATATCTCTACATATACAGTGTAATCACTTTATATTAATTAATGAATTGATTTGAGTGTTGCTCACTTTGAGCTCACACCATACTCTCTTTTTTCAGGGGTTGGGGTATAATGCGGATGATTGAGGAGATGGTAATGGAATGTTTGGGTTTGGGTTGTGGGAGATAAAGGTGAAAAATGAAGGGATTAGGTTTGATTTGGGTTTGGATGCTAATGTAGTTTTGAGGGGTGTGATGTAATTCAAGTTCTAAGATCGAGTCATCACTGTAGCAATATCTGAATACAGGTAACAGTGCCATTGCAAAGATGCAAATATTACTTTTAGAACAGAATATGCTATGCTCCATATTCTCAAGGCAATTTTTATTTTATAAATTGCAAATAAGTTTCTCTTTGCCCCCATGAGGTCCTTGTGATTATAAGCATGCATTCATGCTTTTACTAAGCTTTCGTATGGTTAGTTCTTTGTCATGCCTTCATTCGAAGGAGTACAACTCTTCCATGTTACCTTGACAATATTTCTCAGCTATATTAGGTTCTATTTTGATCATCCTTGTCATTGTACCTGTTGCAGGAAGAGTTCCATTTCTATATCTGGAGGATATTCATATGAGATTCATGAAAAATTATAGCAAAGTGGCACATTCAGCGTTAGCTTATGCTATGAATGATGAGTTCTCGAGAGTGTTACACCAGCAGATGGAATATTACTCTAGCAATCCCAGTGTTGACACCCTTGCTCGTGTCAGAGGGGAAATCGGTGAGGCAAGTTTTTTCCTCTATTTTTGCAAATTAAAGTTAGAAGCTGCAGATTTAAAATTGTGTATCCACCACCACCACCACCACCACCACCATCATCATCCATTTTTTCGTGGTTGCCTTGACATTATCTTAATTTCCAAGGATCTGCAGTGGTGCCAACACTGGCTGATGTTGTAGAGCTTATAAGGGCATTTTTTGGCAGATATGTGTCTAATATCTACATTGAACCTGATATGGCAAGCATGGAAAATGTGTGCATTGTGGATTGAATGCATCACATGATCAGAATAGTGGGATAACATCCTTTTTCCAAGTTCTTGCACTTTCTTGTACATGAACTTTATCCATAGTTGTAATAATTTAAAGAGAAGAAAATTTTGTACTTCATACCTCTTTGAGTTCATGAAATCTTATCAACTGGTTGTCAGCCTTTATTGTGTATTTGCTGTCAACTGTATGGCGGAAGGTTTTTCATTTGAAAATCATATTATGGATATTTTTTCCAGAAATAAAGGACATCTACTGAAAAATGGTTATTACTTAATTTTTAACCAAATCCTTTTTTCTCTTTTGCATCCTTTCTGATCTCAGATACAAAGTATCATGGTAGATAATATCGGGAAGATACTTGACAGAGGCGATAGACTTGAACTTCTGGTAGATAAAACTGCAACAATGCAGGATGGTTCCTTCCATTTCAGAAAGCAGTCGAGGCACCTCCGCAGAGCTTTGTGGGTGAAAAATGTGAAGCTTTTGTAAGTTATCAACCCTGATTAATTATTTTTTATTTTTTTGGGATTTAGTTATAGTTCTTACGTTTAAGTAAGGTCTTAGTTCTTTCGTGTGTGTGTTTTTTTGGGGGGGAGGTGTTGGAGGGTAGTAGAATGGTAAGAAGAGGCTGGGAGGAGGATACATAAAGTGACATGGGTGGATGGGGGTGGATTGATAGTGGGACAATGTGCAACAAAATAGGATGATGGAGGATATAGAAGCAGGACCGTCACTCTGATTCCAATTTCCTATAAAAGGAGACGACTAAGGAGATGTGGGGGAGTTGTCTCGGATGTATTCTCAACAGACAATAAAATCTCGCCTTGTGGACATCTAAATGCAGACTTCTTCCATCTCTCAGGGGGACCACATCCAGTATTATCAGCATCTCACGTGGTTTTATGAGGTACTTGTCATTTTCAGCTGGCATGTTGTGCCAAGAAGGTTATAGAATGATGTGAGTGGCATGCCTACAAATTTTTTATAGGTTTGAGTCCTTGCTACTAGATAATGAAGGATTAGTTCCTTATCTTTGACACGTTAACATCACTTCTAGTGATATTTGGATGATTACATCATCTGAGTCTACTCTTAGGCTATCCGGTAAAGACTACATCTCTTCCTGTGTCATCTAAACAGATGGTTGTTCTCCCTTTCATGTTGGTCGATGTTGAGACAATGAACGTGGTCACGGACATTGTTATCCTCATGTATGTATTGTCACCGAATTTGGCCATCCGTCTTACAGGTGCTAAGCGAAGTTTGGTAGGATTTTTATAACCAACCAAGTTTCTACTAAATCTAATGGTTTTCCCGTGGTTCTAATAAACGTGCCTCGATGCAGCCCAGGCGAATTATGCGCCTCAAGGCATCGAGGCACTCCTCGAGGCGCCAAGGCGGTGAGGCACCCCTGAGGCACCGCCTCGAGCTGTAACTTGATATGGTGCTCAAATTTGGATTTCTAAGCATTAATAGTCATGATATCTTAGGTATAATATTAATTATTATCAATTTAATTTGTTATATACTCATATATATATATTGTATTTAAAAAATTGTATACTAGTCATATATGTATGTCCTAAATCATAATGCCACATATCAAACTATACATCATTCTATATTGTTGCAAGTAGCGAAAGCAAATACACACAAACACGATCAATCAAGCAAACTCATAAACATATATTAGCGATGACGATCAGTTTCTCTATAAAAGTTTCATTTCAGGACCTCCATGCTAGTAAGGTATGGTTTCACGGGGTGGGGGGTGCATAGGATGATTATTCAACTAAGTTCAACGGAACGAACGGCTAGGATTCAATGCATATCAACATATAATTGTAGTAAAATAACATATATAATACAACACATTGTATGTTATGTATATTAATCATATATGTTAGTCACATAACATTGTTTTGCTCATGCTTATACCGGGAGGCATTGTATATGGACATCGAGCTTTGCCCGCCAACATTAAGGGATGCCATATGTCACATAATAAACTTTGCATTTTATAGGGATGACGATACATGTTAGGATTCAAGGCATCTCAGACGAATAATTTTACAAATTCATAAGTTTATAACATATATGGAGAATATGTAAAAGAATATCTAATTTTATGCTTTTATAATAATATATAGTTATGTTTAATTGTAATTTTATGTATATTTTCCTATATAAGTTGAGGCTTATGCCTCAACCGTCTCGAGGCTTATGCATCGCCTTAATAACAGAAAATCGCCTCGATCTACCTCGCGTTTTTTAAAACCTTGGATTTTTCAGCCACCACAGAGATGACAATTGATTATGGAAAAGAGGGGTAGACTGTTGTATTCTCCTTCACAGACTAATCTTGGCTCACACAACAACTACAATGCTCCCTACTACTACTTTAGTTGACTATGCACCTACTGCTAGTCTAGATACTACCTAAGTACTGTAGCTAATTCTATTTCTACATTTACTCTAACATGATCATTGATCTACTTATCTAAATGAAGAAGGTAGTTTTCTGACATCCTTACATCCTTCTTAGATGTGAAGTCAATATGCTTAGCTAATGATGCTTATTCATCTATCACCTCCCTCGGTGGTATGGAGTTCTCTCCACACTCAAGCTTTCTGGATACTTCTGATACTTCTGTGCCCCTAAATTTCCTTTTAGCTTACTATGTGTGTATAGATTATGTTTGGAACTCACTTGTAGAGTGTTTTTATGAGCATTTTTGCTATTTCCATGACATCTAACGATGCAGATTTTGTGTGGAGATCATAAGAAGATTAACCTTCATTACTTGTATATTCCTACAGATTACTGTTTTTTTTGAAGCTACCGATTCATTTCTCTTTCTTTATATTCCCTGAAATGACTTCAATGAGAACCTTTGAATGCGAAGCTTGTTAGTTTGGAAAACATCATACAACTTCATTTCCTTAGAAGACCGACGCTCGTCGTCCTATGTCTTTTAGTTTTAGTCCATTATGGCATTTGGTGACTTTGTTTGTTCCATAATATGATTGGTTATAAGTATTGTGTTGTTTTTGTTGATGATTATAATAGATCCTCTTAAGTGTATTTGGTGAAGGAACGATTACAGATAAATAATATTGTCAAGTCTTTCTTTGAGTTTATAGAAACTTCTTTTTCTTTGAGAATTTAATTGTTAGATTTGACATTGCTCGAGTTTATTTAGCGCGGCATAGCTATGTTCTTTACTGCTTAGGCTACCTTATATCAGGCGTCATGTTTGTTCACCTTACAATGAAACAAGGTGGCTAAGTGAGGAAACTCCATCATCTCTTGGATATAGCTCACACCCTTCTAACTCATATGAAGGTCCCTAAATCTTTAGGGAGATCTCATTCTTATTGCCACGTACCTTATAAATCGGGGTACATTTGTATGTTCTTAGTTGGGTAACCCTCTTCTTATTACTCTGTGTGGTGAGGAACTTTTCATTCCCATTATAGATTTTTTGATTGATCAACCTTTGTATACAACAACAACAACAAAAACAAATCCTTTTTCCATAATATGGTTGGTTATAAGTACTGTGTTGTTTTTGTTGATGATTATAACAAATCCTCTTAAGTGTATTTGGTGAAGGAACGATTACAGAGAAATAATACTATCAAGTCTTTCTTTGAGTTTGTAAAAACTTCTTTTTCTTTGAGCATTTAATTGTTAGATTTGACAATGCTCTTGAGTTTATTTAGCGCGGCTTAACTACGTTCTTTACTGCTTAGGCTACCTTATATTAGATGTCATGTTTGTTCACCTTACAATGCCAAGATGGCTAAGTGAGGAAACTCCATCATCTCTTGGATATAGCTCACACCCTTCTAACTCATATGAAGGTCCCTAAATCTTTAGGGAGATCTCATTCTTATTGCCACGTACCTTATAAATCGGGGCACATTTGTATGTTCTTAGTTGGGTAACCCTTTTCTTATTACTCTGTGTGGCGAGAAACTTTTCATTTCCATTATAGTTTTTTTGATTGAACAAGCCAAGATCGCCTCATCTGGAAATGTCTCTGTAATAGGTGCGCTGGGCTTAGATTCCTCAAGATTCTCCAATCTGGAGAGATGGTCCGCCACCACATTCTTGACTCCAGGCTTATCCTTAATCTCAATATCAAATTCCTGGAGTACAAGGATCCATCTGGTAAGGCGTGCTTTGGCATCCTTCTTAGCCATTAAGTACCGGATGGCAGTGTGATCAGTGTAGATAGTCACTCTAGATCCGAGATGTTGAGATGTTTATTTATCACGTACTATATTTACGGTTTATGTTTTCTTTGGGTATCACTTATGTAATTAACCCTTGGCTCTTCTCCTATATAAGAGAGCCTTGGGATCTCTTTTATCATATGAATGAATTTTATCCCAACATGGTATCAGAGCAATGGTCCTAGACCGGGGTTCTCGAACCAAAACCCTAACCCTAGCCCCAACCGCCGATGTCGACCCCTCAGGATCCGGGTACCCGTTTACGCGCAATTCGCAAGATATCATTCACAATTATATCGCACAAGATGTAAAAATACAGGGAAAATTTTTTCGCGACTATGACATTCATTCTCACCACATGACCACAAGTAAAAGAGACAGACATCACCAAAATTTCTTTTCAAAGATATTCATATCCATTTACAACATGTACAAGCATATTCCATGTTACAACATATATCCCAAAATGTGACAAAAGAGATAGCATTTACATCATCATCTGTACAAAAACTAAGACAAAGTAAATCATACCGTCGGGTGTACACTATATCTCCTGGAAGCATGTATATACTGAGCGGCTACTAAACTGCAGGCTGTTTGCCTGCCACACACAATAGGAAGAAAAGGCGTCAGCGGTTGCTGGTACCTCCCAAAAACTTATATAAAATAACGGGCATTTATTATTTACAAAAGAAACAAGCAGAAAGGCGAGAGCAACTCAAATTAAGATTTAATTCTACTTGCAAATGAAAACGGCTTTTCAGATTACTTGTAAGCATCTCAATTGTTTGTCCCATCACCTGGCATTTCCCACAGGTGACATATGTATAACTAGTTGCGTATTCATGAGTGTATGAGGGTAAGCACATATATCATTTTCTTCAGAGATCCCGTTGGTGAGTAAAAATGGAAAGTTAAGATTGGAAGGATCTATTAATTTAATTAAATTCTTGGGTAGAGAGAGAATAGTCTTTTGATCGTAACTTCTCCAATTCTTAACTTCAATGATTCAGATATAACTCCAGATAATTTCGATGAATGATCTAGATATATAATCGCCAGTCTGTTGGCGAAGTAACTCAAGCGGTGAAGAAGCCTACAAATGGCTCTTCCGTCTCGCCCTCTAATTGGAAGCGCGGTCCAATAGAAGGATAGGTCTACTCCCCAACTACGCCACTGAGACGGGTGAGAGAGACTCCCTAGAAAAGTCGCTCTAGAAAACTGCCCGACTAGTACGGGCGGACGAGCTCGTACGTAAAACTGAAAAAAAACAAGGATCCCCCGCCTGGGTATCCTAAAGACAGGGTCAGCGGAACTGGTCTAAAGTCTGGATCCCAACGAGGCGTAAAAACACTGCGAGCTCGCGTAAAAACCGTATAAAAGACTGGAATCCTAGACCCGCGCACTTGGCGGCCGCTGCCCAAACTGGGCTCCCTTTCCTCCGCCCAGGTGAGAGTCACCGCGCTCTCGCACGATCATGTGTAGAAGTCATCATGATCGGCATATTGATCTTATATTAGTGACTCAGTATTTTTCCTATTGCTTGACTTATTCATTCCTTCTCAATCTTTTTTTTTTTAACCATACAGATCTAGATCTTTTGTCGAAAGTGATCTTTATAGTTAGGAGAGTGTAACTAAAGAGTAATTCATGAAGATGATCCGGTCCTTATAGTCACATGTTATCATTTCCCAAAAGCAAATTATCTATTATATGTACATAAATCCAACATTTATTCTTGGAAGATATTTTAAATCTCTTTTCAAAGAGAGCTAAGTCACAAGTAGGAATGAATCATTGAGTTCACTAAGACTTGTATTTATTAGGATGAATCAGTGTAATAGATGTAGATCCCTACATAATATGTTTAAACCAACTGACGACCTAAATCAATGTCATCGACTTCTCCTGAACTAAATCTAAACCCACTATTGTATCCATATGCGTTGTATAACATCAAGGAAGATGCATGTCACCATATCAGGTTTGTCTAGAGTCAAGCAGATACAAATGTAAAGTTACCTTAACAGGTATGCATATCATTCCTATGGTAAGACTATACATTTTGTTATACAAAAATATTAATATTACTATATTATGAAGGTAATTGCAGGTCCAGACATATAAGAATAGGACTGTAATGTCTCAAAAGGTTGAGTTAGATTAATAACTTGGACACTTATCTACATTTTTTTTTCATTATGTCACTAATACATGGAAATATCCTAAAACAGAATAAGTATATTTTATCGAGATGGACACTACAATTTATTTCCACTATATTTGTTCCCATGATTAGGTCTCTTCGTTTCTAAAACTTTTTATTATTCTTTGATCAAATTTTTTTTTTAAATGAGAAAGAAACTTATTTTCGTAACTACAACAAATACTGACAGTAAGGCCTTTCTATTTTTCAAACTTAAGGATCAGTTGAGCCTATCACTTCCATAATAATAGTTCTACATGTATAGCTTTCTAATGCATGAGGACCAGTTTCAACAATGCACGTATTCCTTTTTAATACATGAGGATTGTCTTCAACATTGCTTGTATACAGCAGACAGGAGGATACCATATTTAAAAAGTTTCCATTATCCAAGGTCCTTTTATAATTAAAACTTAAAATTCCGTAATTAAGACAGTCCTAACATATAATAATAACTTTTAACTAAATCAATTACCTCATATACAACAGCTGACCACTTCATGTAACAACATTTACAAAATTCTCTTGCATTTAAATTTAAATTTAGTGGTCAGGACTCAAATTCACCAGTTTTCTCTAGAATTTCCTATTTATGGTTAATTATATCTTCCAGGATCCTCTTACAAAATCTAAAAATATTCTCTTGATAACTTTAGTTCTCACATGTCAGGCTATACATTTGAATCCAACTCGAGTATCAATTAGAGAAATAAAGTGGCTATATTGCTCATGCTTTTCAGAAAAAAGAAGGGAAATTATGTACATGCAGGGCAGCAAAAGGAATTAGGGAAGGACTGTACCTTGAAAATTTCTAAGGGGGAGATCTACTTGCATGCCAAGTTTGGTGTTTGGAGAAGCTTCAAGGCTCCTACGGAAGTTTGTATCTCTAGCCTTTATTGGGCAGCAATTTGGAGTAGAAAACAGAGCAAGAATCTGGAGGAAAATAGAAGAGAAGGGAGAGTCACGGCTGAAATTGGGCTTCTATTTATAGGGAGTAGTGAAGCATCGTTGCTTTCCAAATGGAGTCTCTACCGAGACAAGTGGGGATTGATTAGAAGTGTCAAGTGGAGCAAGTAAAAAGAGACAAGTGGGGACTGCTGGAAATCCAGCAGTTACTGTTCTTAAATAAAATTTTACTAATTTTTTTTTTTTTAAACCCAAAAAAAACTCTTTATTTGAGATACTAATGTTGACCGTATTCGCACCACGAATGTCGGAATTCGATGCACAATATATCGATTTGATCGTCTAAAAATGACGGTCAATATGAGTATAATATTGCTATACTTCCGATCGGGTTTTGAGAACCCGAAATTTTCGGATACGGATTTTGTTTAAGGTTAAATTTTACGATTTTAAAAATATCAAACGACCTCCGATTGACGAACGGTCGATTCCGTTGGTCTTGTATCGTCGAATCGGATCTAATGACGGTCTCGGTTCGTTTTGCGGTTTCCGAATTTGCGTCACGGCTTTTCACGGCGCGCGTTACGGTGTGACCGATTTTCGGTCGATTTCGCCCGAACGACTTTTGATTCATGATCAATTGGTCGTTTTAGGTTGTTTAGTATTGACCGACAACGTTTTTGGGTTCATTAGACCCAAAATCGGACGACTTCGGGTTTGATTGGAAACCGGATGCTACAAATATAAAAACCTCAAAGGGAGTCTCGTCCTCGAGACTCGAGTCAAGGTCATTAAGTATCTTGTTGGGATTTTATATGTCCATAAAAACCTCAAAGGGTTTTGAACCCATAAAAACCTCAAAGAGAAAACAAGCCATATATTTATAATGTATCTAATTACAAAAGCTTGTTTTGATGATTACCTCAGAATAGCTGCGGGTATCGTGCCCGCATGCCGGCTTCAGTCTCCCATGTCGCTTCCTTGACGCCGTGTCGGTGCCACAAAACCTTGACCAATGAAATCTCTTTGCTGCGAAGCTTCTTCACAGCACGATCAAGTATCCGGACAGGCTTCTCCTCATAGGTCAGATCCGGCTCTACATCGAGATTCTCGTAACTGATGATGTGGCGAGGGTCATGGACATACTTCCTCAGATTGGATATGTGGAAAACATCATGAATAGCTGAAAGATGTGGAGGAAGGGCTACTCGGTATGCCACTTTCCCTACTCTAGCCAGAATCTCAAAAGGTCCAACATATCGCGGCGCCAACTTGCCACGAACACCAAATCTCTGCACTCCCTTCATGGGAGATACTCGCAAAAATACCCAATCTCCAACCTATAATTTATAGGATTGTCATTAGTATGGGATTAAGTTGAACACATATATATCAAATTGAGTGGATGAGGAGAAAATAATTAGATTACCTGAAACTCTAAGTCTCTCCTCCGACGGTCTGCATAGCTCTTCTGGCGGCTCTGTGCCGTCAGAAGCCTCCGCCTCACAAGATCAACAGCTCTCGCAGTCTCCTCCAAGAGATCCACGGAATATAAAGCATGATCACCTACCTCACGCCAACTGAGAGGTGTGAGGCATCTCCGCCCGTATAGGGCCTCGAATGGTGCCATGCCAATACTGGAGTGATAGCTGTTGTTGTACGTGAATTCCACCAAAGGCAAATGGTCCTTCCAGGACCCTTTCCATTCCAAAGTGCATGCGCGAAGTAGATCCTCAAGCGTCTGAATGGTGCGCTCACTCTGCCCATCTGTCTGCGGATGATATGCAGAACTCATCCTCAGCTCTGTCTGTAGTGCTGACATGAACTGATGCCAATAGTGAGATGTAAATCTCGAATCCCTGTCAGACACCACTTCTCGTGGTATACCATGCAGCCTGATAATGTTCTGCACATAGAGCTTGGCTAATCTGGATGGAGTATAAGTCGTGTGGACAGGTATGAAATGGGCTGACTTGGTCAACCTATCAACAACGACCCATATAGAATCATGGCCACCTGGCGTCTTCGGCAATCCTGTGTCAAAATCCATAGAAATGCTCTCCCACTTCCACTCGGGAATAGGGAGAGACTGCAGTAATCCCGGCGGTCTCCTGTGCTCAGCCTTGACCATCTGACAGGTCATGCATCTGCTAACATGTAGCGCTACATCGCGCTTCATTCCATCCCACCAGAAATGTCGACGCAGATCACGGTACATCTTTGTACTGCCTGGATGGATAGATAACCGTGAACTGTGTGCCTCATCGAGAATGTCTCTGCGAAGCTGCTCATCATTGGGTACAACGACCCGTCCTGCCTTCCATAAAATAGACTCCATCACAACAAAGTCATCAAATTCGTCCTTGACAGCGCGCATGTATCTATCATGAATCCAAGGATCGGTCTTCTGGCCCTCAACAATACGATCCCAAAGACTGCTGTATCGTGGAGGCACGGCGGTAGAAATGGATGCGCTCTCCTGAGGGTGCCAATCGGTCAAAGCTGCAAGTGTATCCCACGTGTATAGCCAGTTCGCCGTACCATCAGCATGCGCTCTCCTGCTAAGTGCATCAGCCACCACGTTTCCCTTACCGGGATGGTAAGAGATCGTGCAATCATAATCCTTCAGCAGCTCGAGCCATCTACGCTGTCTCATATTCAACTCCTTCTGATCAAAGATGTACTTTAGGCTCTTATGATCTGTGAAAATCTCGAAGTTCACCCCATATAGATAGTGGCGCCAGATTTTCAAGGCGAAGACAACTGCCGCCAACTCTAAGTCATGTGTGGGATAGTTCCGCTCGTGCGGTCTCAACTGCCGTGATGCATAAGCAATCACCTGTCCTCTCTGCATCAACACTGCTCCCAGACCTTCCCCAGATGCATCTGTGTAAACTGCATAATCCTGAGTGCCTGAAGGAAGAGCAAGAATGGGTGTCGTAGTCAATCTCTCCTTCAGTGTCTGGAAGGCCTGCTCACATGAATCGTCCCAAATGAATGGAACTCCCTTCTGCGTCAATCGTGTCAATGGACGGACGATGCGTGAAAATCCGCTGACAAAGCGTCTGTAATAGCCCGCTAATCCGAGGAAGCTCCGAATCTGTGTAACAGTCTTGGGCTGCTCCCAAGACATAACTGCATCTATCTTCGCAGGATCAACCGCGATACCTGCTCCAGAAATGATGTGCCCCAAAAATGAGACCTGGGATAACCAGAACTCACACTTGCTCAACTTGGCATATAGCTTGTGCTCCCGCAATGTATCTAAGACAATCCGTAGATCATTCGCATGATCCCATTCATTCCGTGAATAGATGAGCACATCATCGATGAACACCACTACAAACTTGTCCAAGTATGGACGGAAGATACGGTTCATCATATCCATGAAAGCCGCAGGTGCATTGGTGAGCCCAAATGGCATCACCACAAACTCATAGTGTCCGTAGCGAGTCCTGAAGGCTGTCTTCGGAACGTCCGACTCACGAATCCTCAGCTGATGGTAGCCTGAGCGAAGATCGATCTTCGAGAAAACCGAAGATCCCTGGAGCTGGTCAAACAAATCATCGATGCGCGGCAAAGGATAACGGTTTTTCACCGTTCTCTTGTTCAGCTGCCTGTAATCGATGCATAGTCTCATGGATCCATCCTTCTTCTTGACAAATAGAACCGGAGCACCCCAAGGTGAAGTGCTCGGCCTCACGAATCCCAAGTCAAGCAACTCCTGCAACTGCACCTTCAGCTCCCTCAACTCGGCTGGTGCCATGCGATATGGTGCCATAGAGATCGGCTGTGTATCTGGCAGCAATGTGACCTCGAACTCGATCTCTCTCTCAGGAGGAAGCCCTGGTAGCTCATCAGGAAATACGTCTGGATATTCAGATACTACTCGTATATCCTGTATCATCGGCTCCTGATCAGACACCTCCCGAACAAAAGCAAGATATGAATCGCAACCCTGGTCAACAAGTCGCTGGGCTCGCAATACTGAAATGTACTCCATGGTGGAGTCATGTATAGTACCCTCAAAGGTGAACTCGGGTATATCAGGAATCCTGAAGACAACCGTCTTCCTAAAGCAATCAACTAGTGCATGATGAATAAATAGCCAATCCATGCCCAAAATCAAATCGAACTCATCAAGCTGCAGAAGTAGACAATCTGCGATCATCTCATGACCGCCAATCAGTACGGGCAAGTGCCTGACTATCAAAGATATGACAAATAACTGGCCACCTGGCCCTCGGATGTGATATGGAGACGATAGCGTCTCTGCAACTCTATCTAAAGAAACAAGCAACCTCGAAGCAAGGAAAGAGTGTGTCGCGCCGGAATCAAATAAAACATGGAAAGGTCGGCCCAAGACTGAGACCATACCTTTCACTACAGTAGTGGCTGAACGTGCCTGCTCCTCAGTAACTGCGTGTAACTGCCCCTGCCTGGCTGATGCAGCACTAGATCCTGCCATACTCTGCGTCTGTCTCGGCTGCTGTCGCCTAAAGTTGGAGTTCCTGCCACGGAAACTCCCTGAACGCTGTGTCTGAGGCTGTGGCTGTGAAGGCTGTGGCTGTGGCTCGCCAGAAGCCTGTGGACACTGTGCACGGTAATGTCCCCACTCGTGACATCGGTAGCACCGGACTGGTCGAGTAGAGGGAGTAGCTGTGTCCGTGCTCCGAGCTGGTCCTGCAGGTGGTCTATCTGCTCGCTGCGACCCAGATGGTCGAGTGAACTCTGTACCTCGTCCGGCAAGTGCTCCTCCTAGAGTAGTCGATGGAGAAGAGCGAGCACTGCCAGAGAATGTCGAACCTGTAGGTCGGAACCGTCTGGCTGACCTCTGCTGCTGAAACGGTCGACGTATCGGCCCAAAATGTCGCCGCGGTCTAGGCGGTGCTCCAGACGAGCTCCCGTAACGTCTCCCTCTGATGTCCTCGAACTTCTCCGCAGCATCGGTAGCCTCGGAGATAGAAGTGATGTGTAGTCCAGCCAGCTTCTCCTGCACCTCCTCTCGCATGCCGCCAATGAACTTCTCCAGATTCTCCTCTGGAAATGCGCCAGCTGCTCGTGTGTGTCGTGACAGCTCTGTGTATCTGATAAAGTAATCCCGGGCTGTCATCTGTCCCTGACGAAGCTCTGCAAACAGTCGGCGCTGGGACTCCCTCCACTTCGCAGAAAAGAAGTGGGCTCTGAACTTCGTCACAAAATCGTTCCAAGTAGGCTCTCGGCCTAACTCGGACACTACGGCCATCCACCATCGCTCGGCGAAGTCTATCAGTGAGTATTCTACGAAAGATAGCCACGTGTTTCGTGGCGCATTAATCGCCCTGAGCACTTTCATTACTCTCATCAGCCACTGCTCAGCGTCATCTGGTGGACCTGTGCCCTCGAACAAGGGTATGTTGGCCCGCTGATAAGAAGTGAAGACTGACTGGTGCCTGTGAATGGCTGCAAACTCGTGTGTATCCTCGTCAGCAAAGTCCACAGGGTCCTGCTCCCTGTCTAAGTCTGCATCCTCCTCAGCTCCATGCTCTGGAATGTCCTCTAATGGATCATCAGGATGAAGCTGCTCCACCTCAACGGACTGGTGCTGGTCCTGTCGTATCCCATCCTGAGATGGATGGTACGTGAAATCTGACAGATCCTCAAATCTCATCTCTATGTCCGTCTGCCTGTCAGCAATCTCGGTCTGCTGGGCCAATATCTGCTCCTGCTGGCCTCTCATAGCAGCCTGCTGCTGCTGAAGATCAGTAAGTGCGCTCAGTATGCGTGCCAGCTGATCAGAAGTATCCTGACCTGGTCGAGATGCCATGGCTCTGCATAAGAACCATAATTAGTCATAAAAATGCCCTAGACAGATATTTATCATAAATGCTTTTCTCTTCTTGGGATATAAGATGAAAATTAATGAAATTGGTGACATCTGTGGTTATTGAATATAAATGTCATATTTCCCTTCTCGAACTCACGACAAGTCTGTAGACTGTCGCTATTCGGGATCTTAATGCGATCGGAATTGTAATATCGCGAATGTGCGTATCGGGGTACCACTGCTCTGATACCAAACTGTCGACCCCTCAGGATCCGGGTACCCGTTTACGCGCAATTCGCAAGATATCATTCACAATTATATCGCACAAGATGTAAAAATACAGGGAAAATTTTTTCGCGACTATGACATTCATTCTCACCACATGACCACAAGTAAAAGAGACAGACATCACCAAAATTTCTTTTCAAAGATATTCATATCCATTTACAACATGTACAAGCATATTCCATGTTACAACATATATCCCAAAATGTGACAAAAGAGATAGCATTTACATCATCATCTGTACAAAAACTAAGACAAAGTAAATCATACCGTCGGGTGTACACTATATCTCCTGGAAGCATGTATATACTGAGCGGCTACTAAACTGCAGGCTGTTTGCCTGCCACACACAATAGGAAGAAAAGGCGTCAGCGGTTGCTGGTACCTCCCAAAAACTTATATAAAATAACGGGCATTTATTATTTACAAAAGAAACAAGCAGAAAGGCGAGAGCAACTCAAATTAAGATTTAATTCTACTTGCAAATGAAAACGGCTTTTCAGATTACTTGTAAGCATCTCAATTGTTTGTCCCATCACCTGGCATTTCCCACAGGTGACATATGTATAACTAGTTGCGTATTCATGAGTGTATGAGGGTAAGCACATATATCATTTTCTTCAGAGATCCCGTTGGTGAGTAAAAATGGAAAGTTAAGATTGGAAGGATCTATTAATTTAATTAAATTCTTGGGTAGAGAGAGAATAGTCTTTTGATCGTAACTTCTCCAATTCTTAACTTCAATGATTCAGATATAACTCCAGATAATTTCGATGAATGATCTAGATATATAATCGCCAGTCTGTTGGCGAAGTAACTCAAGCGGTGAAGAAGCCTACAAATGGCTCTTCCGTCTCGCCCTCTAATTGGAAGCGCGGTCCAATAGAAGGATAGGTCTACTCCCCAACTACGCCACTGAGACGGGTGAGAGAGACTCCCTAGAAAAGTCGCTCTAGAAAACTGCCCGACTAGTACGGGCGGACGAGCTCGTACGTAAAACTGAAAAAAAACAAGGATCCCCCGCCTGGGTATCCTAAAGACAGGGTCAGCGGAACTGGTCTAAAGTCTGGATCCCAACGAGGCGTAAAAACACTGCGAGCTCGCGTAAAAACCGTATAAAAGACTCGAATCCTAGACCCGCGCACTTGGCGGCCGCTGCCCAAACTGGGCTCCCTTTCCTCCGCCCAGGTGAGAGTCACCGCGCTCTCGCACGATCATGTGTAGAAGTCATCATGATCGGCATATTGATCTTATATTAGTGACTCAGTATTTTTCCTATTGCTTGACTTATTCATTCCTTCTCAATCTTTTTTTTTTAACCATACAGATCTAGATCTTTTGTCGAAAGTGATCTTTATAGTTAGGAGAGTGTAACTAAAGAGTAATTCATGAAGATGATCCGGTCCTTATAGTCACATGTTATCATTTCCCAAAAGCAAATTATCTATTATATGTACATAAATCCAACATTTATTCTTGGAAGATATTTTAAATCTCTTTTCAAAGAGAGCTAAGTCACAAGTAGGAATGAATCATTGAGTTCACTAAGACTTGTATTTATTAGGATGAATCAGTGTAATAGATGTAGATCCCTACATAATATGTTTAAACCAACTGACGACCTAAATCAATGTCATCGACTTCTCCTGAACTAAATCTAAACCCACTATTGTATCCATATGCGTTGTATAACATCAAGGAAGATGCATGTCACCATATCAGGTTTGTCTAGAGTCAAGCAGATACAAATGTAAAGTTACCTTAACAGGTATGCATATCATTCCTATGGTAAGACTATACATTTTGTTATACAAAAATATTAATATTACTATATTATGAAGGTAATTGCAGGTCCAGACATATAAGAATAGGACTGTAATGTCTCAAAAGGTTGAGTTAGATTAATAACTTGGACACTTATCTACATTTTTTTTTCATTATGTCACTAATACATGGAAATATCCTAAAACAGAATAAGTATATTTTATCGAGATGGACACTACAATTTATTTCCACTATATTTGTTCCCATGATTAGGTCTCTTCGTTTCTAAAACTTTTTATTATTCTTTGATCAAATTTTTTTTTTAAATGAGAAAGAAACTTATTTTCGTAACTACAACAAATACTGACAGTAAGGCCTTTCTATTTTTCAAACTTAAGGATCAGTTGAGCCTATCACTTCCATAATAATAGTTCTACATGTATAGCTTTCTAATGCATGAGGACCAGTTTCAACAATGCACGTATTCCTTTTTAATACATGAGGATTGTCTTCAACATTGCTTGTATACAGCAGACAGGAGGATACCATATTTAAAAAGTTTCCATTATCCAAGGTCCTTTTATAATTAAAACTTAAAATTCCGTAATTAAGACAGTCCTAACATATAATAATAACTTTTAACTAAATCAATTACCTCATATACAACAGCTGACCACTTCATGTAACAACATTTACAAAATTCTCTTGCATTTAAATTTAAATTTAGTGGTCAGGACTCAAATTCACCAGTTTTCTCTAGAATTTCCTATTTATGGTTAATTATATCTTCCAGGATCCTCTTACAAAATCTAAAAATATTCTCTTGATAACTTTAGTTCTCACATGTCAGGCTATACATTTGAATCCAACTCGAGTATCAATTAGAGAAATAAAGTGGCTATATTGCTCATGCTTTTCAGAAAAAAGAAGGGAAATTATGTACATGCAGGGCAGCAAAAGGAATTAGGGAAGGACTGTACCTTGAAAATTTCTAAGGGGGAGATCTACTTGCATGCCAAGTTTGGTGTTTGGAGAAGCTTCAAGGCTCCTACGGAAGTTTGTATCTCTAGCCTTTATTGGGCAGCAATTTGGAGTAGAAAACAGAGCAAGAATCTGGAGGAAAATAGAAGAGAAGGGAGAGTCACGGCTGAAATTGGGCTTCTATTTATAGGGAGTAGTGAAGCATCGTTGCTTTCCAAATGGAGTCTCTACCGAGACAAGTGGGGATTGATTAGAAGTGTCAAGTGGAGCAAGTAAAAAGAGACAAGTGGGGACTGCTGGAAATCCAGCAGTTACTGTTCTTAAATAAAATTTTACTAATTTTTTTTTTAAACCCAAAAAAAACTCTTTATTTGAGATACTAATGTTGACCGTATTCGCACCACGAATGTCGGAATTCGATGCACAATATATCGATTTGATCGTCTAAAAATGACGGTCAATATGAGTATAATATTGCTATACTTCCGATCGGGTTTTGAGAACCCGAAATTTTCGGATACGGATTTTGTTTAAGGTTAAATTTTACGATTTTAAAAATATCAAACGACCTCCGATTGACGAACGGTCGATTCCGTTGGTCTTGTATCGTCGAATCGGATCTAATGACGGTCTCGGTTCGTTTTGCGGTTTCCGAATTTGCGTCACGGCTTTTCACGGCGCGCGTTACGGTGTGACCGATTTTCGGTCGATTTCGCCCGAACGACTTTTGATTCATGATCAATTGGTCGTTTTAGGTTGTTTAGTATTGACCGACAACGTTTTTGGGTTCATTAGACCCAAAATCGGACGACTTCGGGTTTGATTGGAAACCGGATGCTACAGCCGACCCCCCCTCCGTGCGCCTCCGCGCACCCCTCCGCGCCTCCACGCCCTTCCAACGCCGCCGCAGTCCACTCCCAGCGGTGCCGCCCCACCCCCCCAGCGGCTGCTGCCGCCTCCTTTGCAGCGCTGAAGCATCTACATGGCTGTGGCTTGATTTGCAAGGTCTCGGCGCACCCTTGGTGACCCCGCAGACCCCCTGTTCACGTCAGGCGAGGTCTGGACAGATCTGTGCGGGGTGAAATAATCTGATTTCTCCCTTCATTTGCGATCCTTGACCACAAACACAACATTAGGGATGAGTGTATAAGTCTACAGATACACATCATCCCTCATTTGATGCTGTAGACAAGTTTTTGTGGAGATATTCCCCTCTTGTTCCGCATTTTGGCCTATTAAAGAATGTCAGAAGTCAAGGGTGACATATTCTCCTCTTCTGGTGCCTTCAAAGGACCGCCACCTATTATAAAGATGGACGGGACCAACTACGAGTTATGGTCCATGCAGTTTCGTACCCTTATGCAATGCCACAACAAGGAGCATATTCTGACTGATTCAGAGCCAACGGACAAGACAGGGGCCAACACATCATGGAAACAAGATGATGCATATGCTCGTATATGGCTCTTTGGGACACTTAGCACAGAGATTGCTAATGATATTGTCCATCAGCCAACTGCAAAGGCCATGTGGGACATATTGGCCGCTGACAAGCGAAAAATGAAAGCAAGATACTCCAACTTTAGTTCGACATTTTCTCGACCAAGCAAAATAGTCGACCTCTACATGCACATTTTTCACATCTGAGAGGCATGCTTGAGCGACTCCACATCTTCATGCCTATCACTACCAGTGTGGAACAACAACGAGCATATCGGAATGCCACTATGACTGGAGTTTTTCTGTCCTCTCTTGACTCGGAGTACGATGCCGCCGTACTCAACTACTAACGGTGAGACCATACCACTAATGGAGGAGGTATACAAGCAGCTGAACAGGATTACTACCACACCTACATCCACGCCACAGCCGACTTCCTCGGCTATGGCTGCGTCTCGTGGACGAGGCAGTGCGTCCCAGTTCCGTGGTCGTGGACCTCGTGGTAGAGGTGGAGGCCGTCAGCGTGGTCCTTGTTCTTATTGTTGTCGTCCTGGCAACTCAAAGGAGACATGCTTTCACAAGCATGGCTTTCCGGCGTCTGCACGTGTTGCTGAGCATACTGACTCTTCACCTGCACCCACTACTGATGCACGTTTTGATGATCTTGTCTCGAGACTTCGAGAAATGGTGACCACTCCTGTGACTCAGACTGCAGGACCATCAGATGCAGCGGCCACCGCCAGAGCACTACCCAGTTCATCAGGTATTTCATATGTGCTTACCAGTACCAGTAGCAACAGTTCCGATATGACAGATTGGATTATTGATTCTGGAGCATCTCATCATATGTGTGGAGATCGGACACAGTTTTCTTCATACAGGACTATTCCTCCAGGGCATTCCGTAATCATAGCTAATGGAGTTCGGCTACCCATTGTTGGTCAGGGGGAGATTATTTTAGCCCCTTTTATACGCCTTCAGAATGTTTTACATGCTCCAGACTTTCAAATGAATCTTTTGTCTATTAGTCAGATTACAAAAGATTTACACTACCATACCATTTTTGACCCATCTTCTCTTATGTTTCAGGACATACTAACTGGCAGGATGATTATTCATGGTCGTGAGCAGAGAGGATTATACAAACTTGCTGTTCAATCTTGTGCCGAGGCGGCCTCTATTCCCTCTGGATCTGCTTCGCCTTTTCTGTGGCATCTTCGCTTTGGCCACCTTCCTCTCCAAAAGATGATACGTGTTCTCCCGCAACTATCTACTCGTACTACTCTGGACCGTGAAGCTTGTCAGCTTGGGAAACACCATCGCTCATCCTTTCCTAGTCGTAGTAGTAGTCGGTCCTTTGAGTTTTTTCATTTTGGCATTTGGAATCCTAGTCGTGTTCCTGATCATCAAGGGCATAGATTTTATATGGTTGCTGTTGATGATTATTCTAGACTTTCTTGGGTTTTCTTGCTTAAACATAATTTTTTTTGAAAGCCAGAAGCAGGAGCAGACACTTAGTGGTGTTCGCCCCATTTATTAAATAAAGAAATAGTACACATGGAATTTACAAAGGGAACGAGACAACGAAACAAGCAAAGCACCTACAAAGCCCACTCATCAACCAGACGCGCGCAATGCATCTCAACGTTTTCCTTGTAGAAGCGTTGCCCAGAGAATAGAGCAACATTTCTGCCCAGCCATATTGCCCACACAAATGCCACGGGCCTAAGGAGCTCCCGCCGAGCTCTGCTTCTGTTTGCCACCATCGAACCGCAGAAGGAAGCCAAATCGGAAGTGCATAACCAAGCCATTCGTGCCTCCTCCCAGATCACAGTCACTTTAGAGCACATGAAGAAAAGATGCTCAAGGGACTCCACCGCTGTGTCGCACAAAGTGCTTAAATATAAATCTGAAGCAGGTGCTATAAGTAATGAGATCAACAACATTTTTTCTGCTGAAGTCAAATACATTCGCACCGACAATGCTTTGGAATTTTCTACTCTTCATTTGGCAGAATTTCTCCAGTCTATGGGTATAGTTCATCAGACTTCCTGTACTTATACATCACATCAAAATAGGGTTGCAGAGCGCAAACATCGTCACCTCTTAGATATCACGAGGTCCTTGTTGATTCACAGTGGTACACCTCATTCTTTCTGGGGGGATGCCGTCCTAACCGGCTGTTATTTGGTAAATCGCATGCCATCCACTATTCTTGGAGAGAAGAGTCCCTTCTCGATTGCGTTTCCCGAAAAGGAACTCTTCACACTTACACCTCGTGTTTTTGGATCGGTAGCCTTTGTCCATGACTTTACTCCTGGCCGTGACAAGCTCTCACCTAGAGCTGTCAAATGTGTCTTTGTTGGTTATTCTCGTACCCAAAAAGAGTATAGATGTTTTGATCCTGTTGGGAGAAAATACTATGTCAGTGCTGATGTTACCTTTTTCGAATCTATTATGTATTTCTCTCATACAAGTGACAGGCTGTCTAGTACTGGATCCCGGGAAGATGTTGTGGTTCCTCCACCTCCATCTGCTCCTTGTGATGTCCCGAGGTCTTCACTACCTATACCACCACCGCCGCCGCCATCGCTACCTCCACCTCCACCTCCTCACAAAGAGTCTACATTCTTACTCCATGTTTATACTCGCAGGTCTTCTACTCCCCCTCTGCTCATGCGCCTACCACATCATCCACCATGCCTCATGTATGTCAGGAACATATTATTTCTACTGATGGCACTGGAGATTTTATTGATGAACAGGAAGAGTCAATTCTAGAGGATGGTGAGGCGGATGACTTGGAGATACCGATTGCTCTAAGGAAACCTTGTCGCCAGTGTGCTACTTACCCAATGGCTGCACATGTTTCCTTGGATCATCTGTCAGAGGACTACAAGAAGTTTATAGTGGGACTTTCTGCTGTTACTATCCCACGAACGTATCAGGAGGCGCTCCGGGACAGTAGGTGGCGCCTTGCTATGGAAGAAGAGATGACGACTCTTCGATCACGTGGCACATGGAGCATTGTTTCACCTCCACCAGGAGCATCTACTCTGAGCTGCAAATGGATATTCACGGTCAAGAAAAGGGCCGATGTCAGTGTCGATCGATTCAAAGCAAGGCTTGTGGCTCGAGGGTTCACCCAAACCTATGGGGTGGATTATCATGACACCTTCTCTCCAGTAGCAAGACATTCTACACTACGCATTCTGCTATCTGTTGCTGTTTTCAGAGACTGGCCTCTATATCAACTTGATGTCAACAATGCCTTTCTCTATGGAGATCTCCAGGAGGAAGTATATATGCAACAACCACCAGGATTTGCTACTGAAGGGGAGTCTCAGAAGGTGTGCTGCCTTCACAAGGCGATTTATGGCCTGAAGCAGAGTCCGAGAGCTTGGTATCAAAAGCTATCGGAGTTGATAGAGCAAAAGGAATTTGTGTGGTCTACTGCGGACCACTCACTGTTTGTACAGAGAACACCTAGATGTACCGTGGCTATTCTTGTTTATGTGGATGATATTGTCATGACATGAGATGATGAACAGGGTATTCTTACCGCCAAGGAGTTCCTTAGTCAGCAGTTTGTGACTAAGGACCTTGAAAATCTTCGTTACTTTCTTGGATTAGAATTCGCCAGAAATCAACGTGGACTCGTGATGAATCAAAGGAAATTTGTCATGGACCTCCTATCTGAGACATGCATGATAGGGTGCAAACCTGCTTCTACTCATATGGATGCAAGCATGAGATTGTATAATGAGGACACCAAAGAAATTGATAGGAGGAGATATAGAGAGCTTGTTGGGAAGCTCCTATACGTCACTATTACCAGGCCGGATATTGCTTTTGCAGTTAGCAAAGTCAGTCAGTTCATGGAGCAACCCAGGAAGGTACATATGGATGCCGTTCACATGATCTTGAGGTATTTGAAGACGTCACCTGGCTCTGGTCTTATATTCAGTAGGGATGCATCACTTAAGGTGACAGGATGTGCAGATGCAGACTATGCTGGTTGTCCCAGGGACAGAAAGTCGACTTCTGGTTTTGCTATCTCTGTATACAGTTCACTTGTTTCATGGAAAAGCAAGAAGCAGACTGTGGTGGCCAGATCTAGTGCTGAGTCTGAATACAGGGCTATGGCACAAGGATGTACAGAAATGATGTGGGTCAGATCAATATTGACCGACCTTACTATTGAGGTTTCTCTTCCTATGAAGCTTTTATGTGATAATCAAGCAGCTCTATTTATAGCCAATAACCCTGCTTTTCATGAGCGGACAAAGCATATCGAGGTGGATTGTCACTACACTAAAGACATGATTCAGAAAGGCCTTATATCCACCTCTCATGTTTCCACAGGAGATCAGACTGCAGATATCTTCACAAAGGCACTGACCAGAGGTTCATTTCAGAGATGCTGTTCCAAGCTGAGAAGGATTGATATTTATGCTCCAGCTTGAGGGGGAGTGCTGAGATGCCCATAATATATTTACGATTTATGTTTTCTTTGGGTATCACTTATGTAATTAACCCTTGGCTCTTCTCCTATATAAGAGAGCCATGGGATCTCTGTTATCATATGAATGAATTTTATCCCAACAGTATACAACAACAATAACAACAAAGCTTTTTCCCACATTAAGTAGGGTCATCTACATGGATTCTTTGCCTCCATTCAGATCTATCTTGGGTCATTCTCGGGCTTAGATCCAAAAAATTAAGATCCCTTCATATAGTCTCACTCCAACACTTCTTGGGCCTTCCTCGTCCTCTCTTAGCTGGCTAAACATCCCAAAACTCGCATCTCCTCACCAGTGTATAAGCTGACCTCCTTTGCAAATTGCCAAACCACCTTAAGCAATTTTCTCTCATCTTATCCTTGATCGGAGCTATACCAACTTTCCTTCTGATGGCATCATTCCGAATACGATCTTTATGTGCACGTCCACACATCCACCTTAGCATTTTCATTTCTGTTACTGCCATTCTCTGCACATGTCTATGGTTCACATGCCAACATTTAGATCCATATAGCATAGCATGTCTCACAATTGCTTTGTAAAAGTTTTCTTTGATTTTCAAAGGAATTTTCTTATCATAAAGAACAGTAGAGACTCCTCTCCACTTTAGCCAACCTGCTTTTATTTTATTTGTAACATCTCCAATTTCCCCATCATGTTGCAAAATAGATCTCAAGTATTAAAATATTCTCTCTTTTGAATGTTATAGTCACCAATCTTCACCTCGATTCCTTCACTATTGCTTCCATCAAGAGTGCACTCCAAATATTCAGTCTTAGCCCTACTTATACGAAATCCTTTAGTCTCCAATGCATGTCTCCAAACCTCAAGCTTCCCGGTTACTCCATCTCTAGTCTCGTCAATCAACGCAATATCATCAACGAATAATGTTGAGATATTTATATCTCTTTATCTTTACTTTGTAATTTTCTGTTTCTTTCGTCTTTTTATGTAATTTTCCCTTAGAGATTTTCTCCTATATAAGAGAGCTCTAGGGCTACAGTGAATACAACTTTTCATTTCACGATTTTCCACATGATATCAGAGCGACGATCCTAGACCAGAGCGACAATCCTAGAGCTGTCAAGTGTGTGTTTGTTGGGTATTCCAAGACCCAAAAGGGATATCATTGCTTTGATCCTCTTTGATGAAGGTACTATGTTAGTGCACATGTCACCTTCTTTGAGTCCATTATGTATTTCTCTCCTACATGTGACAAGCTCATTCCTTCAGAGAATGGAGAAGAGGTCTATATGCCTCTACCTCCGATTTCACCTACTCTAGGCGATACTACACCATCGCCACCACCACTACCCTCTCCTCCACCTTCACCCCCACCTCTTCCACCTCTTGCCATGCCTACTTTCTTTCCACAGGTTTACCAGCGCCGGTCTTGTGCTCATTTGCATCCTTTATCATCCAACACGCTCAAGGTGTGTTCTGAGCATTTGAGTTCTGCTAATGGCACTGGTGATTTGAGTGTGCAGCTTGAGGTGCAGGATGTCATAGATGATATACCTTCTGAGGATACTGCGGACTTGGACTTGCCTATTGCTCTATGGAGGAAGAGGCGTGTATGCACTATGCATCTTCTTGCTTCTCATGTTTCCCTAGCATGGCTCTCTGGGGATTTTCAGAGGTTTGTTGTTGGATTGTTAGCTGTGGAAATACCGCGGTCCTATTAGGAAGCATTGCAGAGTAGTCTGTGGTGTCTGACGATGGAGGAGGAGATGGCGGTTTTACAGTCTCGTGGTACGTGGAGTGTAGTACCAGGTACCGGCTCCTCCAAGTGTATATGTTGTTGGTAGTAAATGGGTGTTTATAGTGAAACACCGTGCAGATGGTTCTGTGGACAGATATAAAGCCAGATTGGTTGCTCGTGGGTTTACCCAAACCTATGGGGTGGATTATCAAGACACCTTTTCTCCAGTTGCGCATCATTCTACACTACGGATTCTTATTGATGTTGTTGTGGTACATGACTGGCTGCTTTTCCAATTAGATGTCAATAATGCCTTCTTGTATGGAGATTTGCAAGAGGAAGTTTTTATGCAACAATCACCAGGGTCTGCTGTTGAGGGGGACTCTAGTATGGTGTGTAAACTCCACAAAGTCATATATGGCCTTAAGCAGAGTCCGAGGGCTTGGTTCCATGAGCTCTCTGTGTTGATTGAACAACATGGATTTGTCAGATCTACTGCATATCATTCTCTTTTTGTTAAGAGAACCTAGAGAGGTATTGTTATTATTATGGTCTATGTTGATGATATTATTGTTACAGGCAGTGATGACCAGGGTATTCAGGTAGCTAAGGATTTCCTTGGACAACAGTTTGTGATCAAGGACATTGGCAAGCTGCGTTATTTTCTTAGCCTAGAATTTGCAAGAAATCCGCATGGTATAGTAATGACTCAAAGGAAATATGTTATTGATCTTTTATCTGAGACGAGCATGACATGATGTAGACATACTACTACTCCAATGGATTCCAATGCTAGGCTCTATGATGATGAATCCACGGAGGTGGATAAAATATTAGAGAGAGCTGGTAGGGAAGCTGTTGTATGTCACTATTAACAGGCTTGATATATCGTTTGCGGTCAACATGTTCAACCACTTTATGGAGTAACCTAAGCATGCTCACATGGATGCAATCAACATGATCTTGAGGTATCTGAAGTCTTCTCTGGGTGCAGGACTTCTATTTAGGAGAGACACGTCTCTCACAGTTTCTGGATGTGCAGGCACATATTATGCTGGGTGTCCCAAGAACAAAAAGTCTACTTCAGGCTTCACTGTGTTTGTGGGCAGCTCGTCGGTTTCATGGAAGAGTAAAAAACAGACAGTTGTAGCTAGATCCATCGCTGAATCAAACTATAGGGCCATGGCCCAAGGGAGCACATAAATGATGTGGGCCAAGTCCGTTCTGACTGACCTAACTGTTGAGGTGCCTCTTCCTATGCACCTTAAATGTGATAATCAAGATGCTCTATTCATAGCTAATAATCCGACCTTCCATGAAAGAACACAACACATTGAGGTTGACTGCCATTACACCCATGATTTAATCCATAAGGGGTTTTAATTCACTTCTCATGTTGCTTTAGGCGATCAGATTGCCGACATGTTGACCAAAGCCCTTACAAAGGGCCCTTTCCACCGTTGTTCCAAGCTGAGCATGATAGATATATATGCTCTAACTTGATGGGGAGTGTTGATATATTTATATCTCTTTATCTTTACTTTGTAATTTTCTATTTCTTTCATCTCTTTATGTAATTTTCCTTTAGAGCTTTTCTTCTATATAAGAGAGCTCTAGGGTTATTGTGGATACAACTTCTCTTTTCACGACTTTCCACAAATAACATACACCAAGGTATCTCATCCAATGTGACTTGTCAACTTGTGCATAGTCAAAGTAAAAAGGAATGGACTTAAAGTTGAACCTTGATGCAGACTAATATTGATGTCAAAATAGTCAGTCTTCCAGACTATATCCTTGCACAAGATGAAACCCTATCATACTTTTTATGAGGTTAATGTATAGGACAAGTACTTATCTCTTCTTGAAAACTCTCTACAATATCTCACGTGGAACAGAATCATAAGCTTTAATAATCATATGGAGGTTCTTCCTTCAGCTTTGTAAGTCTCCATTGTTCTCCTCAACAAGTGGATGGCTTCAATAGTTGAGCGACCTGGCATGAACCCGAATTGATTTTTTTTACTTTGTGTTGGAAGAAAAATGATTCATATATTAAAAGAGATACCAGGGTTCTCTTTTATAGGAGAAGAGCCACGGGTTAATTACATAAGTGATACCCAAACAAAACATAAAATATAAATATAATACGGTGAGATATAAACATCTCAACACTCCCCCTCAAGCTGGAGCATAAATATTAATCATGCTCAGCTTGGAACAACATCTTTGAAATGGACCTTTGGCCAGTACCTTCGTGAAGATATCTGTCGTCCGATCTCCTGTAGACACATGAGAGGTGGATATAAGACCTTTCTGGATCACGTCTCTAGTGTAATGACAATCCGCCTCGATATGCTTTGTCCGCTCATGAAAAGCTGGGTTATTGGCAATAAATAAAGCCGCTTGATTATCGCATAAAAGTTTCATAGGTAGAGAAACCTCAACAGTAAGGTCGGTTAATACTGATCTAACCCACATCATTTCTGTACATCCTTGTACCATAGCCCTGTATTCAGACTCAACACTAGATCTGGCCACTACTGTCTGCTTCTTGCTTTTCTATGAAACAAATGAGCTTCCTACAAAGATAGTAAACCCAGAAGTTGTCTTTCTATCGCTGGGACAAAAGGCATAATCTGCATCTGCACATCCTGTCACCTCAAGTGATGCATCTCTACTGAACATAAGGCTAGAGCCAGGTGAAGTCTTCAAATACCTTAAGATCATGTGGACGGCATCCATATACACCTTCCTGGGTTGCTCCATGAACTGGCTGACTTTGGTAACTGCAAAAGCAATATCTAGCCTGGTAATGGTGGCGTATAGGAGCTTCCCAACAAGCTCTCTATATCTCCTCCTGTCAATTTCTTCGATGTCCACATCATACGATCTCATACTTGCATCCATAGGAGTAGAAGCAGGTTTGCACCCTGTCATACCTGTCTCAGATAGAGGTCTATAACAAATTTCCTTTGATTCGTCACGAGTCCATGTTGATTCCTGGCGAACTCTAATCCAAGAAAGTAGCGAAGATTGCCAAGGTCCTTAGTCACAAACTGCTGACCAAGGAACTCCTTGACAGTAAGGATACCCTGCTCATCATCTCCTGTAATGACAATGTCATCCACATAAACATGTATAGCCACGGTACCTCTAGGTGTCCTCTGTACAAACAGTGAGTGGTCCGCACTAGACCGCATAAACCCCTTTTGCTCTATCAACTCCGATAGCTTTTGATACCAAGCTCTCAGACTCTGCTTCAGGCCATAAATCGCCTTATGAAGTCGGCACACCTTATGAGACTCCCCCTCAGTAGCAAATCCTGGTGGTTGTTGCATATATACTTCCATCTGGCCCCATAGAGAAAGGCATTCTTGACATCAAGTTGATACAGAGGCCAGTCCCTAGAAACGACAACAGATAGCAGAATGCGTAGTGTCGAATGTCTTGCTACTGGAGAGAAGGTGTTCTGATAATCCACCTCATAGGTTTGGGTAAACCCTCGAGCCACAAGCCTTGCTTTGAATCGGTCGACACTGCCATCGGCCCTTTGCTTGATCGTGAATATCCATTTGCGGCTCACAATAGATGCTCTGGGTGGAGGTGAGACAATGCTCCATGTGCCACGTGATCGCAGAGCTGCCATCTCTTCTTCCATAGCAAGGCGCCACCTACTGTCCTGGAGCATCCCCTGATACGTCCGTGGGATAGTAACAACAGATAGTCCCACTATAAACTTCTTGTAGTCCTATGAAAGATGATCCAAGGAAACATGTGCAACCATTGGATAAGTGGCACATTGGCGACGAGGTTTCCTTAGAGAAATCGGTATCTTCAGGTCATCAGCCTTACAGTCTTCTGAAATTAACTCTTCCTGTTCATTATTCAAATATCCAGTGCCATCAGTAGAAATAATATGTTCCTGACATACCCGAGGCATGGTGGATGATGTGGTAGGCGCATGAGCAGAGAGGCGAGTAGAAGACCTGCGATTATAAACATGAGGTAAGAATCTAGATTCTTTGGGAGGAGGTGGAGGTGGCGGTGGGGGTGTGGTGGAGGTGTTGGAGACCGAGGTACATCACACGGAGCAGATAGAGGTGGAGGAACCACAACATCCTTTCTGGATCCAGTATTAGACAACCTGTCACTTGTACGAGAGAAATACATAATAGATTCGAAAAATGTAACATCAACGCTCACATAGTATTTTCTCACAACAGGATCAAAACATCTATACCCTTTTTGGGTACGAGAATAACCAACAAAGATACATTTGACAGCTCTAGGTGAGAGCTTGTCACGGCCAAGAGTAAAGTCATGGACAAAAGTCACCGATCCAAAAACACGAGGTGTAAGCGTGAAGAGTTCCTTTTCAAGAAACACAATCGAGAAGGGACTCTTCTCTCCAAGAATAGTGGATGGCATGCGATTTACTAAGTAACAGGTGGTTAGGACCGCATCCCCCCATAATGAATGAGGTGTACTACTATGAATCAACAAGGTCCTCGTGATGTCTAAGAAGTGACGATGGTTGCGTTCTGCAACCTCATTTTGTTGTGATGTATAAGTGCATGAAGTCTGATGAACTATACCCTGAGACTGGAGAAATTCTGCCAAATGAAAAGTAGAAAATTCCAAAGCATTGTCGGTACGAATGCATTTGACTTTAGCAGAAAATGTTAATCTCAATAAGAAAGGTCTTAATTATAGCACCAGCTTCAAACTTATGTTTAAGCAAGAAAACCCAAGAAAGTCTAGAATAATCATCCACAACAACAATATAAAATCTATGCTCCTGATGATTAGGAACACGACTTAGACCCCAAATGTCAAAATGAATCAACTCAATGGACCGACTGCTACTACGACTGGGACGACTCGGAAAGGAGGAACGATGGTGTTTCCCAAGCCAACAAGCTTCACAGTCCGAAGTAGTACGAGTAGATATTTGCAGGAGAACACGTATCATCTTCTGAAGAGGAAGGTGGCTAAAGCGGAGATGCCACAGAAAAGGCGAGACTGATCCAGAGGGAATAGAGGCCACCCCGGCACATGATGGAACTGCAAGTTTGTACAATCCTCTCTGCTCACAGCCATGAATAATCATCCTTCCAGTTAGTATGTCCTGAAACATAAGAGAAGAGGGGTCAAAAATTGCACGACAGTGTAAATCTTTTGTAATCTAACTAATAGACAAAAGATTCATTTGAAAGTCTGGAGCATGTAAAACATTTTGAAGACGTATAGAAGGGGCTAAAACAATCTCCCCCGGCCAACAATGGGTAGCCGAACACCATTGGCTATGATCACGGATCGCCCAGGAGGAAGTCCTGTACGAGGAAAACTGTGTCCGATCTCCACACATGTGATGAGATGCTCCAGAATCCATAATCTAATCTGTCACATCGGAACTGTTGCTACTGGTAAGCACATATGAAATACCTGATGAACTGGGCATTGCTCTGGCGGTGGCCGCTGCATCTGATTGTCCTGCAGTCTGAGTCACAGGAGTGGTCACCATTTGTCGAAGTCTCGAGACAAGATCATCAAAACATGCATCAGTAGTGAGTGCAGGTGAAGAGTCAGTCTGCTCAGCAACACGTGCAGACGTCGGAAAGCCATGCTCGTGAAAGCATGTTTCCTCTGATTGGCCAGGACGATAACAATAAGAACATGGACCATGCTGGCGGCCTCCACCTCTACCACGAGGTCCACGACCACGGAACTGGGACGCACTGCCTCGTCCACGAGAAGCAGCCATAGCCGAGGATGTTGGCTACGGTGTAGATGTAGGTGTGGTAGTAATTCTTCTCAGCCGCTTGTAGACCTCTTCCATTGGTGGTATGGTCTCGCCAGTCAGAAGTTGAGTACGAGCAGCATCGTACTCCGAGTCAAGGGATGATAGGAAAACTCCAGTTATAGTGGCATTCCGATACGCCTGCTGTTGTTCCACGTTGGTAGTAATAGGCATGAAGCTGTGTAAACGCTCAAACATGCCCCGTAGTTGAGAGAAATGTGCATGGAGCGGTCGACCATTATGTTTGGTCGAGAAAATGTCAAACTGCAACTGAAGAATCTTGCTTTCATTTTTCGACTGCCCATATGTGTCCGCCAGTATGTCCCACATAGCCTTTGCAGTTGGTTGATTCACAATATCATTAGCAATCTCCGTTGTCAGTGTCTCGGAGAGCCATATACGCGCGTAGGCATCATCTTGTTTCCACGATGCATTCGCCCCAGTCTTGTCTGTCGGCTCAGAATCAGTCAGAATGTGCTCCTTATTGTGGCACTGCATAAAGGTACGAAACTGCATGGACCAAAGCTCATAGTTGATCCCATCCATCTTCACTATAGGGGTCAGGCCTTTGAAGGCACCAAACGAGGAGAAAACGCCACCCTTGTTCTCTGACATGGTAGAAAAAGAGCCAAAAGCCCGGAACAACGGAGGGATAAATCACATAAGGTTGTCTACATAATCATAGGAAGGGTAGGTTGTATGTGTAGACTCATACAACCATCCCTACGTCATGCGCGAGGTCTCCGGCCTAAGAAAAATGCCCTAGTGTGCGCTACTGCAGTCTGGATTGACTGCTGGAATCGCCGGGCTGCGCCTGGCGGCGTATGGAGAAGCCCCGGTGGGTTGCGCAGCCCCTGGCGGCGGGGGGGGGGGGGGGGGGGGTTGCCGCTGCTGCACTGGGAGGGGGGGTCCCCTGGAGGCTTCAGGTGCACGCCGGAAGGGCTGGGGGCGGCACCGAAGTGGTTGGTGGGCGGTGCCGGAGAGGCTGGTGTGCACGCCGGAGGGGCTGGTGGGCGGCGTCGAGAGAGAAGGAGGGGGTTGTAGGGTTAGTGTTTTGGGGGGTGGGATATTGGAACCCCGGTCTAGGACCGTTGCTCTGATACCATGTTGGAAGAAAAATGATTCATATATTAAAAGAGATCCCAGGGCTCTCTTATATAGGAGAAGAGCCATGGGGTAATTACATAAGTGATACCCAAACAAAACATAAAATATAAATATAATACGGTGAGATATAAACATCTCAACACTTTGGAAACTTGCCTCAGCCGTCTTTCGATCACACGTTCTCAAATTTTCATAGTGTGAATCATCAGCTTGACACCTCTATAATTTGAACAATTTTGAATGTCTCATTTGTTCTTATAAAGAGGTATCACGATGCTTCTCCTCCAATCTTCAGGCATTTTCTTGCTTCGCCAAATAACATTGAGTAAATTCGTTAGCCAAGTCAAACCACGCTCACCTAAAACTCTCCAAACTTCTATAGGAATGTCATTAGGTCCTACACCTTTCTCAGGTCTCATAACCTTCAAAGCCTTCTCTACTTCCTTTGTATTTGTCTAGAGCTCTTGCACGATTCAAGTAACTTTCACTACTAGCTAGATCTTCCAAATTGATCTCTCTATTCCCTTCTCCAATGAAAAGCTTATGGAATAATGGAAGTACTGCTTCCATCTAGTCTCTATATCCTTCTGAGTAACAAGCACGTGACCTTCCTCATCCTTAATGCATCTTACTTGAGAAAAATCTTTGATCTTTCTTTCTCTTGCTTTAGCCAACCTGTATATATCCTTCTAGCCCTCCTCAGAGTCGTATTTTTGTATAAAACTTCATAAGCTTTTGACTTAGCTTTGCTTACAACATTCTTTGCTTCCTTCTTCGCTATTTTGTAGTTTGTGATAGTTTCATCTATTCTATCCTTAGACAAAGCTTTAAAGCATGCTCTTTTAATTTTGAGCTTCTCCTGCACCCCTCCACTCCACCACCAAGACTCCTTTTGGCATGAAGCTCCTCCCTTTGACTCGTCTTGCATCGCTTTGGCTATCCTTTTGATAGAAGATGCTACCGCCTCCCACATCTCGTTTGCACTTCTGTTACAATCCCAAGATAAGTATTCTAAAACTTTCTCCCTGAAGCTTGATTGCTTCAATTGAAGATTCCACCATCTAGTTCTAGTTATCCTGAAAACCTTCATTTTCTTTATCGGCCCTTTTATTTGCACATCCATGACTAACAAGCGATGTTGGGTGGTTAAACTCTCCCCTGGGATTACTTTGCAGTCTTTGCAACACAACTGATCTTTTCTCCTCAACACAAAGTAGTCTATCTGTATTCCAGTCGAGCGCTCTAATAAGTAATTAAATGCTCCTCCCTCTTCTTGAAGAGAGTGTTGGCTATAAAAAGATTATAAGCCGTTACAAAATTCAGAATGACTTTTCCCTCTTCATTTCTATCCCCGAAGTCATGTCCTCCATGAACACTAGCATACCCTGAACCTTCCTTTCCCACAACCTTTGCATGCCAAGAAAAAATTACATGCTTATGCAATCAAGTGTGCTTTTCTTGGGCATTCTAGATTCTAGAAAGGGTAAATGTGTTATGACCCGATTGCGCATCAATATTATGTTTCCACGGATCTCACGTACTTCGAACATCCCCATTTCTTTTCTGTTCTTGTTAGCGACATTCCCTTAGAGTTTCCTCCTTTCCAAGTCTATCACATGAGGCACCCATAACGATCAGAGTATGTCAACTCATAGTATGTCTAGTTAGAGTCAGTCCCTTTACCTATTCATATCATGCAAGATGACAAGCTTCCTTTAAATGCCCCCACACTATAGATCTAGATTGTCCTTCCTCAACAGAACTTCCTATAGTTTTAAGGAAGTCCAAAAGGCAATTTCCTTTGCATCACATGCCACACTTTACTTCCATTGACAAGTTTATCAAGCTGTAACAAGATTTTTACAAATGCTATTATGGTTATGCCTCTTCCACGTGATTGTCATACATCCCTTCCGGAGTTAGGTTGGAAACATACTATGAATAAGGAGATGGATGCTCTTGTTTCTAGGGGCACTTGGGATCTTGTGCCATGTCTAATAGGTGTTACTCATGTAAGCTTGCAGAGCAAATGGGTTTTTAAGACCAAACATGCTATAGTGGGTCAATGAAAAGACTAAAAGCTATATTAGTAGATAAGAGCTTCACCCAAACTTATGTCCATGGATTATTTGAGAATTTCTCTCGAGTTGGCACGATAGGATCCTTCCATACAATTTATCTTTGTTGTTATTAATAAAAGCTGGCCAATCTTTCAGTTAGATGTCAAGAATGCTTTCTTTGTAATGATCTTGATGACGTCTATACGGTACAACAACTAGGCTACATCATCGACGAGGAGTATGTTTGTTGTTTGTGCATGGCTATATATGGCTAAAAGAAGAGCTTACGAGCTTGGTTTGATAAATTCACCTCGGAGATCAACCCCCTTAGTTTTCACTATGATCATTATGTGTATGTTTGGGGACATACTTCATGTACTGTTATTCTTGCCATGTATGTTGATGATATAGTTATTACTAGAGATGACAATGAAACCATTCTTGAAATCAATACCTTTATGTAGAATATGTTTATCACTAAGGACCTCGGTTTAGGTACTTTCTTGGAATTGAGGTCGCTCGCATTTTTGTAGGACTACGTCTTATCTTAGATAATATACTATCTTAACATTCTTGCCAATGCATGTTTATTTGATTATAAACGATCTTCTGTTCCAGTTGAATCCCAAAGACACGTCACCTCAACGGATCCCATGTTGAGGATACTGTGCGGTATAGAAGCACAATGTGAGAACTTTTATAACTTTTAGTTGCTAAGCTGGATATCTGTTATGCTGTAAGTAGCTGTCAGTATATGGAGAAGTCATGATATAACCATTGAAACAATGTTCTTTTCATTCTCAAGTATATGAAGAATTCGCGAATTCGCCAGGAAAGGGACTTGTCTTTGCTTCCCATGGTTACACGGACATTACATCTGTAAACATATATCATTCACTTATGTATCTTTTTGTTATTTTTCTTTCCCGTTGGACTCTTCATGTAATTTACCCATAGGCTACTCTCCTATATAAGAGAGCCTAGGGCTGATGGAATAAATATGTTCTCTTATTTTCCCAACATGGTATCAAAGCAACGATCCTAGACCGGAGTTCTCGAGCCAAACCCTAACCCTAGCCCCACCTTCAAGCCCTCGCGCCTCCGTGCGCCCACCGCCTCCGCGCTCCTTGTGTGCGTGCGATTTCGTTTCTGCGCACGGTGCGATTTCGTCTCTGTGCACGGTGCACGGCTAATCCTTGCGCACTCCTTGTGTGCGTGCTCTGCGCACTGTGCGCCTCCGTGTTCTAGGGCACAGTGTTCTGTGCGCCTCTGTGTGCTGGGGCACAGCGCTCATCGCCTCCTTGCGTGCTCCATGCGTGCGCACTATGCACGTTGAATCCCTGCGCACGGTGAATCGGCGTGATGTACGCGCCATCTGTGCACGTGATTCGTGCGGGTGATCTCCACGTGCCCGGCGAGTGGTCCTTGCACGTGTCCTTCTAAAGCCCTTGACTCCGGTGAATACAAAGGCTTACAAAGTAATGGGTTTGGTTGCTTGAGTCTACACATGCAACTAAACCCGTCTATGTCCGTGTAGACGATCTTATCTTCAGTCTACCACTTCAGTCTTCTGTTATCAGTATGTCAGAAAGCAAGGCAGAAATTCCATCTATAGGTGCCTTCTGAGGTCCAGCGCCGATTGTGAAGATGGATGGTTCGAACTATGAACTGTGGGCTATGCAGTTCATGAGTATGATGAAGTCAACCGGTAAGAAACACATTCTTACTGAAGAAGAGCATGCTGAGAAGACTGGAGTTAATGCCTCATGTGAGGCAGATGATGCATATGCCAAAGTATGGCTATCTGGAACTCTGGAAATTGAGATTGCCAATGATATTCTTCATCAGCCCACAACCAAAGCAATGTGGGATATTCTGGCTGCCGCATACTCTCAAGCGAAGAATGAGACAAAGATTCTGCAACTCCAGCATGTCATATTTACTATCAAGCAGAATGGACGTCCTCTACACATCTCTACGAGGAATGTTCGAGAAGATTTATAGCTTCATGCCCCTGACGCCACACTAGAGCAACAGAAGACCTACCGGAATGCTACTATGGTAGGAGTTTTTCTCGCTGCCCTTGATCCTGAGTATGAGGCAGCACGGTCCCAGATCTTGGCAGATTCTACTATTCCTCCTATGGAGGAAGCCTTTCACAGACTGAGCCGCATCACTGTTCCTTCTACGACTATGAATAAGACTGCTTCAGCCATGGCTGCCAACCGTGGTCGTGGAGGTCACCATCATCAGGCCCGTGGCCGTGGCCCTCGTGGCAGAGGAGGCCGTGTTCGGCCAACGTGTACCTACTGCCATCGCACCGGACATACCAAAGACACATGCTACTCTAAGCATGGATTTCCTGCATCTGCACGAGTCGCTGAGCAGAGAGAGCCTCCATCTGCTGCCTCTTTGGATCAACGCTTTGATGATCTTGTTGCCCGTCTAAGAGGCATTATTCCTCCATCTGGCCCAGCACCCACTACTGAGAACCAGTCTGACGCTGCTGCATCCGCCTCTGCTTCGACCAGTGCATCAGGTAGCACATATGCATTTACTAGTAGTGGATCAGATACTTTAGCATGGATTATGGACTCTAGCGCCACACATCACCTATGTGGCGATCAAAGTCTACTTACAGGGTACAGACAGATCCCTCCAGGTCGAACAGTGGTCATTGCTAATGGTACACATTCCCCGATTACTGGTCAGGGGGAGATTAGATTAACATCATCTATGCAGCTCAAGAATGTGTTACACGCACCGGATTTCTCTATGAATTTGTTGTCTATCAGTCAAATTACAAAGGATTTACAGTGTCGGGCGATTTTTGATCCATCTTCTCTTATTTTTCAGTACATCCTTACGGGCAACGTGATTGGGTGTGGCTATGAGCAAGGAGGCCTCTATCGCCTCAGTCAGACTCCCTTTGCTGGAACCTCAGCTCTACCTCATGGACCCGTCTCTCCTCTGCTATGGCACCTGCGCTTTGGACATCTACCGCTTCAGAAACTGCGTCGTGTGTTACCCCAGGTTTCGCCTCACATGTCTATTCAATGTGAGGCTTGTCAGTTGGGAAAGCATCATCGGTCTACCTTTCCCAGTCGTCAGTGTCAGAGTAGTACCTCCAAGTTTGAGTTGTTTCACGTCGATATCTGGGGTCTGAGTGGTGTTCCTGATCATCAGGGACACATGTTTTATATAGTTATTGTGGACGACTTCTCTCGTATGTCATGGGTATTTTTGTTAAAGAATAAATCTGAAGCAAGGAATATTATTATCAATTTTCTTAATGAGATTTGTAATGTTTTTTCTGCATCTGTTAAAATTGTGAGAAGCGATAATGCTCTGGAACTGTGTACTCATTTCCTATCCAATTATTTCTCATCTCAAGGGATCATCCACCAGACATCCTGTGCCTATACCTCCCAATAAAATGGGGTCGCCGAAAGGAAACATCACCATTTACTGGATGTAACCAGGTCGCTCCTTATATAGAGTCATGCTCCTTATTCTTTCTGGGGGATGCTGTTCTTACAGCATGTTACCTAATCAATCGTATGCCGTCATCTGTTCTAGGAGATAAGATCTTTCTCTCTTATCTTCCCTGGAAGAGAATTATTCTCCCTTACTCCTCGTGTGTTCGGTTCGGTTGCTTTTGTCCACCAGTTGTCTCCCTGGACTGACAAGCTCTCTCCTAGGGCTGTCAAGTGTGTATTCGTTGGGTACTCCAGAACTCAGAAGGGGTACAAGTGTTATGATCCTTTGCGCAGGCGGTATCTTGTCAGTACAGATGTTACATTTTTTGAAGCTATTATGTATTTCTCAGCCTCTGGTGATCAGTTGATACCCCCTACTAATACTGATGCCATTTACATGTTACCACCATTACCACCATCACCACCACCATTACCACCACCACCACCTCCAACACCACCATGAGAACCGTTACCATCTTTTACACTTCCTGTCATTATACCTGTTTCACCATTACCATTTCATTATACCTGCAGGCCTACTTCAGCTCATGGTCATTGCTCATCATCTAGCTCGCCTAAGGTATGTTCTGAAGATATTACTATTGATGGATCTAATGATTTTTCTGAGCATGATGTGTTATAGAGGCCAGACGAGGACACAAACGATTTAGATGTTCCTATTGCTATACGAAAGTCGAAGCGGAGTTGCCTGCATCATATCCTTTAGCAGCTTCTGTGTCATTTGATCGACTAACTGGAGATTTCAGGAATTTTGTTGTCGCATTATCAGCAGTAGCTATTCCACGGAATTACCAAGACGCACTGAAGAATAGCAGATGGTGTCTAGCCATGGAGGAAGAAATGGCAGCTCTTCAGTCTAGAGGAACTTGGAGTCTGGTTCCTGTACCTGCTGATGTATCACCAGTGAGCTGCAAGTGGGTATTTACAGTCAAGCAGAATGCAGATGGCAGTATTGAGTCTATTGACAGGTACAAGGCTCGTCTTGTTGCTCGTGGCTTTATACAGACATATGGGGTGGATTATCTTGATACATTCTCGCTAGTAGGTCACCATTCCACTCTACGGATCTTGCTGTCTGTTGCGGTCACCCGTGAGTGGCTGCTATACCAGTTGGATGTGAAGAATGTGTTCTTATATGGTGACTTACAGGAGGAAGTCTACATGCAATAGCCACTTGGTTTTGCTGTTGAGGGGGAGTATCCTACGGTGTGCAGACTTCATAAGGCTATCTATGGCCTTAAGCAGAGCCCCAGAGCGTGGTTCCAGAAGCTCTCAGATCTCTTTGAGAAACAGGGATGCAAACGTTCTAATGTTGATCATTCCTTGTTTGTACAAAATACTTCCAGAGGTATTATTGCAATCATGGTCTATGTAGATGACATTCTGATTACAGGTGATGATGAACGGGGAATAAAGGGGGCGAAAGAAATGCTGGGTCGTGAATTTGTTACCAAGGACCTTGGAGTCCTTAGATATTTTCTAGGACTGGAGTTCGCCAGAAATCCTTATGGGTTGGTAATGTCTCAGAGGAAATATGTCACTGACCTGTTGAATGAAACAAGAATGCTTGGTTGCCGACCTGCTACCACACCTATGAACCCTAGTATGAAGCTATATGATGGTGATACATAGGAGGTGGATAGGAGAAGGTACAGAGAACTGGTAGGCAAACTTCTTTATGTCACTATTACTAGGCCTGATATATCCTTTGCTGTGAGTCGAGTGAGCCAGTTCATGGAGCAACCACGTCAGGTACACATGGATGCCATACATATGATACTCATGTATCTCAAGTCATCTCCAGGTGCGGGTTTGTTGTTCAAGAAAGGCAATGTGATTACTATTTCAACATGTGCAGATGCAGATTACGCAGGGTGTCCCAAGGACAGGAAGTCCACCTCTGGGTTTGCTGTATATGTTGGAGATTCCCTAGTCTCATGGAGGAGCAAGAAACAAACTGTGGTGGCAAGATCTAGTGCTGAATCTGAATATAGAGCTATGGCCCAGGTTAGCACGTAAATGATGTGGGTAAAGGCTGTACTTACAGATTTACTTATAGAAGTCCCACTTCCGATGGCTTTGGAATGTGACAATCAGGCAGCCTTGTTCATTGCAAATAATCCAGCATTCCATGAACGGACCAAGCACATTGAAGTTGACTGTCACTTTATACGTGACATGATTCAGAAGGGGTTCATTGCTACATCCCATGTTAGTTCAGAGAATCAAACGGCTGATATTTTTACCAAGGCATTACTGCGAGGCCCCTTTCAGAAGTTTGCATCCAAGCTGAGCATGATTGATATCTATGCTCCATCTTGAGGAGGAGTGTAAACATATATCATTCACTTATGTATCTTTTTGTTATTTTTCTTTCCCGTTGGACTCTTCATGTAATTTACTCATAGGCTACTCTCCTATATAAGAGAGCCTAGGGCTGATGGAATAAACATGTTCTCTTATTTTCCCAACAACATCCTATGCAGATGAAGATTATGTCGGTTCTCAAGATAGATGCTTCACTACTAGTTTTGATATGTTCGTTAGTGGGACCTAGTCATTTGGTGTAGTAGGAAGTGAGCTATTATTTCCAAATCCAGTGAAGAAGCATAATATAGAGCCATGGATTAAACCACATGTGCGAATAGTTGGTTTGTCACCTTCCTACAACAAGTTGGATTGTCCATCAAAATTCCAGTTCCACACTACTATGACAGCAAGTCAACTTATGTTGAAACTACTCCTGCCTTTCATTATTGCACCACACATATTTTCACCATTTCATTAGAGAGGAAATGTGAGAAGGAAAAGTTACTACACAACGTATTTCTCTAGAGCTTTAGCTTTCAAATATGTTCACTAATGCTCTCTCAAAAAAACAGATTTCATTATTTTATGAAACAAAACAAGGGTGAGGTCCCAACTCCTAAGTCAAGACCTATACAAATTTAATTAATAAACATAAAAAGGAGGTTACAAAGTGGCTTACCAAATTCGATGTAGGACCTTGCTATGCTCAAATACATTTTCGTAATAGAACGACTGACTGCAAAATATGAATTCATTTCTCCCCAACTACAATGCCTAAAATCAACGACAAAAGAGGGGGCCCAAGTGCCATGCGGCCATGCATGTGCCACAACAAGGTAGCGGTCCTTAGCCAAGGTGAACAGTCTGGGTTACCTCTCAACAAGGATGCTCATGTCGGTCCAGTTGTCTAACTAGAAACGGAATGCCTCCCCCTTCCAAGCACCGATGACATCAACTGAAGCATATAGGGCAAGACCTTGGAGACTCCCTGCCAAAACGCGGAGGGTAGACAAGATAACAGGGCCACAAGTTGAGCCTCAATCCTGTAAATGCTCTGTACAATATGACACACCAGATCTTCGCTCCTTTCCCATAATATAACAATCTATTTCACCAAGAATGCCTTGTTCATCAGATCTAACTGAAGCACACAAAGTCTGTCGTCTTTCTTAGCTCTGATAATGATATCCCATGCAACAAGGTGGATGCCATTCTTCTCTTGCTTCACATCGGCCCAGAAGAAGCGTCTCATTATTGATTCAAGCTGTGTCCTCATGCCCATAGGCACTAGTCTTGTAGAGCAGCAGAACGTGGGGATGGCTGACAGAACATGTTTGAGCAATACCTATTTTCCGCCACAGGAAAGGCTAACTGCCTTCTAGCCAAAGAGTTTCCTTTCCACTTTGTCCAACCCATGTTTCTAATCGGTTGCGCGAAGCCTACCGCTAACCAGAGGAGCCCCAAGTATGTAATCAGGAGTGTAGAGACATGACAACGCAACGTCGAAGTGCTCTCATATATCTCTGTCTACGAGAATCCAAAGGGGACAAAGGTTGATTTTCCCTTTTTATGCGTAACCCTGAAATATCACCAAAGATATCCATGATATAAGATGCCCATCTAGCCTGCTCCACTCCCTCTTCAATAAAGAAAGACAATGGTGCCATTCGTGTAATGCAATATATGAATGGATATATCTCCACATTTGCAACCATGGCACATGCCGCCTACCGAGGTTAATGTCATCATTACCATTAGAACACCTGCAACCAAGACAAAGATGAGAGGGGCGAGAGGACAACCCTGCCTCACACTCCTCTGGGGCTAGAAGAATACGTTGTTGTACACCTTTTCACCCATGCAATCCAGATCTCTGGAAAAACTCTTTTGTGCAAAGAGGTCAAGATAAAGTGCCAATCAATGTTGTTATAAGCCTTGAAGAAGTCCACCTTCAAGATAAGCACATTTTTACCATTCTATTTCTAGTCCGTCACTATCTCTGAAGCAAGTATGAAGCCGTCGCTCATCAACCTGCCGGGGACAAATGCAGTCTGCTTATCTGTGATAATGGAGTCTAACACTCCCTGCAATTAAGTCAACAACACCTTTGCAATGATGAGATATACTGCATGGGATAAAGTGATTGGTCTAAAGTCCTCCACCCGAGTCCGTTCATCCCTCTTGGGAAGAAAGAAAAGTCAGGCCCTATTAAGTCATTAAAATCCTTAGTTTCCATGTCTAAATTCATGTATCACATTCATAAGATCAACCTTGACCAACTTCTGCAACTCTCTGAAAAAGATCGGAAAACCATCTGGTCCATGTGTCACATTTACATTTAGCTGGAAGACTGCATTCTTGATTTCATGCATGTCAAAGTCCCTCACCAAGCTCTTCGCTTGACTCTGAGTTGTGCTTCACCCCTTTGTCGCACCAACCCCACCCATCTCTTGGGCATCTTCCGCGAAGTGAATGAAAGTGCGTCACCGGCGTTCTTTCCACACCACTGCCTGTGTGAACCATTTGTCCATCAATCATCGGCGAATGAATATAGTTTCATCTTCGTCTTACATTGGCCATTCGAGTGGAAAACACAAGTGTTCGCATCACCCTCCTTGAGCCACCGTTGCCTCTATCTCTGCTTCCAATCCAGCTTTTCTATCTTCCTCATGAATGACTTCCAAATGAGTTCTCCTTTCCTCCTCAATCGACAACAGTTGTCTACCACCTTCTAGGCTGTCAAGCTTATTGACTTCCTCTTGTGCAACGGCTCACCTGACATGTTGCAATGCGTGAATGTTCCTGTTGTACTTCATCAGCTGCATTCTAAGTTGTTCCAACTTGGAGGCAAAACGAATTGTGATCGACCCATATGGTCGGTGCAACCGCCAAAACTCCATCATCCCACCAAAGCCATCCTCCCTGAGCCAGAATGCTCGAATCGAAAGAAGTATCTAGAGTGTGTGCCTTCCGCAGTCATGAATAACAGTGGCATATGGTCAGAGTATGCTCATGGGAGAGCCTTTGCGCTCACCAAGGGAAAGGCATCCAAAGCTCCAACAAATATCAAGAAGGGGTCAATGCATGATCTCGCTCTTGAGTTTCTCTAGGTATATCTACACCCAACCACATCAATAACCTCCAACTGCAGGTTAGAGATAAGATTCACAAAGCCCTTACTTCCAGCATCCATGCTGCCTCTCGTTGCTGGTCTATCCTCCGGTCTCAACATGACATTGAAATCTCCACCAAAAATCCATGATTCCGAGTTGAAGATCGTCTTGACACCACGAAACTCTTCCCAAAGGTCTTGAAGCCAATGCGTATCATGTGTCCCATAGACATTGGGAATAAGAAAGCATCTATCATACATTAGCCATCCCAAGACGATTGAGATGGAGTGCTCCCTACAGACCTCTTGTCCTTCCATCATGAACTTATCGTCGTTGCAACCTAACATCAAACCACACAAAGCGTTGTTCATTCCCACAACCCTAACCATCGATTAGCCCCTGCCTTTGAAGGTGAGAGTATTCATTTGGCATATGAGGAATCCCTCATGGGCTGAATCACGCTAGGAAATGTGCCAAGATCTTACGCTGCATGCTGTCTTTGAAACCATCCTCGTGTGAACTTCGGGCTAATGTAGATTCCAAGGCTTCTCGTTGTAATTTTCTGCACGTTATCCTCTCAATATACTTCATCGTAGCCTCCTCCTTTGCCGCACACCCCACTGCGTCCTTTCAAGGTGACATAGTAAATGATACCTCCCCCAATATCCATCTCCTAGTGGGTTTGAAGACCCAAGTTTTTGGTGAGAAGTTCTTCTACCATTTCTGATCATGGTGGGATGTACATGAGACGGTCGTTCACCTTTGGTATGCTGCTAGTTGACCATATGATCCATTATCATATCAGAAAATGATGCCCAGGTCGCCACATCCGCCTCCCGATTATCGAGAGGCTCCTCCACGGGAGAAAGGTTCACTGCCCTTGCCTAATTCGAGGTGTGTTGCGGTCCATCAGTACACTGAAATCAAGGTTGGGCTTCTACCCTTGGTTCTGCAGTCGCCCATCAGGAGAGGAAGCAACGATGAGCACCCTCGGCTCGCCCTTGGGATAGTCTTCTAATCCACAAGTTGAAGGAGCCAAGTTCACAAAGAGATCATCGCAATCCGTATCCGAGGGACGGCTCGAGTTCGAGGCTTGCCTTGGAGTTTCTCAACCCAAGAAGCATGTTTCCGGACATCAGGAGCTGTCTGAGGTCGAATCTCCACTTGGTGTCACTGAGATCTCCATCATCGTATTCGGATCTCCGAAAGACCTCGCAACCACCGAAGTATTCAGATCTTGAAAAAGACTTGCATCCGCCTACAAAGCATCTTTGAAAGATAGACGAGTCTCCTTCGGAAAGACTCAATATCTATTACCCACATGCTACTTATTCTCTCGAAGGTTTGGAAGATGAATGTTCACATCCACTTGGACTTGAGACAAAGTGCCTCGTTGGTCCACCATATCACCGGTCACCAAAGGCTCCTCCCCGTCATCTCAACCATCAGAATCTCCTACACTGCCACATCAAAAGTCGCCTTTCCCATCGTAAGCTTCAGCAAAGAGGGAATTGAAGGACTTCTCACCGCAACCTTTGCAACCACCTCCTTGCCTTTACTCTTCCGCAGACCATCGTAAACAACATATACAATCTTTCCAAACCCTTCAATCAGCTTCTCCAAAGAGGCACACTCACATAGTGGTGGCACCGCTTTAGATCCAACTTGTAGGAAATCGTATGTGTTGCACCATCTCTAGGAACCGGTCTCCAACTCTACGCCACCTTATGCCTCTGTCGTCCTCTTCTCCTAATTGGCAAGCATATTACACATCTCCTTGATAGACAGACCACATGCATACACCATGCAACTCTCAAGGTGGATGATATCCCCCCTCCCTCCTAGTTTTTGACAATCTTTGTACCGATGTCCTCCATGGACTCAAATAAGCACCTTGCCTGAGATGATCCAACCCCCACTAGAAGCATGTCTAGCGTCAATCGGGGCTTCTTACTACCAGTCCCCGGAGGTCTTCGCATCTTCGCCAAAGATCATGAAGGTTCTGCCTTAGAGGGTGTCCATCCTTGGTTAACACCGGGCGCTAATGGAGGCTCGAGGTTGCTCTCCCTGAAAGTGTTGTTCTCACATGTTCTCCTGCACTTATTCTCCCCTGGACATTCAACATCTTTCATTATTGACCTTCAAGTTGGGCATGATCTATATGTTAGGGTAAAAGAGTACTGAGATAATCATTCCATAGAGCCCTCGGGTCTCTTATATAGGGAGAGAGCCCTTGGGTAAATTACATGAGAGGTACATAAAGAAACTGAAATAATAAATAACATAAAAGACGATCAACTCTCTCTACACTCCCCCTCAAGATGGAGCATAGATATCTATCATGCTCAGCTTGGAAGAACATCTCTGGAAAGGTCCTCTGAGCAATGGCTTAGTGAATATGTCCGCTGTCTGGTCCTCTGAACTGACGTGAGACGTGGAGATGAAGCCCTTCTGGATCATATCCCTAGTGTAATGATAATCCACCTCTATGTGTTTGGTTCTCTCATGGAAGGCTGGATTGTTGGCAATAAATAATGCTGCCTGATTATCACATTGAAGGTTCATAGGCAAGGGAACATCAACATTCAGATCTTCTAAGACTGCTTTAACCCACATCATTTCTGTGCTTGCCTGTGCCATGGCTCTGTACTCGGATTCGGCACTGGATCTCGCCACAACAGTCTGCTTCTTGCTTTTCCAAGAGACTAAAGAGCTTCCTATGAAGATAGCAAATCCAGAAGTAGACTTACGATCCCTTGGACATCCTGCATAATCTGCATCTGCACAGGCTGAAATAGACAAATCTGTACCTTTCTTGAATAGCAACCCTGTGCCTGGGGAAGATTTCAGATATCTCAATATCATGTACAAGGCATCCATATGTACTTGCCTCGGCTGCTCCATGAATTGACTCACCCGGTTTACTGCAAGGGCAATATCCGGTCGAGTTATAGTGATGTATAAGAGCTTACCCACCATTTCTCTGTACCTTCTCTTGTCCACCTCCTCGGTATCATCATCGTACAGCTTCATACTCGGGTCCATAGGTGTACTTGAAGGTCTGCATCCAGTCATTCCTGTTTCAACTAGCAAATCTGTGACATATTTTCTTTGAGTCATCACCATTCCTTGTGCATTTCTTGCAAATTCTATCCCCAGAAAATATCGTATTGTGCCTAGATCCTTTGTAATGAACTGGCTGCCCAACATAGACTTGGTTATCTCAACCCCCTGTGCATCATCTCCAGTAACCAATATATCATCAACATATACCATAACAACAATGGTACCTCTAGGGGTCTTCCGGACGAACAGTGAGTGGTCCGCATTTGATCTTCTGAACCCCTGTCGTTCAATAAGCTGGGAGAGCTTCTGGAACCATGCTCGAGGACTCTGTTTAAGGCCATAGATAGCCTTATGAAGTCTGCACACCTTCTGAGTCTCCCCCTCAGCAGCAAACCCGGGTGGCTGCTGCATGTAGACTTCCTCCTGTAGATCACCATACAAGAAAGCATTCTTAACATCAAGCTGGAATATGGTCCAGTCACGTACCACTGCAACCGAAAGAAGGATGCGAAGGGTAGAGTGTCTCGCCACCGGTGAGAAGGTATCCAAATAATCTACACCATATGTCTGAGTAAATCCCCGTGCAACGAGCCTGGCCTTGTATCTGTCTAGACGGCCATCCGCATGATATTTCACTGTAAAAACCCACTTGCAACTTACGACTGAGGCACCTGAAGGAATGGGGACAAGAGACCAAGTTCTCCTAGATTGCAAAGCACGCATTTCCTCTTCCATTGCAAGGCGCCAGCAGTCAATCTTCAAGGCATCCTGATATGTCCGCGGAATCTCAACTGACGAGACAGCAGCTGCAAACTTCTGGAAATCCCCAGTGAGTCGATGAAAGGAGACTTGAGAGGCAAGGGGATATGTGGCACACTGTCTGCGCTGCTTCCTATGAGCAATGGGCCGGTCCAAATCATCCAAGACTGTGCTGACCGGTTGCTCCTCCTCCTGTAGTAAAGGTTCCTGCACAGGTGCATTATCTAAGCCATCGTTAGTGTTAATTTCAGAACAAACCTGAGGCGTGTTGGATGGTTGACTTGTAGTTTGAGCAGGGCCTGTCCGCCTCGTATAGAACTTAGTGAAAGGGACAACTGGAGGATGTGGTGGTGGTGGTGGTGTTGGTCGAGTAGATGATTGACTCAGGCTTGGCGGTGGTGGAACAAAGACATTGGAATCTGGAGAAGTGGAGGAGGCCAATCTGTCACCCGCAGGTGAGAAATACATGACAGGTTCGAAAAAGTTAACATCTGCACTCACATAGTACTTGTCATGGACAGGATCATAGCAACGGTATCCTTTCTGTGTCCTGGAGTAACCCACAAAAACACACTTGATAGCCCTAGGAGAAAGCTTATCAAGTCCTGGAGATAAGCGGTGGACAAACGCAACAGTGCCAAAGACCCGAGGTGTAAGTGCAAACAAATCTCTGTCTGGAAAAAGAACAGAGATTGGGGACTTTTCCCCAAGAGCAGTTGTAGGCATTCGGTTGACTAGATAACTTGCTGTAAGTATAGCATCTCCCCAAAAAGACAATGGAGCACAACTTTGAATGAGTAATGTGCGAGCAATATCAAGAAAATGTCGATGCTTTCGTTCCACAACCCCATTTTGTTGTGAGGTGTAAGCACATGTGGTTTGATGAACAATGCCTTTTGAAGAAAGAAAGGTAGCAAGAGAGCGAGTGCAGAACTCCAATGCATTATCAGTTCGCACATACTTAACAGTAGAAGAGAAAACATTCTGGATTTCATTAATAAGATTTTGGATAACACTTCCTGCTTCAGATTTATTTTTAAGAAGAAACGTCCAGGACGCTCTAGAGAAATCATCAACCACTACTAAATAGAACCTGTGCCCCTGATGATCTGGGACACGACTTGGACCCCAAATGTCTACATGAAGTAATTCAAACGAGGAGCGACTGCTCCGACTCTGACGACCTGGGAAGCTAGATCGATGGTGCTTCCCTAACTGACATGCTTCACAACGAAAGAGGAACTCGGAGAGATCAGAGGCAGTAGGTGACGCATCTTCTGCAGGGGCAGATGACCGAACCGAAGATGCCAGGTGTACGGAGATACGACGCCTTGGGAATGCAGTGAGACACCAACGTAGGAGTTACAGACTAGACGATAGAGGCCATTGTGCTCAGAACCACAGCCAATCACCCTGCCCGTCAGTATGTCCTGAAAAATAACACACGATGGATCAAAAATAGCACGACAGTGCAAATCACGTGTAATCTGACTAATGGATAAGAGGTTCATAGAGAATTCTGGAGCATGTAGGACATTCTGTAAGTGCATAGAGGGAAGCAAAGCCGTCTCCCCCTGACCGATGATAGGAGAATGAGTGCCATCAGCTATGAGTACAGAGCGACCAGGCTGTACAGCTCTGTAGGACTGCAGAATATCTTTCTCACAGCATAGATGATGGGTAGCTCCAGAGTCGACAATCCATCCTGTGAGATCATGACAATGAGGTGAGACTGAAGGACTACCTGAGGCACTGGCAGAGGCGGATGTACTAGCGGACGCCGAGGCTGCAACATCAGAAACTTCAGCACCCTCTGGCAACGACTGTGGCTTGATATCACGAAGTCGTGCCACCAACTCTTCGAACCTGTGATCTGTAGCAGGAGCTGAAGGACCCTGAACATGATCCGCGACACGTGCAGAAGGAGGGAAGCCGTGCTTGGAATAGCAAGTATCCTCCGAATGACCAGTACGGCGGCAGAATGAACACGTGGAACGTATGCGACCACCGCGTCCACGTCCCCCACTTCCTCTGCCACGAAACGAGGACGAACCACCACGTCCCCTGGAAACTGCCATTGCAGACGGAGGTGCAGTCGCTGTAGTAGATGGAACCGGTACACGACTGAGCCTCCTGTATACCTCTTCCATCGGCGGGATAGTGGCATCTTCTAGGATCTGAGAGCGTGCGGCCTCGTACTCCGGGTCTAGGGCAGCGAGTAAAACGCCAACCATAGTGGCATTGCGGAACATCTTCTGTTGTTCCGGCGTGGCTGTGAGCGGAATGGTGCTATAGAGCTTCTCGAACATACCACGAAGCGACGTGTATAGCGAATGAAGAGGCCTCCCATTCTGCTTCGTGGTAAATATATCATGCTGCAGCTGGAGCATCTTCGTCTCGTTGCGGACCTGAGAGTACGTCATGGCCAAAATATCCCACATCGCCTTGGCGGTGGGCTGGTGAAGAACATCATTCGTTATCTCTGTCGTGAGCGTACCTGAGAGCCAAACCTTGGCGTACGCATCATCAGCCTCCCATGAGGCATAGACTCCTGTCTTCTCCGGCGGTTCATCCTCGGTAAGAATATGCTTCTTACCACACGACTTCATGAGACTGAGGAACTGCATCGCCCACAGTTCGTAGTTTGTCCCGTCCATTTTGACGATCGGTGCTGAACCTTTGAACGCACCTATGGCGGGCATATCGAGCTTTTGTTCGGACATAATGCCGGAGAAGAACGACTATTGATAGACCAAGAAGAGGTTGTCTACCAAGACTTTAAGGATTCAAGTGCATATGTAGACGTTATGCACTTGAATCCATCATTTATCCGAGACCGAGTGAAGGAGCGGCACCCGGCGACAAGTAGAGGCTCCGGAAGCCTCTACCAAGGAAGATGGTGGCTGGGCGGGGACTGGTCGGGGGTTGGGCGAGGGCTGGACGGTGTAGACAGCCCCCGGGGGCGGAAGGTGGGGGGCTCCGGCGGCGCGTGTGCGGGACGAGGAGAGGGTCCCGGGACTGGTCGGCGGCGCCCTGGGGGCTGGGCGGAAACCTGGGGGCGGCGGCGGAGCCCTGGGCGGCGCCCTGGGGGCGGCGGCGGTGGGAGAGAGTCGGCGGGGGGGGGGGGGTGGGCGGCGGTGGAGAGAAACCCTAGATTAGGGTTAGGGCTCTGATACCATGTTAGGGTAAAAGAGTACTGAGATAATCATTCCATAGAGCCCTCGGGTCTCTTATATAGGGAGAGAGCCCTTGGGTAAATTACATGAGAGGTACATAAAGAAACTGAAATAATAAATAACATAAAAGACGATCAACTCTCTCTACACTATAGATATGCTCTAATTTGAGGGAAATTATCGATCTTTTTATCATTTCTATATTTAGTAGTTCTTTTGAGGATTTCTTTGTACTTTCTACCTTTTAGATTTTAAGGTTTCACTCTATATAAGAAACCCTACCCCTTCAATAAAGATCATGTCATTTTGTCCCATGTTTTTCCCAGCTCCACAAGGTATTTTTTGATTTATTGCAACTTAGTAGAGCATTGTGCATTTGAGAGCATGGACAATGTCTTTTGTTTCCATTTCAGGGGTGTTTGTCATCGAAAATGGTCGTGCAATGGTGTAGCATTATAACAATTGTTGGATGCCCAATATGGAGGTTAGCGTCTGTTGATGGTTAGTGATTTTGAAAGCTGTAAAAGGCCAAAGATGGTTTTGACATGTTAGAAGGAGAAATCTTTAGCAGTTTTACATTAGTAATGGTGGTCGTTGAGGTAAAGTTGTTGTTGAGTTTCTGTTTAGTAGCTACTTTTACAGTGATGTGATTTAGCTTTTATAGTCCACCCACCTTTACGGGGACTGTGGAGTCTGGATGTGTCCTTTCTCAAAAGCATTTTGATGTATTTACAGAATGGTCGTTTCATGTTGCTATGGCTTCCCCTCGTCAAGGATGCCCTCTAGAAAGGAGATCTAGTGTCAGCTAGGGGGGTTTGATATTCTATCCAAATTTTTGATGTTTGTAGGAGCTAATGGTGCCTTTGTAGGTTGACGACTCTAGTGTTGACAAGTCTCGAGTTGGGTCCTTCAGATCATGTAGGTGCAGGAGGACCTTTTGATACTTCTCCTAGCTGTGACGATGCTCCAGGAGGGGCTTTACCCTTTCGTATAGGTGTTATGGAAGGTTCCGTGGGGGCAATTTTGGATGGAAGAATGATGCCTATTTTTAGTGGGTGGGTAATTCTGGAGTCGGAAGTTGCAATAGTGCCATGCGAAGTTTCTTTTAGTAGGTATGGGCTAATAGAGAGGTTTATGGGTCTGGAGGAGTCGGGGTGATATCCATAGGAACTTGTGGCTAGGTTGCTTCTTTTGGGCATACAAAACCTCCACATTTGAGATAGATGTTTGATCCTTTACCTAAAGTTCCATGTTTGCTTCTTCATTCATCTATAGCAAATGAGCGCCCCTCTCCCCTCTATTAATGAATCATCTTTGGCAACTTCTTGTCCAAACCTTGATAGTAATCATGAGAAGTTTCCTAGAAGTTAAAGCTCTTTTGGAACTTTGCAAAAAGTTCACAAAGGGTTACATGTATGGCTAGATTAGAGAGAATGGATAATGCATTGTATATGCTTGAGCATCTGACATAATCATGGATATCAGAGATCTATTGCATGAGGAGCTAGATGGACGATTTATGCAACCATATATTATTCTTAATGAGGATAAGAAATCCGAATCGGAATCGAAGCAGAAATTCAGACAAAGATGGTTAAAAGAAGGGAATACTTTGCATGAGGAGCTATAAGGCTCTCTTAAATAGAGAGAAGAAACCCTAGAGGGCAAATTACATAATTGAGATGAAAGAAATAAAAAATGATAAATATATCTCTGAACACTCCCTCCTCAAGATGGAGCATAGATGTTAATCATGCTTAACTTTGGAAGAGCATCTCAGTAATGTCCCCCTGGCTAGAGCTTGATGAAAACATCTGCAAGAAATACTTCTGCTGTGATAGGTGTAGTCCTTCTGCAGTGCGTATCACTTTAATGCATAGGACGTACCTGAGTTGACTAAGGTCCTTGGTGATAAACAACTTTTGGAGGAAGGTCTTGGTTTCTAGATTGTAGTAATCTCATGCCAATATATACAACAAAGATATACATGAAACACATCTTCGAATAAAGATGGAGTAATTGGAAGTAGTCCTATGAAATCCAATGGAGCTGATCTCTGAAGTGACTATCAAACCATGCTAGTTGAGACATTAGTTACCTTTCATGTCTTTTATGTATTATTTATTTCCTTTATCTTCTTCATGTAATTTATCCAACTGGTTACTCTTCTATATAAGAGAACCCTAGGGCTTCCTGAATAAACTATTCATTCTAATCTATCCACGTGGTATTAGAGCGACAGTCCTAGACCAGAGTTCTCGTACATCATCATGCCCTAGACCTCACCAGCCGACCCCCCTCTCTCTGTGAGGCCGTCGTTGCTGTCGCCACCTCTCTCTCTTTTCACGGGGCCACGCCCGCCCCCTCTTCCTTTCTCCGTGGGGCCTCTACTACCGCCCCTTTCCCCGTCGCGCGTGCCGTTATGCAGCGGCCTCAACCGTCTGCAGGGGACCTCCTGGACCCTACGTGTGCCGTCACCCTTTTGAAATCATCCGCAGGTTGCGGGTGACCTTTTCCGGCCCACGTGGATGTTTTTTCTCCTCTCTGTCACCAAATTGCAGTATGAAGCGGTCTGATTTTGATCGGAAAATGATATTTCAGACGTATAAATCTTATTTTTCGGCCCTAACGCGGCTTAAGGAGTAACGAGGATGGTTGTATAAGTCTCCACGTACAATCGATACTTTACATGTTCATGTAGACTTTCTCGATCCGGTCTACTTCCCTAGTGAAGTTCCGTTTTTTCTGCCTTCTTTCATCATGTCAGAAAACAAGGGTGATGTCTTCTGTTCGTCAGGTGCCTTCAAGGGCCCGACTCCCATCGTGAAGATGGATGGGACCAACTATGAGTTGTGGTCTATACATTTTATGACCCTTATGCAGTACAACAACAAGGAGCACATTTTAACAAAGCCATAGCCGATGGGAAAGACTAGAAACAATGCTTCATGGAAGCAAGATGACGCGTATGCACGTATTTGTCTCTCTGGGACCCTCACCATAGAGATAGCCAGTAATATTATGAACTAGCTCGTTGCCAAGATGTAGTGGGATATTCTGGCATCAACTTATGCCCAAGCGAAGAACGAGGCCAATATTCTTCTGCTTCGGTTTGACATATACATGGCAAAGCAGAATGGTCGTCCACTGCACACGTTCTACTCGCTTCGTGGCATGTTCGAGAAGCTTCACAACTTTCATGTCGATTACGACTTCCACAAAGTAGTAAACAACATACAAGAACTCTACGATGGTTGAAGTTTTCTTAACTATGCTTGACCCAGAGTATGAGGTAGCACGAGCACATCTCCTTACTAGGGGTGACCATACCTCCCATGGAGGCTTACATTCATCTCAACAGGCTTCTTATTCCACCTGCTACTACCACACAACATTCCTCAACGATGGCTGCTTCTCACGACAGAGGAGGTTCTACTGAGTTTAGAGGGTGTAGTCCCCATGGTAGAGGTGGTGAACGTCAGGAGGGTCCCTGCACCTACTATCGTCGTCCAGGATACTCTAAGGATACATGATACCAGAAACATGGATACCCCGCATCTCTTTAAGTGACAGAGCAGATTGAGCCTTCAAGCATTGCAACTCCTCGGGCAGATGCACGACTTGATGATATTGTCTCTCGTATAAGGGAGATCATGGCTCCAGTGGCCGATGATGAATCGGCGTAAGTGGGTATGTTAATCAGTACTCGTTGTAGCACGACACTCAGCCAATTAATCAAAACCATGGAAGGCCGTATCGATATCGATATCGTTTCGATCCGCCCGAAAAAGGATATATCGGGATATATCGACGATATATCGACGATATCGGTGGAAATGTCGAAAATGGTTCAAAAAAGCCAAATTTTTGCCATGTTTCAGAAATTAACGTCATCCAAGATACCAAACCAACAAATAACTTACAAATAAACACTTATATCACACATATCGATCATTTATAGACCATATATTGTACATATCGGTATCACACATATCGGTTATATCGAACATATCGATATTAATATTGATTCTTGACTTTTAAATATTGGAAATGGATTTCATTCAAGTTCTTATAACATGAAATACTACAAATATACACCTAGAAAATACATATAGAACATTTTATGAGGACTATGATCCTTATAGCGCACATATCGCTCATATCGAACATATCGCTGATATTGTTAGTTGTTGACATACTATATATATTGAAAATGAAGTTCATCCAAGTACTTTGATCACTAAATAATTTACAAATGTACTCTTACTCTCTTAAATAACACATATCGATCATCTATGAATCTTATATCGCATATATCGATACGGCGGTACTGTTAGTTGTTGACCTATATATATTGAAAATGGAGTTTATCCAAGTTCTAGATCATTAAATAACTTACAAATATACTCTTAGATCACACATATCGATCATCTATAAAGCTTATATTGCATATATCGATCATTTCGAACATATCGATATTAATGTTGATTCTTGACTTATAGATTCTTTGAAGAATTGACTTATAGATATTGGAAATGGATTTCATTCAAGTTGAAGAACCATTGTATGCACCACTGTATATATACCCTACCATTGTATCGACCCGGAACAAAGTATATAAATCATAGATTGTTTTAGTACTAGGTGTAGCTAGATAGGTAGTGGAATCAAGCTTACATGAATAATAACATTGATATATAGGGATATCGACGAAATATCGGCGATATCGGTCGATATCCTGTATTTTTTGTACTGAATCCATTCATTTTTTACCGATATGGACCGATATGGCGATATATCGTCGATATATCGCCGATATCCATGTAAAAAGATATACACTCTGATTTCGATACCCCCAACCTCTCGATACCGATATATCGGCGATATATCGCCGATATATCGCCGATATGGCCTTCCATGATCAAAACCAAGAAAAGATCTCTGCGAGGAGTGTCTCGGCTTAAATTTATATCCCGGGCAAGTTTGGGGTCGAACACAGGGAGACAAAGGAACAACTTTGGGTTAATTTAAATCACTTAGCTCTAGGTTTTCCAAATGGTAATTTTTTATTTTTTAATGCAAAATGAATGCGAATGCAAAATGCGGTTGAATTAAGTTAATAAAAAATACACAACTTAGCCAAATTAATTTTAATGTGAAATTAATCCAATGTAGCCAAATTATATTTTTCCTAGAAACCTAGTCCAATGATGAATGCAAAACACATTTTTTAGAATTTTAAGGGTTAAAATGCAACAATGAAAAATGCACACTTTTTATTGGTTTTTACGCATTTTTCACACAGAATGCAAAAATTATGAGAATTTTACTGAAAGTTAAACATGATGAAATGAAGCTACAATATTTTTTTTGGAATTTTCAAGAATGTATGATTTTTTATGAATTTTTTTTATGAAAACAGAGTGACTGTGAGATTTTAGTTCCTAATAAATCCACATTATCAATTTATCTAAAGAGCGAATTATCTCAAAAAGGTATTTTAATGAGCAATCCAGGAATGTTGGAATTTCGTAAAATTGATATGTGTGGATTTAATTAAAAATCAATTGCGAAAATCCGTCACCAATTTATTTAAGGCACAGGACAACTTCAATTTAGATGAAATTTGGACACAAATCACATTCAAACACATCATTTCTGATTTTTAGGGAATTTTTAAAGCATCCGTGAAATAAATATGACATTAAGACCTCATAATAGGTAAAATAAGCAATTTTCGCTCATACAATTTTAATTAATTACTCAAAGCCCACAAAAATCCAAATAGATAGCCAAGTGATTGAGAACTAGTAGTTCAATAACATGCTATTTTTGAATTAATTAAAAGATGCGAAATTGGTGTCCAAATGAGATCATAAAGACAAGGGTATCGGTGCAATTCAGAATTCAAAATTAAACAACACAACTATACTCAAGGGCACTTTTGGAATTACAAAAACGTACGGTGAATAAAGTGCATTTTTAACAAAAAAACAAATAAAAAAATTGGGGAGGAAGAATAAGAAATAAAAAAATTGGGGAGGGGGCTTTATTCTTCCTCCTGTAATTAGGGTTCGACGGGGCCTTCAATGGAGGGAGTTCAGATGGTGGCACGATGATTGGGCGGCGAGGGGCGGCTTGCTCCGCACAGAGGAGGGCGTCGATGGCTGGAGATCGCGCGAGGCAGCGAGGGGTGGGGTCTGTGGCGGCTGCACTTGGGCTTCGCGCGGAGGAAGGTGGGGCAGCGCGGTGGCCGCTGGAGGAGGCAGCGACCGGTGAAAGGGCATTGAAAGGGGCGACAGGTGGGGTCGTGGCCGCGTATGGTGGTATGGGCTTGGATGTGGTGGTGGCGCCACCTGCGCGAGGAAGAAGAAGGGGGCGACAGGCAACGCTGGACTTTTTTTATTTTTGATTTTTTTTTAAAACTACTACTTTGATTTAATTTTTTTAAACATGGCATAAAAATAAAGATGAGAATAAGGGGAGGTGATGATGGAGTGCATGGTATTAAAAAACGCGCCTCGAGGCGGTCGAGGCGTACGCCTCGAGGCGAGGCGAGCCTTTTTAGCCTCAAGACGTGCGCCTCAGCCCTGTCCAGTGAGGCGTGCGCCTCAAGTGGCTGAGGCGTAGACTTGAGGCGTTCCGCCTCGAGGCGGTCGAGGCGTTTTCTGAGGCGTTTTTATTTTTTTGAAGATTTTTTTTATGATTTTAATAGTTTACATGGTGGTTTGAGAAGCGTATACATATATACTTGTTTAGGATAATGATTATACTAGTTAAATGCCTAAATCTGATATTTCTTTCGTACCCATAACTCCATATTTACTATTAATTATGTGTAATTTTTTCAGCAAACTGCTTCATATTTATTATTAATTATATTTAACTATTAATTTATGCAAGATGAATGCTTAAATTTGACCTCTTTCATATTCATATGCTTAAATTTGACCTCTTTCATATTCGTATTTACCATTAACATGCCAAATTATTTCAAGGAACACTTACTATTACATCCTTAAACATATTAAAAAGTGTATACGAATTCAAATACTCATATAAGCAAAAAATCTGGGACGGGGGCGCTGCCCCTTGCACCCCCGCAAGGGAAGGCCAACCTGGGCAACAAGACCCCCGTACTAGTAGGGTATGGTGTCATAGGGAGGACATCAGACCGTTCTTTATCTGGGTATAGTAGAACATATAGTTAGGATTCAAATCATATGATTCATATCAACAACTTGGATATCTATAATGACAACCATAGCCAATCCCTTTTAAATAAAAATTTTAGTGATAGCTATATCCAATGATTTCCTTTTGATTGGGTAGAAATTTTGTAGAAAGGTTTATGGCATTGAGTCATTGATATATCCTTTTTTCACGTTCTTATCTTCATAATATCATCATATATTACATTGTTATATACTATATGTTTGTCAGATTATATTATTTCACCAATAAATATATTTATTTATATTTTATAATTATTTTTCTATACAAACTGAGGCTTACGCCTCGCTTCCAGGAAAAACGCATCGTTCCGCCTTTCGCTTTTTCGAACCTTGATGGAGTGGAGTGATGGTGATTTGGATGTGGTATTTAAAAAATAAATATAACCAAGATAAAAAATGACGTTAGATAATATAAAATAACAAGGGAGATGAGGATGGGAAACTTACCTGAATCTTCGCCAGAAGGCGGAGCAACTATGTTGAACTCCTATCGTAGCCTCGAGCATGTGGCGGAGCATACGAGGTTGTGCAGCGACTTGGAGGAAACTATGATGCGAAGCAGAGCTCCGCGGATCTCGCTAATGGCCGAAGAAGGTTGGAGATTCGTGATCATTCAACCCCGAAGATGGAGCTATCACATTGGAGCTTCGACGGGGCTGGAATTCTCTCATCTCTTGTTTAAGGAATTGACGGATGGCGAAAAATGAGGATGAAGAGAAAGGAGATGGAGGTTAAGAAAGTTGTGGAAGAAATGATGTTGAATGGGAGGTTAGATGAAGACTTAGTTGTTAATGAAGGAAATGGAAGTTAGTGTAGAGAATGAAAAATAGAAGGCAATAAAATAAAATAAAGTATGCTACTAAAAAGAAAAAGATAAAATAAAAGAAAGTGAGAAAATTGCAAACAAAATAAAGAAGAAAAACAATGAGCAACATACCATATGTACACTATTTTTGTACTTTTCTAACTTTATTTTTTTTTATATTTTTAATAAAAGATATTTACAAAATAAAAATAAAATAAAATAGTAGAAATATAATAAAACACAAAAATGTTTTTTTAGCTTTTTTAGTAATCTACTACAGTAAATTTAAAAATGAGAAAAGATGTACATCATATACGAAGTCACTTTGCCTTATTTTCAATGACAAAACATTTTTTTTGAGATTTTTTAATTATGTTATTTATTAAAATATACATAAAGAAATTAATAGAAAAAGAAATAAATAAAAAAGAGTTAGATCTGTACAAAAAATATCAAAGTCACATTTATTGCATTATGTACAATATACAACTAGGTCCCAAAACTCAAATTTTGCAAACGAGCTTCGTTTTTAATGAAACCACTTTCTTTGGATAGATAATTTTTTTAACTTAAACTTTAAAAGTGAGTTTGGTGAATTTGGAGTTCATACGAAGCAGGAATTTGGTCGGGAAATTGGACATTACGACTTTTTCTCTTTGGGATCTAGGAGTATTTATTTGCGGTTAAATTTACTTTATATTTTTGTATTTTTATATACATTTTTATAAACAAGTGAGAGAGAATTAGCCGAAAAGGAGTTGAAATGAAATTATTAAAAATATATGAATCTTGGACTATTTACAGGTGAAAAACTCCTTTATTTTATGGCTTTTATTATTAATTTATTTTGTACAATATAATATATAATAAGTAATGCATTTTATTTAAAAGAGTCATTTTATTAATTTAATGAATTTATGGACATTTATTTGAGATTTTACTCAGGGATTTTACTATGATCAATATATTGAGATGATGAATCGTGGATTCATCACCGGCACTATCATTACATGATCTACAGATACTGCAGCTGCAGTTAGAGCCTCTTCGAGCTCCTCAGGTATCACATACACTTCTACTGGTTGTAGCAGTGCAGATATGACAGAGTGGATTATGGACTCTAGTGCTTCTTACCATCTGTGTGGAAACAGAGCCTAGTTCAGTTCTTACATGTCTATACCCTCTGGTAGATGGGTCGTCATTGCAAATGGGGTTCAATTACCCATCACAGGACTGGAGAGGTGCATTTGACGCCACCCATGTGCCTGCAAAATGTTTTATATGCTCCTGATTTTTAGATGTACTTGCTTTCTATTAGCTAGATTATAGAAGGATCTGCATTGCTGTGCCATTTTGACCCCTCTTGTGTTTTAGGACATACTTACGGGCAGTGTGATTGGATGTGGTCGTGAGTAGCGGAGGGTTCAACCTCCTCATATCGGTACCTCTACTATTCCTACTAGACCAGTCTCACCGTACCAGTGGCATCTTTATTTTGACAACCTTCCTATACAGAAGCTGTCTTGTCCTCCCACAGATCTCCACACAATCTTCCTTCCAGTGCGAGGCTTGCCATCTTGGGAAGCATCATTGTTCTTCATTTTCATCTCGTCATAGTCAGAGCAATTCATCAATTGTTTGAGCTCATTCACTTAGATATCTGGGGTCCGAGTTGTGTCCCTGATCACCAGGACACCGTTTTTATCTGGTTGTTGACAACTATTCTAGACTTTCTTGGGTTTTCTTGTTAAAGAATAAGTCTGAGGTTGGACATGTCATTAAATCATTTATTAATGAGATAAATAATATTTTTTCTGCTGTTGTGAAGTATTTGCGTTCGGATAATGCCTTAGAGTTTTGCACTTTAGAACTATCCAAGTTTCTCATGTTACTTGGCATTGTACACCAAGCCTCGTGTGCCTATACATCTCAACAGAATGGTGTTATCGAGCGTAAACATTGTCATTTACTTAATGTGACCAGAACCCTTCTTATTCAGAGTTGTGCTCATCACTCATTGGGGTGATGCGGTTCTCACTGCCTGCTACTTAGTGAACCGTATGTCATCCTTGGTTTTGGGAGAAAATGTTCCTTTCTCGATTGCATTTCTTGAGAACGATATGTTCTTTGTTACACCACGTGTGTTTGGATCTGTGGTCTTTGTTCACAATTTTTTGCCTGATCATGATAAGCTCTCCCTCAGAGCTGTCAAGTGTGCCTTTGTTGGCTACTCTCATACCCAGAAAGGGTACCGTTGATTTGATCCGTTTCGGCAGAAATACTTTGTCAGTGTTGATGTTAAATTCTTTGAGTTTGTTATGTATTTCTCTCTTACATGTGACAAACTGGCTCCTTCTGACTCTGATAAGATCTACATCCCTCCACTTACTACAGCTCTACCACCTCCTGCACCTGCTCTACCAGCTTGATGTGAAGAGTGTTTTTCTCAATGGTGACCTACATGAGGAGGTTTACATGCATCAACCACCTGGGTTCGCTGCTAAGGGGGAGTGTCAGAAGATTTGCATGATTGACAAGGTGATCTGTGGCCTTAAGCAAAGTCCAAGAGCATGGTTTCAGAAGTTCTCGGACTTGATAGAACAACATGAGTTTGTGAGATCAACTGCCGATCATTTACTATTTGTTCAAAGGACTCATAGAGGTACAATTTCATACTAGTGTATGTTGATGATATCATTGTTACAGGTGATGACGAGCAGGGCATTTAGGCTGCTAAGGATTTTCTAGGTCAGCAGTTTGTGACCAAGGACCTTGGTAGTTTACGCTACTTCCTTGGACTGGAGTTCACTAGGAACCAACGAGGTCTTGTGATGACCCATAGGAAGTATGTTACAGATCTTCTCTCTGAGACATGCATGGAAGATTGCATGTCTGCCACTACTCCTATGGACTCGAGCATGAAGCTCTATGATGATGACGCTGAGGAGATCGACAAAAGGAGTTACACGGAACTTGTTGGGAAGTTTCTTTATGTGACCATCACCAGACGAGATATATCCTTTGTAGTGAGCAAAGTGAGTTAGTTTATGGAGCAACCTAGATAAGCACATATGGATGCAGTCCATATGATTCTGAGATATCTGAAGGCCTCACGTGGCCACTGGTCCTTTATATAGCAGAGATACATCCCTTGCATTTACAGCATGTGCAGATGCAGATTATGCGGGTTGTCGAAAGGTCTTGAAGTCTACTTCTGGCTTCGTTGTGTTCATAGGAAGTTACTTGGTGTCAGGGAGGAGCAAGAAGCAGATTGTATTTGTTAGATCTTGTGCAGAATCAGAATACAGGGCCATGGTGTAAGCTAGTACAGAGATGATGTGGGTCATATCTGTTCTTACTGACCTAACTGTTGAGGTGCCCCTTCCCATGCACCTCCAATGTAGCAACCATGTTTCTCTCTTCATTGCAAACAACCCAGCCTTCCATGAGAGGACCAAGCACATCGAGGTGGAACTCGTGACATGATACTGAATGGTCTCATCTCCACTACTCATGTCAGCTTTGAAGAACAGACAACAGATTTACTTACCAAGGCCTTAACTAGAAGGTCTTACTAGAGATGCTGCCCCAAGTTGAGCCTGATAGATATCTATGCTCCAGCTTAAGGGGGAGTGTTGAGATATCAGTTATCTTTCATGTCTTTTTTGTATTATTTATTTCCTTTATTTTTTTCATGTAATTTGCCCAACAGTTTACTCACCTATATAAGAGAACCCTAGGGCTTTTTTAATAAAATATTCATTCTTTTCTATTCACAATGCTCGTGGACTCCGCTTTAGGCCATAAATAACCTTGGGTAAATTGTATACATAATCCCCCTCAATGGTGTAACTCGGTGGTTGTTCCATATAGACCTCTGCAAGCTACATGAGTAACACATGTGGATACCAAGTGCACATTGAGACAAGAGCACCATCTCCTCATCCATAGCATGCTTCCAACCTAGATGCTGAAGAGCTCTATGATGATCTTGTGGAAGAGGTACATCCATAAAAGCAACTGTAAACATCTTGTCACCTCTAGATAATCCACCAGTACAAGTAAATTTGACATAGGGTGTAGAATACATTGTCATTTGTGCTTGTTTAAGGCAATAGGAAGCTCAGTAGAGGAAGACGGACCATCCGAATTTGTAGCATCCTAAGTAGCATCAGGCAAGGGAACATTAGTTGTATGGTCATCAACTTGCAGATCAAGTGGAATATGTAAAGGAACCATCTCATATGCATGTTTCTCCGTCCTTTAGTAAACATATAGCGGAGGGGGAAACTCTAAGGGTGTGTTCGTTTGGGGAATAGCCCCAAGAATAATGGTGTTATTCCCCTCCCCTCCTCTCTTCTTCCATGTATGGCTATTCCCCTCTGCGCATCTCTTTCGACCCTTATTCCACTTTATCTCACCCTTATTCTATCTTTATTCCACCTTACTTACCCTTATTCCACCTTATTCCTATCCTTCCAATCGAACAAGAATATCGTCTTAATCCAACTCATTCCTCGCTCTTATTCCTGCTTATTCCCGAATCGAACACACCCTAAAGGAATCCCGCCAACACTCTCAGTAAAGAAGTTGGTCTTTTAAAAGAATATAACATCTCCAGAGACAAAATAACGATGGCCGACCGGATTATAACATATATATCCCTTTCGGATTCTAGAATACCCCAAGATGCATTTGATTGCACGAGGAGAAAGTTTATCTTTAGCATGAATATTGTGGACAAAACAAGTGCAACCAAAAACTCACAGAAGTAGTGGAAATGACTTATCACCATGATAAAGCAATGAGAATGGAGAAGAACCTCATAATATGTATGAGAGACCCGATTAATCAAATAAGTTGCAGTGAGAATAACATTACATCAAACAAGTTTTTTGGGACTTTCATCTGAGTAAGTAAAGTATGTGCTATGTCAAGAAAATGGCGAAGTTTCCTTTCCGCAATACCATCTGCAATGAGGTGTGGGAACATGATCTTTATTGTATGGTTCCCTGAGAAACAAAGAAATTGACCAAATCTTTATGCATGAATGCAAGAACATTATCAGTCCTAAATATTTTAATATAAGCAGAAAAAGAAGTCTTGATCTCTGCAAAAAGAACTGAACGACGTTGAACTCTGATCTTTCCTTTATAAGGTAGACACATGAACTCCGACTATAGTCATCAATGAAAAAACAAAGTATATGTGTCCTGCAATGGCACATACTGAGCGAGGACCCCATACATCGCAGTGAATGGTGTTGCAATAGTCGGTCGACTAGGCCAACTATTCGGTCCGACTATGAGGTGGGGGGGGGGGTCCCCAACTGAATAGCCTTTATTCGACCAACAGTCGGCCTAACAGAATAATTGGTCCGATTATTCGGCCGACTAACCGATTATTCGCCCGACTGATTGTTGGGATTTTTTATTATTTTATTTTTTAAATTCTCAAGAATTATCATTTGTCATGATATTATTAGAAATATCGAAGCTCTGTATGTATATGTTGTTAATGGATACTTTTATCTTGGATTTTGGTTGATTGATGATAATATATGTATAAATATATAAGAATATATGTATTAAAAATCATTTTTAAATTAAAAGTAATAAAAAACACAAAATTGAACAATTCTGATTAGTCACTCTCTATTAAGGGATCCCTCCGACTGAATATCGAATACCGACTTCTACAACACATGCAGTGAATAAGGTCAAATGGAAATGACCTTCGTGGCTCAGTTCTTCGAGGAAAGGATGTCATGTGATATTTCTCGAACTGACAAGCCTCACATTCAAACGACTTCGGAGGATTGAATTCAGAGAATATCTGAGAGAGAACTAGCAGAGGGATGTCTAAGGCGTATATGCCAGAGATAAGGATCTACAGTAATAGATGTTGCTCCGGCAAAAAAGAGAGTTATCAGATACATCAATATAATAAATACCATGTTTCTCATAGTCGCTACCCAAAATATGCAAAGTCTGAATGTCCTGGAAGTAGCAACGGTGTTGATAAAAAATAACCCGATTATTTAGCTTGTTAAGATATATTTTATGTTTATGTATCTTCTTCTCTATTTCCTGTTTCCTTTGTCTACTTTATGTAATTTGCCCATAGGTCTCTCCCTATATAAGAGAGTCTAGGGCTTAAGGAATAAATAAGTTTTCTCATTTTTCCCAACATGGTATCGGAGCGGTGGTACTAGATCAGAGCTCTCATACCCCCTCACAAACCCCAACCCTAGCCCCACCATCGTCGCCCCTCTCTCTCTCTCTTACTCTTGGCTCTCCATGTCGCCGCACCTTCCTGCCGCCATCGCTAGGGACCAGCACCACCCCTCCTCTCTACAGGGGACGCCGCCATCCTCTCTCTCTTCCTAGGGGTGCTGCCGCTCCTCCTCCAGGGTTGTCGCCACCGCCCCTCTTTCTCTAGGGGTCTCCGCAGTCTTGGACTCTTACTTGATGGGATTGGTTGCTTGAGTATACATATGCAACCAAATCTCTTTATGTCAACGTAGACAAAAGCTTGTATAGTCTACAACCCTAGTCTTTTGTAGCCGTCATGTCAGAAAGTAAGGTAAATATCCCCACCATAGGTGCTTTCAGAGGTCTTGCGCCTATAGTGAAGATGGATGGGTCAAACTACGAATTGTGGGTCATGCAGTTCACGAGCCTAACTAAGTCAATGGGTAAGAAGCATATTCTTACCGAGGAAGAGCCGTCGGAGAAGACATGGTTGTATGCCTCATGGGAAGCTGATGATGGATATGTTCAGGTCTGGTTGTCGGGTACCTTGATACCAGATATTGCAAACGATGTCTTGCATCAGCCCACTGCCAAAGCCATGTATGACATTCTTGCTGTCACTTATTCACAGGCCAAGAATGAGACAAAAATTCTACAGCTTCAGCACGACATCTTTACCATAAAGCAGAATGGTCGACTCATGCATGCTCACTACACTGCCTTGCGGGGAATGTTTAAGAAGCTTCACAGCTTCATACCCCTTACGGCTACTCCGGAGCAACTAAAGACATATCAGAATGCCACGATGGTTGGTGTTTTTTCAGACGCAGTTCAGATATTGCTGCTACTGCAAGAGCCAGTACCTCAGGTAGTGCCCTTACCTCTACTTCTCATCATGGGTCAGATATCTCAGAATGGATTATAGATTCCGGTGCAACACATCATTTGTGTGGAGACAGAAATCAGCTTATAGCCTACAAGCAGGTTTCTCCAGGAAAGACCGTTGTCATAGCAGATGAGACTCATTCCCCAATCATAGGACATGGGGAGATCAATTTGACGCCATCTATGCGATTGCAGAATGTGTTGCATACCCATAGTTTCTCCATGAAATTACTGTCTATTAGTCAGATTACTAAGGATTTACATTGTCGAGCGATATTTAACCCATCATCTCTTGTGTTTCAGGACATTCTCAGGGTCAGAGTGATTGGTTGTGGCCGTGTGCAGGGCAGACTCTATCGACTGGTCTAAACACCATATGCTGGAATATCCTCCCATTCTACTAGACCTGTCTCTCCTTTCTTATGGCATCTGTGCTTCGGTCATCTTCCATTTCAGAAATTGCATCAAGTCCTTCCCCAGATTTCTCCCTGCACATCGTTCAACTGTGAAGCATGTCAGTTAGGGAAGCACCATCAATCTGTCTTCTCGAGTCGTCAGAGTCGAAGCAGTAGCTCCCATTTTGAGTTTTTCCATGTAGACATTTGGGGTCCAAGTCATGTTCCCGATCATCAGTGACACGTGTTTTATTTAGTTGCTGTGGATGATTCTAGTCGTTTCTCTTGGGTTTTCTTGTTGAAGAATAAATCAGAAATGGACAATGCTATTATGAATTTCATTAAAGTACAGATTATTTTTTCCACCTCCGTCAAAATTGTAAGGATTGATAATGCGCTTGAATTTTGTACCCATGTGCTCTCTCGTTTCTTCTTATATCATGGCATTCTTCATCAAACTTCTTGTGCTTACACGTCCCAACAGAACGGTGTCGCAGAAAGAAAGCACCGTCACCTTCTTGATGTCACCCGTATCCTCCTTGTCCAGAGTTGTGCCCGCATTCTTTCTAGGGTGATGTGGTTCTCACAGCTTGCTATCTCATTAACCGTATGCCCTCATCGATGATGGGAGAGAAGATACCTTTTCCATTGTTTTTCCTGACAAGGAGTTGTTCTCTCTTACCCCTCGTGTTTTTGGGTCTGTTACGTTCGTCCATCAGTTGTCTCCAGGGATTGACTAGCTCTCTCCTAGGGCTATCAAATGTATTTTTGTCAGGTATTCTAGGACTTAAAAGGGTTATCGTTGCTATGATCCGTTACGCATGAGGTATTATGTTAGTGCAGATGTCACATTTTTGAGTCTGTCATGTACTTTTCTCCTATAGGTGACAGGTTGACACCTTCAGATTCAGATGATGAGGTCTATATTCCACCTCCACCCATGTACCCACCACCTTCATCATCAAATCCACCACCACCTCCACCACTACCTCCACCAGCTCTACCTCCTCCCATTGTTCTGGTTCCACCTCTACCATATCATTACAGTCGACGACCAAAAAATAAAAAAGATCAAAATTCAAACTCCAGTCGGCCGAATAGTCGACCGACTATTCGGTCGAGCCGACTATTGACTAGCTGGAGGTCTGTTCAGTCGTAGACCCCCCTGTACCGCATAGTCGGACCGACTATTCGGGATAGTCGGCCGACTATTGCAACACTGCTGGGAAGCCATCCGGCCCCGGGCACCCATCAACATTGAGATCGAAGACCACTTCACGGACCTCCAATCTTGAAAACTCCGCCATGAGTGTTTGCCACTGCACATCCGACAGACATCTAGAACCTCTCCCGAACCAGATAGCCCCTACATATGGCAGACACCTGCTGAAACACCGAAAATGCTTCACCAACGCCCTCCCGATCTCCCTATCACAAAGAATACTACCTTTATCTATTCTAAGCTCATGGATCATATTTCTCCTTCTCCTTCCACTCACCACAACGTGGAAGAAGCGAGTATTCGCATCACCCTCTTTAACCCATTTCTGCCTGAACTATGTCTCCATTCTACCTCTCTGCGTCTATCCTCCTTGATCACCATTTTGTGCGAAGCCGCAAGCACAATCCTTTCCTCACTGCTCAACGCACGAGAGTCCTCCAGACCGTCCAGCCTCGCAATTTCTGCCACTGCTCCCTCGCGTCTCTCTGCTCTGCTCCGCCTTAACTCCATATTGTCGGTCGGTCTTCAATCTTTCGTGCAACAGCTTTAATTTCCTAGCAAGTCTCTGCGTTGCCGATCCCTCCACCCTCAAGGAGCCCCAAAATTGAGAAACCAAGTCCCTGAAGCCGTCCTCTAAGAGCTAGGACCTCTCGAATTTGAACAATGATCGAGGGATCATCCCACCACCGGAATCCCAGCAAATGGGTGTGTAATCTGACCGCGACCTAGGAAGAGCCCGAGCCACTGCAAGAGGGAATCTCTCCATCATCTCGGCAGAGATCAAGAATCTATCCAGTCTCGAACGCGTAGAGGAACTATGCCAGGTGAACTTCCTATTACCAACATCCATCACCTGTAGTCCCAAACAGCTCACACATTCAGCAAAACCACCCGTCCCGGAGTCTCTCCCTCCCCTTTGACCCGAGCGGTCATGAGAAAACAAAGTAACATTGAAATCCCCGCCGACCGCCCATGGTGTGTCCGGGAACCGTCGTCTAGCCGTGCGTAACTCCTCCCACAGGGCCTCGTTGCTGACTCCTCTGGGTTCCCCATACACTGAAGTAGCCAGAAATCTACCTTCCCCGGACTTGCAATCAAGTAGGACCGATATCGACCTGGAACCCATGTACTCATCAATAGCCGAAAACGTGTCACCATTCCACGCGAGGACCAGACCGCCAGCACTACCCACCGAAGCTACCGCCCTGAACTCCGACAACTTTAAACCCCCAATCGTTCTCCAAGAAATTGGCTCCCAGCGTGCCAACTTCGTCTCCTGCAAGAAAGCCACATTTACACCCCATGACCTCAAGAGCTCTCCCACCGCCATCTTCTTCTCCCTGTCCCCCAACCCTCGCATATTCCAAGAGACAATCTTCATTTGGATCCACTCGGAGGGTTTTAGACTTTTAGTTGGGCACAAATACCCTGAGACATTCAACAACCCGCACGTGAATGTCAGACTCCACAGTAACCAGATATGAGATACCCCCCTCATTGCCAGGAATCTCCCCATGAGGAGGGCAAGAAAAGTCGCCTGGAGACGCACCATGAGAGATGTGGGCGTCTCCCTTGTCCTCCAATTCCCGCTCAAGCCAAAGCCTGGCCTCAGGCTTACAACGCTAACGTGAGAAAAGCATGAGCGGGTCAACCCGAACCCTCCTGTCGCTTCCACCCAAAGCCAGTCTCCGATCTCTACGCTTCCTCTCTGTGGCGAGAATATGTTCCTGCATCTATCGGCTCCGGGCCAGCGTAGCCGCGCCCGATACAGTAGTTTCGCGCCGCGCGCCATCACATTGGGTAACTCCCTTCTCCGCAAGCAGACCCACTTGATATGAAAAGAAAGGAGTCGGCGGCGATCCTCCCCCACCAACATGGCCCGAAGGGAGGGCAGCCGGATCGGAGTCGCGTATCATTTCTCGATCTCTCCTTCTTCTCCAGAGGTGCACTAAGATCCCTCGGCATCTGCGCGGGCGAGGAGACCGAAGCCGGCACCTCGCGACCATCTTCACCACACGTTCCTGCGCCAAACCCCTCTTCTTGACTAGAACAAATCGCAGCCCGCATGGGGTCACGCGCCCCATCCCCCATCGAGATATCTGAAGGGCCCCAATCGGACCCCCGAGCAACAACAGGATCCGCCACATAGCCAAAATCCGGGCCCGATCCGCGCCCAGCGAGTTCCCCAGCACCCGGATCCGAGATCGGGGTAACCCGACCCGAGTCTTCATCAAAACCAACACAAGGTCTGCCAAAACCAGCCGCCAAATCCGGAGCGAGAACCGTACCCGAATCTTCTTTAAAATCAATGCAAGGTCTGCAAAAATCAGTCGACAAATCCGGAGGAAGAACCGTATCGCCACCCATCAATGCGGTAGACGAAACGTCTGCCGAAACCATCGCGGCCCCTTCATGCAGAATCGTGGCCTGGCCCACCCGCAATCCACGCGCACCCCGAGTCTCGATCGTCGCCTGATCCCAACAGATCTGGCAAGCATAACCTATCTGGCAACCGTCCCATCACCGAAGAAGACGGCTCCTCCACGAGGGCGAGTTGAAGGTGAAACACCGCCTTGCCGACCTTGAAAATTTTCGCCGAGGGGATCTGACAGCCCACGCCCACGATCGCGGCCACCAAACCTCTGCCTTCACCAGGCCACAAGCCCAATTGGACTATGGCCTCCACCTTGTCGAACTCCCCAAGCACCTCCTTCACAGTTTCAAGCCTCCGGCACCTAATCGGGAGGCCCCCAATCTCTACGTACCACACCGGAGGAGAAAACATCGCCCCATCGCGTAGACGGGGACGGCGCCATCGAACCAACTGAGGGAAAACCGCGCTGCCATTCGAAAAGAACTCGAGCATCTCTGCCTTCTCCACCCCTCGGATACACATCGTCGTTTCAGACAGCCAGATCCCATCCTCGATGCATCCAATTGATCGGCTAAGTTCCAACACCTCCAACACCTTTTGCAGGTCCCTCCGCAATGAGAACCCCATCCACTGGGTCCGAAAGGACCCCCTCGATCTCCATATCTTTTGTCCCTGCATCTCCACCCCCCGGGTGATCGGAAGACGCCCCAGGGTTGTACCTGCGGATGTGCCCTTCGCCTCGACAACCATAGCACACTGCCTTCTTCAACAAGCACCATCTCGCAAGGTGTCCCATCCTCCCGCATCTGAAACACCTCCGACGTTCAAGGAGGCCCACCTTCCCAACACTCTCCTTCCCCTCGCCGACCGCAGCCCCACACACCCCAGGTGTGGAGTCCCCACCTTGGGCCGAAGACTGCCGCACCGGAGCCTTTCCCCAAACATCTCGGCATCGCCATACCCCTCCAGGAAGGCTCACCGGAGGTGGCTCCCAACACGATCGTCAGCCCCTCCCGAGACTCCAAGCGACGAGTCTCCCATCTCCCTTCAAACTATGCGACTTTGACGGGACCAAGGGTTTTCCCTCAGTAGTAGTAAATTCAGATTTATGTGCAGCACAAATGTTGCCAAGTAGTAGTAGCGAGGGACTTAGTTTAAGCTCTACAAGTTCTGTATTCCATCAACCTTGTAACGCGATTAACACCATGTGATCAAATATGCTCCGTCTAGGGTACATTAGCTCCTATTGCAGTTATAACAACACCATACATAAGACAGGACACCTTGACACGACAACGTTGTGTAAAACATGTCTCAGGAGACAGTCTCATTAAGAAAATATCTAAAGTCTTGTAGGGTGTAGAAGGATGCCCCAGAATTTTATGATTACTGCAGGCAGGAGTGAGATAGTTGCAAGTGGCAGCATGCATGTATTGATGGTGCGAGTCTGTGTGTGGATGAGATGAGGGTGACGAGTGACAACAAGGATTGATGCTAGTGGCAGCGATGTGGTAACTGAGTTGCTGATAGCAACTAAAGGCATCTCTGGTGGCATGACCAGACGATGGAAAAGGCCATCCAGGTGGGTGGAGGTGACAAGCAAGTTGTGGGAGGCTTCGATTAACGGTGGTTAGGAAAAGGAAGAGAACAAGGTAGGTATAAAGCACCGACCTAGGATTGTTGCTCTAATACCATGAAAAAAAATAATTTTGCTTCTTTATAATTGAATGCTATCCATGTACAGGTATAGTCGGGAAGAATTATCGGTACATCGAAAAGGTGATGGAAAATAAAAAAAAGTAAATCATAAGAAATTTATATTATCACCATATATATGAAAGCTACACATGATTGAGAACTTGAAGCATCTTTTTTCACATGTTTGTCTAAATCTCCACCCAAACAAATTATCTAAGTAGGATTCATTGAAAAAAAAACAGTCCAAACTCCTCAGAAATCTCTCCTGACGTTCCTTCCACTAGGTCAACTTGGGGGTGCCTGTGCAAATGACACGGTTTTTACTCGTGAAGCCAATTGAAATATGATGGTTCTTTTTACAACTCTTGTAACTTCTACCACACTCCAAGTTTTTATGCACAATAAATGCTAATTCCATTGAGCTTCTGCTTTCTTGAACATAACTTAAAACCGATCCTTTATACCATTGTCTCCTAAAATCTTCATGTAATCAGTACGTCCGCTACCGCATCGGTTTGCAGGTGAGATTTCAAATATTCCTAGTTTCAATCTGTATCTTTGTTTTTGCAATGGGCTTTGAAAAGAATAATCCTAAAGTATTTTGAAGCTTCAAGTTTATGACAAATATTTTCTCTCGCATTTTTTGACAAATTTCTGTTATATCCTGTTTATGTAAATTGCTTATCAATGTAACGATTGTTTCATATAGGGTGCTGCTGACTTGTGCCATTGTTGTCATACTGTATCTCATCATCGCTGCATGTTGTGGAGGGCTTACTCTTCCGTCTTGCAGATCCTGATTATGTCAGTAGTTTGTGCATGCTATTTCTATATTCAGAATAGAAAAGAACTCCCTGAAGTTTGTGCATGTTGGTTTCATGTTTCAGGCATATGCCAGGGATTTGCGATCGATATCAGGATGATGCAACAAATTTAGCACGAAATGCTTTGTTTATTTGCTTTTCTTCTTTATCTAAACCACGGATGCTTTCCTGTGTGAAGTTCATTTGTATATTAGCAGGGATTTGCGATCGATATCAGGATGATGCAGCAAATTTAGCACGAAATGCTTCGTTTCTTTACTTTTCTTTTTTATACTAAACTGTGGATGCTTTCCTGTGTGAAGTTCATTTGTATTAGTTCACTGTTTGTAGCAAATGAGCTTGAGAAATAAAGTAATCAATGCATTATATTGGTTGAATCTTTGTAGTATTTGGACAAAATGCATATCCCTTATTCCAGGTGAACTGATTCCCCCTTATCATTATCATACTTATGCCTGTGCCTTTTACCGAGAATAGCATGTATTCTGTATGTGTGTATTTATTGGTGGTTTAACTTGATGGTTTTTTTTGGGTATACATGCATCATGCATTTGATTTTGATAGGCTAAATTACAGTGACCGGCTGAAAGAAACCACAGTTGTCCTCTTTGGATCAATGCCTCAGCAATGCCAGTAATTTGCAGTCAGGTTCAACTGTGGATTGTAACCTTCAGGTCTGGACTAAATTTCTTGTCGGCCTTGGGGTCTTTGGGAGTAAATATATTGTTGCATGAATTCTTTAAAGCCTATCCTTCGCTGGCTCTCCGAGCTTGAACATCCTAGAATTTGAAACATTGAAGACGTTGCATTACATCCATATGGTGTACACAATATGGTTCTCTTCCGCTGTTGTGTATCCCAGTAGTTTTCAAAGTTTTGTTTTTGCTTTTGTTTTTGTTTGCGAATAGTTTGCACATTTTTGTAATGATTTTCTATTGAGCATGTTGACGAGGGGAAATCAACGATTAGTTGGATTTTGAATCTCATCTTTGTTTTGGGAGGACTTGGGGCTTGGATTCTAGAACTCGGTTTATCGAGGTAAAAAAACAATTCTGTTGTATATTTTGCCTTTGAAGTTGTTGGAAGAGGGAGGGGTGCCTCTTGATGGCATAGATCTGAAATCCCAACCATGTTGTCTTGTGGGGTTCCTCGTATATTTTCAGTTGATGTTACCAAATTAGAGATCCTAGTTTTGTTGCATGCAAGGCACAGTAAATGGTTATCCGACGTTATTATAACCATGATAATATGCATAGTTCTAGAGTATTTATACGTCTCCATGGGTGCTGATAAAGCTGGTAGCTGGTATTGTATTGATAACGTTGATAGCTGGTATTTTATGTGGATGTCTTTGAATAACTGCAGGAGCTGGATGCTATTTTACCTAGTTAAAACTGGAAGTCCGAAGAAGACATATCTAGATTGATATCTCTATGGTAGTCAACCTCTACAGGCTTGGTAAGCTTGTGGAATATAGGGTTGTCTCCTACAATGACATCTATGCTGGCACATCTCATTTCCATCAATCTGTGTAGTAAAATATAAAGATCAGTCAACACTACTTGTTGAGAGATATATTTATCTTTCTTATCTTTTATGTATTTTAAATTTCTTTCTTCTCTATTATGTAGTTTGCCCCATAGGGTTTCTCCTTATATAAGGGAACCCTACGACCTTATGAGTAAACAAGTCATTATTTTCTCTTCACATGGTATTAGAGTGACAATACTAGACCACAGTTCCGTTGCATCGATCTAACCCCATCCGTCCCCTTCTTCGGCGCCTCCACGTAGTACTCACACTTCGTTGTCGCATCACCACTCAACCCTCACCACCTCCAGGCAGCTTTGGTGGTGTTGTTAGGGCCTCTTGCACCGCTAGGTTCGTCCTGTGTCGTCGCCTTGCATTGCTAGATGCTCTGTATGAGGTGGCCGCAACACTAGGCATTGATATAGACCTCTGTTATGGTCTCTCTAGAACCCCTGCTTGCCCTTGATGCCATTAGGTACCCTCTCTATTTAAAGATTTGAACTTTTTAACCGTTATTTGATTGATATATATAGGGAAAACTTGAATTGAGGTGCCATCTTACCATGAGTACGGTGCGACATCTCTTAGGAGTCCTCCGATTTGGATCAACAGTGGTTAACAAAACTACTAAATTAAACCCAAAACCACCGTCGAAACAACATTCAAATCACCATTTTTAGAAAAATTAATTCGAATATTCTATTTGGTTATGTCATTATCCCGTTGCTTATTAGTTACTCGAATTTAATTTTCAAAATATAGCATCCTTGCTCTCAATTATTCGAATTTTCAAAAGAAAAACTCGGGGTCCTCTCCTCCTCTCTCTTCTTCATCAACCCTTGGCGTAGAGGTTGTGGTTGCATTTGGAGACAATGTTGTATGACAAAGACGATAGGGATGCATGACGACAACAACGGTGTATTGAGCGGTAGGATGTGGTTGTTGTTCTTAGTAATTTATTCATATCCTTAGTGATTTTTTATTCATCCATTGATCGAGTTCCAGGTTATTTTACACTGCTTTTGTTTTTTTCTTTTGATTTTGATTCCATATCTATCCAATATCCGATCATCCTCGATTAGAGATCGTGTTTCTTCTCTGTATAATTTAAACATGTACATACACATCCGATTTTAAGTTTTCTTTTTAATTGCATTAATGACATATACACAATTTTTTTTATGTTATGTGATTTTGATTACACTGTTTAAACAGTATGATATACATAATTACAATACATATGATCATTATACATTTTCTCGTCTCGTTTTACAACGTCATGGTATATTTTACATTTAAATGACTTCTGCACTGTCAGTTCAAATATGCACCATGTATTTTTACATTACCTACGTTCATTTTACACTTCATATTTTTCATGTTATCATTTTTGAAGAAGAAATGATAAATTACTGATTGATTTTTTATTTTTAGATCAGCACATATTTGTTACAATGAGAGATGGATTTTACAAAAAATGCACATACTTTGCAATGGATGATGAATTTTGATAAACCCACGATATTGGAATGGATGGACATTTTAAAAAATATATACATTAATAATAGGTATTTTTACCTGACAGACCTTATAAACTTTGCCAATTGCCACCACGACCTTTGAAATAACCTAATTCCCCCCTCGACCCTATAAACTTGTCAACTCTTACCCCATGAACCCTCGGGTAATCTGTTTGAAGCCCGCGGGGGTTCTTAGGGTAATTTTTAGGGTTGATGGGGTAATTACGTTATGCAAAAGGTCGTAGAGGTAATTTAAAAAGTTTCTAGGGTCTGCCGAGTAACAATCCCTTAATAATAAGAAATCTATTTTAAAAAAATCACAATTATTATACAAAAGAGACTATAAAAAGGGATTTTTACCCGGCAGACCCTATAAACTTTGCCAATCACCTCCATGACCTTTAAAACAACCTAATTCCCTTCTCGACCCCGTAAACTTGCCAACTCTTACCCCATGAACCCTTTGAGTAATATGTTTTAAGCCCATGGGGGTTCTTGGAGTAATTTACAGGGTTGATGGGGGTAATTACATTGTGCAAAAGGTCGTAGAGGTATTTTAAACGTTTATAGGGTCTGTTGGGTAAAAATCCCTAAATTTTACAAAATAATATCACAGTTTATCATTTTTGCTCCCACAGAATGTTCTCAAAAGAGACTGCAATTTTTTTCAAAATAAATCAAATAACAAAAATGTTGCAGTTTATAAAAATTAATTGAAAACGAGATTTAGCATGTACTACGATTGGGCATTTTAATACTTTGAGAATTAAAAAATACACCCCATATTTAAACCCCCTAAAATAATAGGGGTCAATGGGGCTGTCCCGCCCCATTTTTTGTCAAAAATTTTTATTTTTTTTGAAAAATATCACTATGTATATTCATCCCTATATCCTTTCTATATGTTATTCGAATTTCGTCAGAAACAGAGACTCCTACGGCCTCCATCAAGACATGGTCAATTTAAAAAATCCTACGACCGTTAAAAAACATCTGGATGGAGGCCGTAGGAGTCTCTGTTTCTGACGAAATTCGAATGGCATATAGGAGGGATATAGGGATGAATATACATGGTGATATTTTTCTAAAAAAATAAAAATATTTGCAAAAAATAGGGTGGAGGCAGCTATGTTGGTAGGGGGCAGCCCCTTTTCCTAAAATAATATGCATATGATGTGTAGCAAATATAATGCGTTCGCAATTTACCCTACACGATATATTAGATAGTTGCAGCAAAAATCCCATCATTGTAGGAATGTTTTCCACATGTATATCAATTAGTTATGCCATTAAAAGCACACTATATTTTAGGAAACATAGCTACACAAAACACACCAATTTTTGTCAAATTTGGGCTTTTTCCGTACATCAGTGGTTACATTTTTTGTAATTTAAAGCACATGATTGTAAAACATATCAATCTTTTGTAAATTGATAACATTTATTTCAAAAAGCACGCATTTATTCTATCATATATTTCTGAAAAATACAATGCGCATTACTCAGATTTGTCTAAATATAGAATATTCAATGACGTGGATTATACTAATTAAGCATTAATTTAATGTATCCACCATTTTATGAATGTTAGTTGGCACGAAAACCACCTAGTGGTTCCAATCTCACCCGTACATTTGTCATCCAATGATCTAAGATGACACCTTTTCATAATCAAAGAAAGATGCCACCTCAATTCAAGTGCTCCCTATATAGGGTATATATATCGTATATCTAGTTTTCTCAGTTCGGAAAATCAATTCGATCAATCCAACCAGTAAATTAAGCTCGGTCCAAATTTTCTCTAGTCAATAGGAATAATGTCATGATGACATCATCATCGGTCTGACTAGTTTGAAACGATGAGTCGACTCGGTCAAGCCAAATCGAAGACTGGCTGGTTCAACATCCAGCCTAGTTTTTAAAACCTTGGTTACTGCTTCCCTTTTTCAGAATGGATTTTTTCAAGGTTGCAAAAGTCGGTAGTCGGTCTGTCGGGTCACTGACTAAGGATTAATCAGTAGTCGGGCGACTAATCGGATTTAGTTAGACTTTAATCGGCTTTGAATTTTATGATTATTCTAAACATATAACTCATTTTTATACATATATTTACATAGGTTTTGTTCATTTTTATACTAACGTAATAAAATAAAAGAAGTAAATAAATCTATATAAAACATTAAGTATATTGTAATATGTTTGCTTATGAAAAACAACAAAATATGGTATCTCTAAGCAAAAATTGATCGACTAGTGTGCCTAGTTGGAATTAGTCGGTACTCGATCGACCACCCCACTGACTAGACTAGTAGGACCTAATAGTCGGGCCAGTCGGACGACTTTTACAACAGTGGGTTTTTTTGTGTGGGGCACATGTCTTGGTTTATCAGGTAATGGCCAAAAAAATTCCAAATGTGCGCTCGTAAATTTAGGGTCAAAATGCATGAGTAAAGTTGGGTATCTTCTTAGCCTAAAGTTATTAATATCCCCAATAGCAAAAATGGATAAATTGCAGATAAAATAGTCTAAAAAGAGTCTAATTAGATTAAGGTCCTGAGATTGCATTCAAGTCCCACTACAACGAAATCGAGCTATAGTGATGTTTTTCTTTCAAAATCCGTGACTAAATGAGACGTTGTTAAACATATAATGATGATATTATTTACTGTGAAATTATTTTTCTATTTGAAATTACTGATGGATATAATATTCATTGTTAATTTCAAGTGTAAAAAATCATTTCACAATGGATAATATTGGTGTTATACATTTAACAATGGCTAACTAAGTGACGGATTTTGAAGAAAGCGTCACTATAACTCAGTTTTGTTGTAGTGGATATGCACTTTGACAAAAATGAGATGAAGCATAAAAATGACAAGGGAAAAACAAGGGCATATGTTTCTTCTCCAGAAACGCCACTACAAGGAGTAGAACAGGCGACGGTCGTAGACTATCCCCTCTGGGTAGCGAACCGTTCCCTGTGATCAAAAGAGACGGTCATTGACCCGTCCCCTTCAGTGGCATCCCATTTGATTGGAGATGATGGTGTCAGCAAACACCCCGCTCGTAAATTTAGGGTCAAAATGCATGAGTCAAGTTGGGTATCTTCTTAGCCTAAAGTTATTAATATCCCCAATAGCAAAAATGGATAAATTGCAGATAAAATAGTCTAAAAAGAGTCTAATTAGATTAAGGTCCTGAGATTGCATTCAAGTCCCACTACAACGAAATCGAGCTATAGTGATGTTTTTCTTTCAAAATCCGTGACTAAATCAGACGTTGTTAAACATATAATGATGATATTATTTACTGTGAAATTATTTTTTCTATTTGAAATTACTGATGGATATAATATTCATTGTTAATTTCAAGTGTAAAAAATCATTTCACAATGGATAATATTGGTGTTATACATTTAACAATGGCTAACTAAGTGACGGATTTTGAAGAAAGCGTCACTATAACTCAGTTTTGTTGTAGTGGATATGCACTTTGACAAAAATGAGATGAAGCATAAAAATGACAAGGGAAAAACAAGGGCATATGTTTCTTCTCCAGAAACGCCACTACAAGGAGTAGAACAGGCGACGGTCGTAGACTATCCCCTCTGGGTAGCGAACCGTTCCCTGTGATCAAAAGAGACGGTCATTGACCCGTCCCCTTCAGTGGCATCCCATTTGATTGGAGATGATGGTGTCAGCAAACACCCCCTATTTTACACCAAAGAGGATAGTCATGCTCGTCCCCTTTGGTCATGTTTGTCTCCTTTAGTATGCACGCCCCCTTTGGTCGTGTTCGGACTAAAGGGGACGGTCATGGCTATCCCCTTTGATGTCCTTTTTACAAAAAAAATTATAGAGCTACTGCTAGGAATATCATGTTATACCTTTTAAGATAAATGCGTTATAAGCATCAGATTGATCATAAACTTAATATTTAGGATATATGATCAAGCCACACTAAATAATGTGTTCTGTCAGTACTATGTCTCTTTGTCAACACAAGTCATGATGTTTGATATTTATCATCTCTTTAAGATCCAAATCCATTAGACAAATAATTAAAAATCCAACCAATACCTAGGCACGTTTAGGACATATAAACACCATAGTATTATGAACGATTTTCTTATATCACATCTCTCTCAAATAGAATACCAATACATTCCATTATAGCTCTTTTTTTACGAATACAAAATATTATAGTTGCAAAAGATAGTCACTCCAAATTTTATTGCAAATAATGCTACAATAATTATGAAATCTAATAGTCACTTTAGTCTAAGAAAAAAGCTCACCTAAAGTGGAACTCATTCCTATTACATATATAACTAAATCATATTAAAAAAATGATACTATGTACAAAGAAAAAATCATTCAAAAAAATACATATAGAATGCCGTGGTTTTGCATTTTTCACATCCATCCATATTAAGCAGTTAGAATTTCCACACATATTTAATAGAAACTTTTCAAAGATAATCACATTATTTTTTAAGATTGATTGACAATGTCTTTTTGATTAACATATCACACACAGATTTAGATATCAAAAGTACAAACAAAAACATAATGAAATATTACCTTGTAATAAAAGCTTTTGGTCTTTTCATGGGCCGTTTTCAAGAGTTGACATTGTGACACTTAAGATTCATATAAAGACCTATTCAAAGTAATATGCAACTTGTCAAGTCTTACCCACTCATATTCCTTGCAATCGTAAGATAATCCTACATTATAAAAAAAGTGTAATAAACTAACAAAATCCATTCTTCAAAATAATTTGAAGTAAATTTATATAATTCAAAATAGGTATAATTACTTTTTCATCATCCTCTAATATCCCCATTCGAATCTCCTTCTATCCTTTCAATTGCTTCCACCAATAAAGTTGCTTCCTTTGTAATTCTTGTGTTTTGAAATTGTTGTAAATCATGATAAGTGCATACAAATTTATATAAACTTTAAAAAGAAGTCTCATGTGAATCCAACGAAACAATAAATGCACCTTCTTAGTAGAGATACCTTATAACAAACATTCATGGCTGCATGAGAAAAATAGACATAGATATCAATCTTTAGACAATGCATGTCTATGTTTGTTGTAAACACACAACGTTCCCAAGGATGGTCGATGATGTTGCTCCCCTTTCTTCTCTATAGGTGGCCAAAATCACCTCTTGTCATATGCACAATTCCTCTAGTGAAGATCATGGATGGCTTCAAGCAAGGAAAGGGTAACACTTAGTGAAAACAACAACTAAAATCATCATGTAAATAGTGCATATTGGTCATATTATACTACAATGTTTGTATTCTACATCAACAATATAAAAACATACCAAACTCGGTCGAATGAGACGACAAGCACAATCGAAGGCAGAGTAGGAAACATGGTGGAGAAGGGCACTATGATAACGACGAGAGAACCATGATAGCGACGACGAAAGACGACAGTGAGACACGAGCACCACGATGAAGGAGCACCACGGCATCGCATCGATGAGGCACCACCCATGTTGATGGTAGAGAGGAGGGGAGAGAGGAGAAGGGAGAATGGATCAAACTAGGGAAAATGATCGGTTGGGGGCAATTTTCTCGAAGACACATGGTGTCTGTTATGTCAAAATATCTTCTCCAATAGAGAAGGGACGGTCATGATGGTCCCAAATATAACCAAAGGGGATAGTCATAATGATCGTCTCCCCCAGTCATCCTTGACTCTGAGGTAATGGGACGGCATCAAAAGTATAGAGGAGATGGTCAAAATCGTCCCCTATAGGTGCTTTCACCCTCAAAAGCATCCAGTGAGCAACTATGGCAAAGGGGACGGTCGTGACAATCGTCCTCTTTGGTATGGATGATTTCACCTCCAAAGCATCCAATGATGACTCAAGAAAAGGGGACAATCGTTACCTAGACATCCTCGACTCCAATGTTATGGGACGATGCCAGAAACATACAGGGGAGGGTGCTTTCACTCACAAAAAACATACATTGAGCAACTTAATCAAAGAGGACGGGCGTTAAGACTGTCTCCTTTAGTCTCTTCCGATTTAAGGACACTTGACATCAGAGGGACTTTCATCTGCTACAGTCATCCTCTTCTAAAAATAGAAGGGACGGTCACCAAACAACCGTCCCCTATGGTGGCAGAAGGGAGGGGCTCTCGGCAACCGTCCCCTATTGTCGTCTCATCTGAGATGTTTTATTGTAGTGTGCAGAGGTCGATGAAAAGCATGGCACGGTGGAGTTCGACGACCTTCCCTCGCCGATGAGGAAAGGACGAGGTCACATATGGGAGAGTCGGAATAAGGAGTTGTGAGGGTACGACCACCGCAAACCATGCATGTGTGCTATTTCATTAATATGTAAATTGGGTATCCAAGTGGATAACCCTTCTTTATATAAAACTAGCATGCTACCCGCGATTCGCAACGCATAAAATTGGGAGTTTTTTATGTAAATTGAAATATCAAGTTCTAAAAAATGTTGTAAAAATATTGTAATTGGTTCAGAATATGTATATCTACTTGAGACTCATTTCTGAATAAGCATAAATTGTGCCAATACATCATTTTTAGATGTTTATCCTTGTAATATTGTGAGGAAACGATAAAATGTGATGGGCATGCTAATGTTAGATTTCACATCAGAATTTTTCCAGTAAATGGAGTGTGGTACAATATTGGTGGAAAGATAAATATACTTCATATACATGTTTGTGAGATGCAGGAAGAATAACAGGAATATAGAGAGAGAGAGAGAGGAGTGATTCTAGAGAGCAAAAAATTAGGAGAGCATGAGAGGGGAGATTCTGGACCACATGATTCACCCAAGAAAGAGAAGACCATGAGAGAGAAAATAGAATCATGTGGTCCAGAATCATTCCTCTCATGCTCTCACAACGTTTTGCTCTCATAGGATCACTCATGTGTGTGTATGTGATTTCTTTCAAATAGGACTTAGATCCTTCCTGAGTTCAGGAAGACCAGCTCCTTTTTTTTAGAAAATATGATGACTTTAGTAGAATACGTATATATATTGTATTACAATGTCCAGTTTTAAGGTTTGTATTATAATATGCAGTTTTGTATTCGGTTTTGTATTTATAATGTGCAGTTATAATACAAACTATATACACATTCTATTAAAGTGTTCGTGTTTTCTACAAAAAGATGGCGGTCTTCCTTAAGTCGGGAAGGATGCATCCTATTTGAAAGGCCCCATATATATATATATATATAGGAAAAACTTGAATTGAGGTGGAGCCTCATTTCAACCATTGTACGACAACAAGTTACTCCCGTCAGATTACAATCGACGGCTTCAGTAAAAACCACCATTACAGAGTCGAAACCACTAAGACTCTATTATTGAATTTCTATTTACAGGAATTTACCATATTCTATCAATGACGACAGATATGGTGAAAATAAATTGAATTCCACTTTTCACGCGGATTAGTTATGTTCGAATTGAATTCTCTTTCTTCCAAAAATGCGGATTTTTCATTAACAATCCATTTCTCTACTATTCAGAACTTCTCGACATATCTCTAGTTCTTTTCAAATATTTCTTATCAAACTCCGTGATATTCAATGGAACTCGACGAAATAGCAGATTCCGAATTTTATAGAGATAATGCACAGGTAATGTATGTTTTCCATTTCCCTTTAATCGTTATGTATGCAAATCACAAGAACTATTTTAATTTTGTTGAAAGACGAACTGGTTCTTGAATCAAAGTCGTATGATGCGTTAATATTTTGGGCTTTTATATATTAATATGTGACATTATTATATTTATTTCGTCTAGTTATCTGACGGAGAGGGTGAAGTTATTGGAGTGGTGGCAGGAACTGACGATAATTTGCATCAACCAGGTATGCTGAATTACACAGATGTTTCAAAACACTACAGATCTTGTTCATTTATATGATGTTGCAAAAAAAACTTTTTATTTTACGTAAATTCAGTATATTTGGTGGTATAGTTCATCATTTTACATCAATGAACTATAATTTACACTTTTGAACCTCATTTTACATTATAGGATATGATGAAATATCGCCCTGAATGATGCTAATACCAGTCCATTATTTGATAAATTACATATATGTGCATCATTTTACATTTACTTTCAATAGTTTACATTTATAAGTAATAATTTAAATTAATTACGGCTAATGCAATTATATTTCGAATGAATTCCAGGTAACTACTCAACCAGTGACACTGTCAATGGTATCACACCTCATATAGGCCAAACATTTCTATCTATTCAAGATGCTATAAATTTTATGAGGCATATGCAACAGAGATTGGATTCAATGTTAGGAAAGCAAGCTCTAGAGTTGGTAAAGATAAGATTTCCAAGGAGCGGATAATTATATTTAAAACTTTTGTTTGCTGGAAAGAGGGGTTCTCTAAAAATACAGAAAAAACACTGTCAGTTGACAATGCAAGAAGTGATGAGAGCGATGAATGTATTTTTTATAAGGAGGAGCGTCGTGTTGGCATATCACGGACTGGGTGCAAATCTTTCATGTCAGTCTCATTTAGGCATGATCTCAATGATTGGTTTGTATCGAATTTTGAAGCTGAACACAATCACAATCTCGTTTCTCCATCTAAACGCAGATACCTCAGACCAAATAGACGTTTTTCAAAAGCCACAAAAATGCTTGTGAAGTCAATGAATGATGTAAACATACCTGTATCCAAGCAGAAAGCTTTCATAAACATGTCTAGTGGTCAAGTTGGTAGTATTGTTCGAGATATTTACAACTTAAACAGAAAGGAGAAAAAACAACGTATTGGGATGGATGTGCACCTTCTAATTGAACATTTTGAAAGTTGTAAGGCCAATACCCCTGATTTTTACTATGCTTACACAACTGATGATGATAACAGGCTTAATCAGTGTATATGGATTGATAGTGCCCCTATTGAGGATTACAAATTATTCGGAGATACAATATCGTTCGACACAACATATAGGACCAATGAATACAATCTGGTATTTGGTTCTTTCTGTGGTGTTAATCATCACGGTTACACAATTTTCTTTGGAAATTCTTTCATGAGCAGAGAGACAACCGAGTCATTATCGTGGTTATTTGAGAGATTTCTAGAAGTAATGAGTAAACATCCAGTTTCTATAATCACATATGAAGATCCGACAATCTGTGCAGCTGTTAGGCTATGCTTTCCACATACTGTTCATAAATTCTGCACTTGGCATATAATGGCCAAGCTTAAAAGTAAGCTTGGAAAGATTAAAGATATAAATGAAGTTCTATCAGTGTTTTCCATAGTTGTATGGAAAAGTATAACTATAAGGGAATTTGAGCAAAGCTGGTGCAAGATTATTGATCAGTACGATTTATCATCTAATGTCTGGTTGAATGAGAAGTATAGTATCAGATTTAAATGGATTAGTTTATATCTTAAGGATTATTTTTGGGCTGGTCAACGCAGTACACAAAGGAGCGAAAGTATGAATTCATTTTTGCAACACCACGTCACTAAACAGAACTCTTTGCTTGAATTTGTATGTAGATTTCAAAATGCAATTCAACGACGTAGGGAAAGAGAGAATGACATGGATAACATTGGTGAAGTTTACACTCCAAAATCAAATTTCAAATGGAAGATGGAGGTACAGATGGTTCGTATATACACCAAGTTCATATTTTATAAATTTCGTTTTGAATTGAACGAAGTGAAGGAACTTAATGTTCGAACTCATCTTAACTCTCCTGATTACTGTCACTATTTTGTGTCATATATTGGGAAACCTGACGAAGAATTATGTGTTTCTTTGTCAACGGGAAATGACTTTCTTATTTGTGAATGCAAGAATATGACAATTCTTTGGATATCCATGTAGGCACATACTTGCAGTTTTGAAGATAAAGAATGTGGAACTTCTGAATGAGGAATATATATTGAAAAGGTGGACAAGAACCATTAAAAAATCAGGAAATTATCCTATTTGTGTCAAAGTTGCACACCAAGAAAGATCGTCTCAGCTTAATCAATTGTGTTCGCATATTATTTCAGCTTCTGTTGAACAGGATGAGGATATATTCTTATTTGCTAAAGAAAAATTAAGCGATTTATGTAGCAATATTGATCTTATGATAAGTAACAAACCTTCTTCGAGCTCTACAACCGTGAACAACACAAATGTTCCAGATATGATTATTGAACCAGCCGTTAAAGAACCAAACATTGCGAGAACGAAAGGAAGTGGTCGCGGTGGTAGACCTAAGGGCGTTAGCAATCGTATTAGATCGGAATCTGAGATGAGAAGAAATAGAGGTCGACAATGCAAATCTTGCCTCAAATACAATGTTGGACACGATTCTAGAAATTGTCCTAATAACAAATCGACGAATCATGGTAAATAATTAACATTCATTATTTATTCATATGTTTTTTTCTATTCACTAATCCTTGTGTTTTATTGTGCAGTTGAGGATGATCGAAATTAAAATGAATTGATCAAATTCTTATAATGTAAGAGTACATTTTTTATATTTTGTTGTAACATTTTATACATCTCATATAAAACATTTTAAGGTTGCTTATTATATTCCTTTCATTATGTTTGTTTTGCAGGATTGCAATTTATTGAAAGATTCTTGGCTGCAAATGAGCTTTGACTTTTGGCTGCATATCAGACTTAGATTTTTTATTTTTATGTATTTTTTTTGCTTGTCGTACTGTGTTCAGTTATTATAGAATTCAAACAATGTGTTATTTATTTTATTTCAGTTCAGATGTATCCCTTTCTTGTATCATAACATAGAGTATTTCAGATTTGTTTATTTTTATGGTGTTAATGTTCAACGTTCAACTTGAGCTTTCAGTCATATAATTTCAAAATCATATTATTTGGATATATGTGTCATTCATTTCATTCTTATATAATGATGTTGTTTCTAAGGGATTTTTACTGTTTAATTATACTTGTCCTTCATTCTTACTATACGAAATGTATTATAATTCTTATTAATTGTACATGTTTAAGTGCTTTGATTATAAAATTGACACATTTCCGTAACTCATGTCAATATTATATTCTTAAATATTTCTTACCAACATTGCAGTAAATTTCCAGGTTATATGAATTCTCTCTGTATATATCTGCTAATATCTGCTAATAAAATCTAGTAGCTTTATTTTACACTCCAGATATATAAGTTTCAAATCTGTGCGATAGTTTACAATTGTATTCTATATTTTACATCTCTATGTAATATATTACATATTTGCTCAGTACTTTAAATATCTTTATCATATTGTTATTATAATCATTTTTTCATTATCAACAATTTTAAATCGTAGAACTTATATTATCATTCAACATATTGTAGAAATTAAAGGATACAATTCGCTCTTGTTCAATACCCAAGTAATATGTATTCTTATTGTAGTTTAAGTATCGTAGCACTCCTACTTCATTACAGAGATATACTTTTTACAAATAGCTTCACTATTTTACATATATTAATAATATTTTACGTATTGTTACCATACTTTACAAAAAATTTCATTATTTTACAAATAGCTACTTTATTTTTACCATAATTGTGATTCTATCTGCAAATACAAGTCTAAATCAGCATGAGTAGTAACAAACAATTAGTAATTATCGAGATGTGATTCTTTAAAGTAGAGAAGATTTTCGACCATTGGAAAACTCTAATCTAACTAGAAAATAGTTTAGTTATCGAGCATTATAATATATCTTCTGTCTTCCTGTCAAACATGTATATATTGACTACAACATGTAACAGATAGTCAATGCAAACATAGGTTAATCGTGATATTAAATGAAATGTTTTGTTCTAAAGAAGTTTTAAACAGAAACTATGAAACATAACACAATTTAAGACAATTCAACAATACATAGTTCTAAATTAAAATGCAAAAACTTTAAGATTTGTTTATACTATGTCTTCTATCTTTATCACTGTGTCGCCGAGTTCTCTATGTGACCACACGTTAACAATAACGAAGCTATTTCAGCTCTGAATCTGTCAATATCATCGTAGCTGAAATCCAACGCCCTTCCTTCACACAGGTACTCCATCATCTTCATCACGTAGACCCCACAATCCAGACTCTGTGAAGGTTACTGCGGGCAATCTTGCACGTATATGATTTCCCAACCTGCAAGGCAATCATCTGGAATGCTGTCCATGAAGTACTCTGAAATCCAGCCATGCTGATATGTAATTCAAAAAGAATATTATTAACACTGAATTAAATTATTTAATGCAATATAAATTTTTATTATGTCATACCCATTTCAATACATCCTTTTTATGGAATTTTGTTCCTTTCATAGATTGTATGAAAGGAACTTTCTCGCTTTAAAATCAGTCACAAGAAGGTGCCAATGGTTTCTTGTGTGGATAACAGTGAAAATTTTCTCCAACTCTGGCATCAATAATCCATCTTTGTATAGCTCCTCGAGCTTATCAAATTCATCTTCCGTAGCATTAACCACCAAATTCACAAGATATTGCTGAAAAAATCAAGTAAGAATATTAAATTATGCTGATTAAAGATATTTAATAATAATTATATCAGTAATCATAATCTCACCATTTGAAATATTGGAGTGAATACAAACGGGACATGATCATTAGTTGTGCTGTATTTATGGTGCAGCACGTCCATAAACATGTCGATTATCTACAATATCAAAAACAATTTAGGCATAAACAAATATAAAAAAGTAAATATTATAAATATACGTACCGTATCCTCGATCATTCTTTCGTACAAAAAGTTATGAATATCTCTTCCTTTACAACTTCGATTCCCCGGAGTAAAGTAGGTGGCATTCAGTCTGAGGAATTATCTTTAATTAATATCATATATCTAAAGTTAATGATTTTTACATGTAAATGTTGAAATTTGTGTTAAAATACTTACTTGTATGCCGGATCACGAAGAAATTCTTGAATGGTTTTCTTTGCCCGTTCTGATACCTTTTCGTAACCAATGAAATCGATTACAAGATCGTATAGATACTGATTCTTATTCAATCAATTACAGAAATGTTAGAAACAATTAATATCATAATCATATAGAATATACATAGTTTTATGAGCAGTATTGAAAATCTACATTCTACGTCATTTGTATTCAATGATACAAAAGAAGTTGTTTTATATTATATGGCTTAACTCACTTGTTGTGTCATCTTCTTGTGTTTCATGATCTTCTTTCCCTTTCTTCTCTGCTTCTTGTAAAAAAAATTTTCGCTTGTCTTTTCTGTTTCAATCTTTTAATTATTGAGCTTTGCTGAACTGTTACTTTTTCCCTTTTTCTTCTCTTTGTAGTAGTCTGTGTGTGCACATTTTTTGATTGTGAAATGTCACCAATGTTCAGATCAAAAGAAGGCATTGCAATGTTGATAGCTGAATCTTTTTTTGTGGTATCTTGAGATTGCTGTAGTGAATCTTCATCACAGATTTCAGAAATTAAATTATGAAGTTTTTCACCGATATCTGAGTGACAATGTTCCAAATCTCCTACGTTGACATCAGCTACATTGCGTGTTGGTGCATCCATGTGTTGATTATTGTTATCAATGTCACCTTCATCAATATTTCCAGATTTATTCTCTAACGTTTCTTCTGATTGCAATGCATTATGACCAAGATCAATCATATCATGATCAGGAAAAATTTTTAGTTTTTCCTTCAGCTCCATAATCTCAGATGTCAATTTATCATTCTCTTTCTTCATTTCAGAAATTATTCTGATGTGTTCTTCATCTTTTTTTCTATACGTTTCACTTATTGCTTTAATTTTCTCCTTCAGCTCCTCTATCTCAATGGAAAATGCATCACATATACATGTTTTTTGTTTCTTTTTTATTACGACGTCTGCAGGTGAAACACAAGCAACTGTTTTTTTGTCACACAATTCTTCTAGCTTTTGCTTTCCTTTCTTTTTGAAAACATCTTGTGGTACTGGTACGGGGTTTACGATCAAAATTTCTGGTCTTCTAACCGCAAAACCACCCATTGTAAACTTCTCAAACGGAAAAACATACCCGTCTGCTCCTATCTTTACAATTTCATTTTTTTTGTAGTTGCAAAGCAGGCAATATCTATATAAACAAGATCATTTAGTAATGAAAATATTAAAATTATGAGACATACAGTATATTATGAATCATCTTAACAATGATTACTTGTTCACAACTAATTGAAACCAATGCTCTGGAAACTCCTTTGATTGGTCCAGCCCACTTCCTTATTCGTGGCCTGAGATCTCTGCTGACCACAAGGTCTTTGCAGCAATACTCCATCATCCATACCTGATACATTGGTTTTATTATTATTTCTTTTTATTGATCATATAATAAAAAATATTTTTGAAGTACTTACATATAAGAAGGCAACACATCCTGTAAGGTAACCAAGTGTTACCCTTGATGAACCTGCTCTTCTCTTCTGAACTCTACTTACTACGTCATCTATGTTGAACAGTATCATCCTTGCTACAGCACCAGACCAGTTAAAGTATCGTGTATCTTCAAGTGATTCTACATAGTGTAACAAATCTTTCGGAAAAGAATAAGAACTGTCTGGGAAAAGGAAGGTGGCAAACATCAAAAGTATCAAGCATGTAACATAAATAGAGACCGAGTTGTCATCATCTCTATTGTAATAGTCCCCGAGAATGTTGTTCAACTTCTTCCTATTGAAAATCATTCCTTCTTCAAACATTTTGTGAGATATAAAAGATTTCCATTGAAGGTGTTTTCCTCTCACTGTGATTGAGAAACCAGAGCTTGGTAGGCCCAATATTGCTCCATCTTCATCACTGAAACTCACCACCTTATTTCCAAATCTGAAATTCCACCCTCCTTGGTATTGTTCAACCAACCATTGAAGGTTTTTTCGTTGTATTTCAACATGGACAATGTTAATTAGCTTCCCAAAAGCCGTCTTTGTCAGAAGTGCTTGTTGTTTGGGCGTGGGTATATGGTTATCAATGAATTGAACAAAATGTTCAATGTAGCATCTGTGTTGTACATACCCTTTGCCTAAAAGTAGAGATAAGAAATCATTTTTGTGCTTGCAATGATCAATGATTTTATTCATACAAATTAAAAACGCAATTTATATTTAAATAAAAATAAATCTTCATACTCCCAAAATCATCATCAAGTTTCAAAGGATCCTTCTCAACGTCAAATTCTTTTGTTTTGCTAAATGGTAGTTGTGTTCCTTCTGTTCATACCATTTACCAGAGATATAATTTATATAAAATTGATAATGTATTCTTATTAATTTGAAAATGTACTTACTTTTGATATTTTGCTTCGGTCGATGGATCTGGAGTTCAAACATTGTACCTTCACTGTACTGATCTGAGTCGTCTTCCCGTTCCCTCATGGGTTCAACCAAGTTCGATTGCAACTCCTCCATCGTCGCCGGATGTCGTTCTTTTCTCCTTAGAAAGTGATTTCTCGAGTGGAAACTCTCTCCTCAATAGAATCGCTAGAAGAGCGCCTGCCTCGCCGTCGTCGCCTGTTTGCGGTAACCCTCTTCTTGCTTAATTTGAAATTAGGTTTTATGTAACATTATTATATGAATATAGTTGATATTTTACTTTCCTAAAATTCAATTTCATTAGTTTATAAATCACGAATTTTGATTTATTGACAATGTCGTATTATTCGCAATTAAGCAGTAGCTTGTTTCCGGTTTTGACTAAAAATAGAAAGAATTTAAAATTATAAATTACAAATTGAATTAACTTAATCAATGAGTTATCATTAATTTGGTAATTAATTATTACTCGAAAACATCATTTCCCTTTTTTTTCTTTGCTCTTCAACCATTCTTAGCTATTGTATCCGTTTGAAATTCATTTCTGCTTTATCATCTGTCTAAACAGGTTGGTATTTTATCTTCATCTACATACTATGTTTATTCTTCTTCTTATTTTCATTTGTTCTAAATTCCTTTATATGTTTTCATCAATATTTATGCACAATTTAAATTTTCAAGATACATGTTTGCTTTCAGATTTTGTTTCTTTGAATGATAATTGTGTATGCTTCTTTTTCTCGCAAGAAAATATTCAAAGCATTTGCAATCTCATTCTCTAGTGATTTTTTCCTGTTATATATAAAAATCAGTAATAGAATTTTTTAAATCCGTAAAACAGACATTGTATATATATCATTGCTTATGTTCTTTTCTGAAAGTATGAAAAATTACTAAAAGAAAATTTTAAAAATGTTATATAATACTAATATAAACATGAGAGCAGTTACATTGTATATGTTCCCATTTTATTTGTAGAATTGAGAATATCAGTCCAAGAGAAATAGCTAATGGTAGAATAGAAGACAATGTTGTAAATTATAACTTAGTTGTGTAAAATATAAGCCAGTAACGTAAAATAGAAGCAACATTGTCAATAAGTTAATGCAAAATGTCATTATATCTCAGTAAAATTCCATCAATTCTTGTAAAATAAATTGTTCCTTTGTAAAATATAAATATACCTTTGTAATTATAAATTGTTCCTTTATAATTATATCTCATGTCAAGAATCTGAGAATATAAATACACCTTTGTATACGTAACGTACATATCTTTATTGAACTATAACTTTCTAAAATATAGTATCCTTTAGTAAAATATAGAATGTATACGTAAAATATGATAATTGTTGGTAAACTAGTTTCCAAGTTTGCATTATTTTTTCTCAAGTTATCATAATATCGTTGTAAAATATAAATCAAATTTGTAATTTCAAACTTATATTTTGTAAGATAGAGATATATAACGTATTTCATATTCTCATTTCCTTATATCTAAATTTCTCATTTTGTATATGCGTATAGGAGAGTTTGCAATGTGTTGATCAATTTCGTATTTTATTACGTAACCCAATGTAATTTTATGAAACTTAATATGTGTAAAATTCAATTGAATAAATGCAAAATGTCACCGTATTTAGGATTTTTTCTGAATAATCGGTAGATACGATGTTGTAAAATATGACATAAAGATGTAAAATAACACAATCATTTGTATTTTCATAACAGATTATTCAAAATGTGGTGCTTTATTCAATCAAATGTTTCTGTAATGTTGTGTACTTAAAATTGCATATTTGCTAAATATAGAATGTTTAATGATGTGTATTACTGTTATTTAGCATTAATTTAACCATCCCACATTATATGAATGTTAGTTGGCACGAAAACCACATAGTGGTTTCAATCTCTTTCGTACACTCTTCATCCCACGGCCTAAGATGAAACCTTTACATAATCAAGGAAAGGTGACACCTCAATTCAAGTGCACCATATATATATATATATATATATATATATATATATATATATATATATATATATATATATGAGGTAAATGGGGCTGCCCCGAGGGAGTAGCCAACTTGGCTACTTCCACCCCTATTTTTCCCTCATTTTTTTATTTTTTTGGAAAATAAAAATTTGTATATTCATAATTATATCCCTCTCACATTCTATTAAAATTTCGTCAGAAACAGAGACTCCTACGACCTCCATCCAAACATGGTCGATTTAAAAAATCCTGCGACCGTTAAAAAAATGATGTCTGGATGGAGGGCTTAGGAGTCTCAGTTTCTGACGAAATTTTAATAGAATGTGAGAGGGATATAATGATGAATATACAAATTTTTATTTTCCAAAAAAAATGAGGGGAAAATAAGGGTGAGAGTAGCCAAGTTGGCTACTCCCTGGGGGCAGCCCCATTTTACCCTATATATATATAGGATTTAATGGGGCTGCCCCCTGGGGGCAGCCAACATGGCTGCCCCGCCCCCTATTTCCGACGTTTTTTTTATTTTTTTTTGAAAAATAAAACCATGTAAATTCATCCCTATATCCCTACTACATGCCATTCGAATTTCGTCAGAAACAGAGACTCCTACGGCCTCCATCGAGATGGTGTCGATTTAAAAAATCCTGTTACCGTTAAAAAATGACTGTCCGGATGGAGGCCGTAGGAGTCTCTGTTTCCGACGAAATTCGAATAGCATGTAGGAGGGATATAGGGATGAATATACATGGTGATATTTTTTGAAAAAAAAATAAAAAAAGCGTCGAAAATGGCGCGGGGGCAGCCATGTTGGCTACCCCCAGGGGGCAGCCCCATTAACCTCATATATATATGTATGTATATAGTAAAATGGGGCTGCCCCCATGGGGGGAGCTAACTTGGCTCCCTCCGCCCCGTTTCGTCTTGTTTTTTATTATTTTAAATTTTCTTCGGTGGTTTTTCATCAATATATCTCTATATTATGTCATTAAAATTTCATGCGAAACAGAGACTCCTACGACCTCCATCCAGACGGGGTCGTTTTTAGCTATTCTGTCACCGTTAAAAAATGACTGTCTGGATGGAGGTCGTAGGAGTCTCTGTTTCGTACGAAAGTTTAATGACATAATATAGGGATATAGTGATGAAATTCCACGAAAGAAAATTTCAAAAAAAATAAAAAAACCGGGCGAAATGGGACGGGGGGAGCCAAGTTAGCCCCCCCAGGGGGCAGCCCCATTTAACCCATATATATATATATATATATATATATATATATATATATATATATATATATATATATGAGGATGGGGAGCTTGCACCAAGGTGCATGTAACTTTACATGCACCGGTGCTTATATCTTCCATATTTTTTTACTTTTTTGAAAAATACCTCCATGTATATTCATCCATATATCCCTCCAATATGTCATTCGAATTTCGTCAGAAACAGAGACTCCTATGACCTCCATCCAGAACAGGTAATTTTAACGGTCTCAGAATTGCTGTAATCGACCTGTTCTGGATGGAGGTCATAGGAGTCTCTGTTTCTGACAAAATTCGAATGACATATTGGAGGGATATATAGATGAATATATATGGTGGTATTTTTCAAAAAAATAGAAAAATGTGGAAGATATAAGCGCCGGTGCATGTAAAGTTACATGCACCTTGGTGCAAGCTCCCCATCCTCTAACAATGAGAATATTAACACAACATATATAGTGAAATAAAATTATGAAAATATTGTTATATTGGATGGAAATGTTAATTTAATTTTGGATGCTATATTTTACAAAATTCATTTTTTTATAATGTGCAGTTTATACATTTACAAAACTGTTACAGAGTTTTTAATAAATTCACAGTGGCCTTTACAATTTCAGAAAAGCCCCCATCTCATTTGAAAGGTCCCCGTATATATGGGGAAAATGGGGCTGCCTCCTAGGGCAGCCAACATGGTTGCCCCCACCCTATTTTTTGCAAAAAAAAATATTTTTTGGAGAAATATCACCATGTATATTCATCCTTATATCTCTCCTATATATCATTCGAATTTCGTCAGAAACAAAGACTCCTACGGCCTCCATCCAGACGTCATTTTTTAACGGTCGCATGGTTTTTAAATCGATCCTATCTGGATGGAGACCGTAGCAGTCTCTGTTTCTGACGAAATTCGAATGGCATATAGGAGGGATATAGGGATGAATATACATGACGATATTTCTCAAAAAAAATAAAAAAATTGCCAAAAAATGGGCGGGGCAGCCATGTTGGCTGCCCCAAGGGGCAGCCCCATCAAGCCCTATATATATACATACATATATATATATATATGTATGTATGTATGTATGTATGTATGTATGTATGTATATATATATATATGTATGTATGTATGTATGTATATGTGTGTATATATATATATATGTATGTATGTATGAATGTATGTATGTATGTATGTGTGTGTGTAGAGAGAGAGAGAGGAAAGTGACATGTTAATTTTAACGGTCTTAGATTTGTTGTAAATGACATGCTCTAGATGGAGGGTATAAGAGTCTGTTTTTGATGAAATTTGAATGACATATTAAAGGGATATAGTTATGAAAATCTATGGTCAAATTTTCTAAAAAACAATAAAAATTGCAAAAAGTTAACATGAAATAGCTAAGGTTACCTACTTCATGGAGGGCCTAGGAGTCTCTGTTTCTGACGAAATTTTAATAGATTGTTAGAGGGATATAGTGATGAATATACAAATTTTTATTTTCCAAAGAAATAAAAAAATGAGGGAAAAGACAAGTTGGCTACTCCCAGGGGCAGCCCCATTTTACCCTATATATATATATATGAGTAAAATGTGATTGCACCCTGGGAGGAGCCAATGGGTTGCTCCCACCCCCATTTTCTCTCCAATTTTTTTATTTTTTTAAATAAAAATAAGTATAATCATCACTATATCCCTCTAATATTCTATTAAAATTTCGTCAGAAACAGATACTCCTATGCCCTTCATCTAGAACATGCAATTTTAACGGTATTAGAATTGTTGTAATCGACCTGTTCTGGATGAAGGGCCTAGGAGTCTCTGTTTCTGGCGAAATTTTAATAGAATATTAGAGGGATATAGTTATGAATATACAAATTTTTATTTTCAAAAAAATGAGGGAAAAATGTAGGTGAAGCAGCCCATTGGCTCCTAGGGAGCCGCCACATTTTACTCTCTCTCTCTCTTTATATATATATATATATATATATATATATATATATATATATGGGTGCAATGAGGATGCCCCCATGGGGCAACCAATATGGCTGCCCCGCCCCATTTTCACGATTTTTTTATTTTTTTTTGCAAAATATCACCATGTATATTCATCTATATATCCCTCCTATGTGTCATTCGAATTTCGCAGAAACAGAGACTCATATGCACTCCATCTAGAACAGGTTGATTACAGTAATGTTTAGACCGTTAAAATTACATATTCTAGATGGAGTGTATAAGAGTCTATGTTTCTCACGAAATTCGAATGACATATAGGAGGAATATACAAATGAATATATATGGTGTTACTTTTCAAAAAAATAAAAAAAATTGCACAAAAATGGGGTGGGGGCAGCCCCATTTTTTCCTATATATATATAAAGATGAAGTTACTTCATATATTTTTTAAATTTATTTTTAATTAAGAAAAACATAATAGAATGTGTTCTTAAAATATGACTTAAGATAATATTAAAAAAGGATAAACATATATATTAGGAAAATTATTCTTACAATGTACATTAGGTCATATTTCTATTTATCTTTTTAGAGTAAAATGAAAAATATCGAAGAGTTTTTTAAGGATAAAAATAGATGATGTTGTTTCTGTAGAGAATACACATTTTATTACAGAGGTTAGGGAGCTTGCAACATGGTGAAAACTTTACATGCACTGATGCCACAAATGTTCATTTTTTTCAAATGAAACATTGAGAGATTTAATTAATATTATTAGTAGAATATTTATTTCAAATTTCGTGTAAAATAGGACGCCTATCTGGACATCTCAATTTCAATAATTCTGAGACTGTTAAAATTTGGCAGTCATGATGGAAGGGTTGGAAATCTCATATTAAGTTGAATTTTCAATGACATCATGATGATATATGGTGATCTAAATCCCACATTATTTCATTTCAAAAAAATATCAAAAAATAGGAGTTTATGGCATTCGTGCATGTAAAGTTACCTGCGCCTTGGTGTAAGCTCTCGATCTCTTTATTATAATAAATTTTGTTTAATAATCACCATTCTTTCATTTATGAGTTTCTAAAAATAATTAGCAAAAATACATACATGTGAAGAACTTTGTTATTATTTATAAGAAAATATATTATTGGTTCTTGGAATAAGAGTTCAATGGAGCTGCCTCTGTCTCATTTTTCCATGATTTTTTTGTTTTTTTAAATACCATTATGTATTTTCATCACTATATCCCTATAATATGTCATTCTAATCGTCAAAAATAGAGATCTCTATACCCTCAATCTAGAACATGTCGATTATAGCAATTCTAAGACCGTTAAAATTACTCGTTCTAGATGGAGGGCATATGACCTCTGTTTCTAATGAAAATGAAGTGTCATATTAGAGGAATAAGTGACAAAAATACATGGAGGTATTTTTGAAACAAAAAAATTCACTGGAAAATGTGACGAGGGCAACCACATTTTCCCTTGGAATAATTTATACAAATTATATAGAACACGTTATATTTAAGGTGTTTTATAATGTACATCTGGAAAAATTTGATTATCACGTATCGTTGCGTAGAAGGGAGGCAAGTTAGATGGCAGAGGTAGACGGCGCAGTGATAGTACCGTTGGCTAAAGGGGAGGGCAAGAATGTGGCATCGATGGAGGGGGAGTGGGGGGGGGGTGGGTTGCGTAATTCCTTTAGTATATTGAGGGCAAGAATGAAATGGTGACCGGAGGTGGGCGGTGGATCAAATTGAAAAGGGGAAAACAGAACATGGGTGGTAGATCAAATCGAAAAGGGCAAAACGGGAATTGAGGGGGTGAAAATTAATGGGCTTGACACCCTTTAAGATATAGTAAAAGTAATAGATCTAGTATGTGTAAACCCTTACAACACTGGTGCAGATATAGTAAAAGTAATAGATCTAGTATGTGTAAACCCTTACAACACTGGTGCTTCGTGAAGGGATAAATTTTTGGGTTATCAAATTTTTAAAGTAAACTTTGAACTATTAAAAAGTTACGGCAAACAAAGTCATAAACTGCTCAGAATTTTTTTCCTTCAAGGAGTTTTAAATATTATTAATTGAAAAGCCCGGTATGTTCATCATTACTGGTGCATTAATTTTACTAAAATTAATTAATATTTAGTAAAAAGATATAAGTGTATGAAAATCATGATATTTAGAAATAAAAATTGAAAATATTTTTTATGATGAATTTAATTGAGGCTTAGATATTTGGAATAATAATATATCCTTCCGTTAATCTGAGGAGCTACAAAATTAATTACATTAAGAAATATAAACTATATTGTGATATCAATAGAATAAAAAATTCTTTGTAAAAATTAATATATTCATTGTCATTGGATTGCCATTTTTGTATATTTACATTGGGGAGAAGGAGTAATTTTTTCAAGTTTTAATATTTAAAGAAGAAAAAATATGTAAGTTGCTGAAAGTATAGGAGGTAGTATATAAAAACATGAATACTTTAAAGAAAAATTAACAATAGATTAAACTATTAAAATATAGAATAAAATGAGATTATTGAAATAATAACCATGTATTAGGAAGAATACTGCAAGAATTATATCATAAATCAGATTACAATCTTATTTCCTATCTACATTTTTAAAAGTAATGAGAAGTTACTGAGTGGGTTTTAAGGAGAATTACAAATTACCCAACTTCTCAAATCAAATATAAATATTTTATTGAAATAAGTTTTTGATAAATCATTATCGTTGCCTTAGTTTAATATTTTTGAAAGTGTATGGGAAAATATAAATACCCCATTTCAAAAATATAATATATAAATATTATATTTGTAACTTATTTTTTTATTATTTTAAAAATAAAATTAACAAATTCGGAAATTGGGAAAACCCCTTAGAAAGAACAATTGAATACAATGGAGAATAAAATGCCTACAAAAAAGCCACATCTCAAGAGATTTGGGAAAAACCCTAATATTAATAAACTAATAAATGATGCATTTAGGATTTTAAAAGCTACATTATAGTGAAATTTATCATTGCGTAAAGCTATCTTTTTTTATATAATTCTAGAATAAAGGTCATAAGTTATTTCTTCTTTGAAAAATAGATATATGAAAATTAAACATTTTTAAACAATTGGAAAATGGTATATAATTTAATATATATATATATGTGTGTGTGTGTGTGTGTGTGTGATATCAAAAACCTGTAAATATATAATAGTAATAAGCATACATGACATTGACGAAACCGGGATTTTATCTTTGGAGGACTAGATTGAGTTAATATCCATACCATGCAAAGATTTTACAAACATATAAGATAATTATCTACTCAATAAATTCTAAAAATGTAACAAAAAAATGTTCAAATTGAATAAAATTTTGAACCGAAAATAATGGATTAAAATTCACATAGGAAAATTATATTGAACTAAATGTAGACTTTGCGCAAGTCTTCTAACCAACCATGTTTGATTCACATCAAACCTGCCATCAAAAAGTTATAAAATTAATAATATTTTTTAGATCAAATTTAAAAGAAAAAGATTGAAGAGCAAGACATCATCCTTATCTAAAATGAATTTACTTAAATTGTACACACCGTGACTTTAAGTCATATTCATCAATAATTGAATCTGTTGAGAATTTCTCTACAACTTCTTTCTCAATGTATATCAAAAGACAACTTCTAAGAAAATCATCTTTCATCTTATGACGAAGTCTGGATTTTAAGATCTTCTTGCCGGAAATGCTCTTTCTGTTATTTCAGTTGAAATAGGCAAGGTCAAAACAAGGCGGATTAACCTACTAACCAAATCATAAATTCCAGCCTTCCGTGTTTCTTCTAACTTCTGATAAAGTTCTACCAGATTTGAAATATTTTTTAGAATAGGATGTGTGGTGATATATAATTAATAATGTATCAGTGCTTGTCTAATAACAGAATCTCTTGATCTGTAAAATCTACATGGTAAATTTCTTTGCTAATCTGCATATATCAACTCTATTGAATAATTTGTAACTATTCATAGGATCCAAAGATGCACTGAGAGTAAGAAGATTAATAGAATCTTTATTAAATCGATGATTAATATCTGATAATTGAGAATCGATAGCAGTATTAAATAAGTCCACCTTAAAATGATGTAGTAATGTAATTGCTTGCACTTTTCCATGATTTCTTGTTCGACTTCAAGAGTAAGAAGAATTCAAATCTGACATGTTGATACTTCGCTTTTGATAAAATTATACAATTTTCTCAAATAAGATATTCCAACCATCATCCCGTAGCTTCTGAAGATTCTCTTTTGCATATCAAACAAGTTGTAAAGCATTGAAAATATCTATATTTTTCCGTTGCAAAATTTGACATAAAACTTCAGTGATTTCCAAGATATTCTCCATTATATGTAAGATAAGAATAAACTCAAATGATGTCATGGACTTATCAGTTTCATCTACCTCTCCACGCTGCAAATAAGTACCACTCCATCTACAATAGCCATAAGTACTTTGCACACAACATTATACATTTTTAAAAAACTACATATAGATCTATAATGTGAACTCCATCGAGTTTCACCAGCATGTAGTAGAGTGCCAATTTGATTGTTTCCCATTCCTAACTAAATTTCATTTATTAAAAGAAGATACGAGATATCATTAGCTTGAGCAGCTTGTAATTCATCATGACGTTTAGAAGACATGTTAATAACATTAACAATACTTGTCAATTTAGTGAAGAACTTATGGATATAAATCACTTCTCTAGAGGCTATAACAAGAGCTAATTGAAGCCGATGAGCTAAGAAATGGATATAATATACATATTTGTTATCTCTCATAATCATGTCCTACAACCCATTCCATTCACCACGTATGTTGCTAGCTCCATCATAACCTTGACCTCTTATTCTTCTATAATCGAGATTTGTCCTGTAATAAAACTTCGAATAATCTATCTTTCAATGTAGATGTTTTTGTATCAAGAATACGAACTATATCAAATAAGCATTCACGCAAAGTACCTTGTTTGTCTACTAATCTAAAGAACAATTTCCATTTGTTCTCTCTTTGATTCGTCTCTAGCTTCGTCAATTATTATGCAATAGTTGCATCCCCAATCTCTTCACGAATGGAGCACTTTATTTTATGTGATATAATTTGAAAATTTTCTTTTTGAACATCAGGTGAAGCATATTTAACGTTTTTTTGTGCATTTTCTAAGACAACTTTATCCACTTCCTCATTATAACAAGTAATAAATTTTATAATACAATTCCCGTAATTTTTTGAACAAGATTTTTCATCATTGCATCTAAATGTACATGCTTGAAAAGCCAACCATCATACAAATCAATAGTAGTCTTTAATATCAATCGATTTTCTTTGATTTATTATCATCTTGTCTTTGAAATACATGTTCAATATGCTGAGATTTGTTTATTAATTTCCCAAATGCTCGTCGGTCAGATTATGTGTTGATCCCTGACCTCCAATATGACTTAGCAAGGAACAAATTTTTCCATCATTAATTTTCTTCCAATTACAGAATCCATCAACAACGAAGACATTCATACCATACTTAGAATTGGATTTACCAGCAAAAAGATAACAACAAAAACAATATGTTGCGTCTTTAGAAGGAGAATATTCTAACCATAAAAATTTCTTAAACTAGGCTGCTTGAAATTGTCGACGTTGCTTTCTACTATTACTATACGGATAATTTTCCATAACATATTTTCGATAAGACCCCCATGTTAATTTAAGTTCAAATTATATCTTCTCTTTTCCAACGAATATTCCCAAATCATCTGACGTAATGTCGGATCTCTTTCTACTAAAGTATCGTCTGTATTAATAGTTTCTACTCGTGGAATCTTGGCAGGAGGACTTTCATCTTCGCTAAGATTATTGGAGGTATTTATTTTTTCGGAATAACACTTTCATCTATCTTCTTTGTGAAAAATGAAGTAATTATTTTCTTTGACATTCTTAGATCTAAATACGAAAAAAATATAATATTACAAATAGAAATCAGTGCAAGATGTCAAATATCATAGTCATTTTTTAATCAATAATAAATGAATTAAAGATGCGATCATTTGAAAATGTGAAAAATGATGTCTCCTAGCAAAACTACATTGATAGATCTCCTAACAAAACTACATTTTTAGGAATCACCCCATCTCGTATATATTATAAGAGCAATTGAGCTTTCCTGCCATTATTATATTATTATTTGAAATCTCTCACTATATGTATATTACCACATGAAAAATTAATGTCATTAATTATAAAATATTATTATCCCGAATTTCTTTGTAACAAAAATATGTTTAAACGTAATCTAAATGATTTAAATCTTATAAATATTTCAAAATTTAACCATACAAATTTTTTTATAATTTAACCATCGATATATATCTAATATATTGATAACCATCAATATTATAAAAACTTAATAATTTGAACTTTTGATTCATCATTTAATAATTTCAAACATAAAAAATTAACTAATTACATTTAGAATATATGGCTTAACAATCTAATATTTCAATGCATACTCTTCAAAAAGTATTTCTTTTTTTATTTATATGATGTAAATCATTGAACATTGTAGTTAACTCATGCAGCATGCATACAATTAATGTTTCAGAATAAGCATACATGCAATGCAATTATTGTAGGAAGAGAGAAAGCACATGCATACCTGATACAAGTTGATGATGGTTAATGTTGGTGGAGAAAGAAAAAGGATGGAAGGCTTCTCCTCTTCTCACGCAAACAATGGTTTAGAAGTTTTATAACTTTTGTTGGTCATGGTCGGTGGGAGAACTTTTCCTTTGATTTTTTATTATGATTTGATCTATCTGCTATGTATAGCAATGGGACTTTCTATTTTTTTTTCATTTGAGAAAACTTCGAGGGGGGTGGAAGTTGGGGAGGTTGGGTGTGCTGAGGTCCAAGAGGGGGTGCAGGTCGGGGATGTGGGCAACGGCCTAGAGGAGGTGGCTGGGGCGGGGCAAGGTGAGGGAAGGAGGAGGTGAAGTGGGCAGAGGCAGAGGAGGTTGAGGAGGGGTGCAGGTTGGGGAGGGGAGGTCAGGATGGGCGGAGGTCTAGAAGGGGGTGCAAGTCAGCGGTGCCGTAGGGGAGGGCTGGGAGGTCGAAGGCGGCGTGGGAGAGGTCCGCAGCGGCTCAATGGAGGGCTGGGAGGTCGAGGGCGACGAAGAGGAGGTCGGAGGTGGCGTAGGGAAAGGTTGGGAGGTCGAGGGAGGGGAGGGGAGGAGGTGGGGACGAGGCGAGGGAAGTGGATGGGAAGAGAATGTAAGGAGGGGAGTTAGGGAAGAATAGGGGTGACATCTTCTGTAAATCTTCTTAACAAAGAGAATAATATGCACATCTTTTTAATAGAAACCAGTTAAATTTATGAGCAAATAGAGGGGGGGGATAACCTCAAGGTATGTGGGGGTAAGGATTAGTAAGTTTACGGGGTCGAGGGGAGGAAATGTGTTGTTTCAAAGGTCGACGAGATAATTGGCAAAGTTTATAAGGTCCGCGGGGTAAAAATTCCTTAGTTGTATGTATCTCATATTTTCTTTATTATAATATTTTTTTAACCATCTTTAATTAAAAAAGTTAATATCATAAACATATAAGTCATAAAATTAATCAACATAATATAAAAACAATATGACATCACATTACATTTACCATTCCAATCCTCCCACCCATTGAAACAACTATTATTTACAGAAGGGTTATCCATCTAACTAACCCTTTAACAGAAGATTTCACCATCTCAACCAGAGGTGGACCTTCTACATGGTGAGACTGGGCACATGCCCCCCCCTCATTTTCAAAATCCTATTATATCTTAGATAAGATCCCATTATAACTTTTCTAAATCAAGAGTAATGCCTCCCCCCTCCCCCCACCTATTTAATAAATGAATCTCATGTATCTATTATTTCCTTCACCTCCCATTAATACTCTAATTGATAACCACCCGCTTGTTAATCTCATCCACTAATGCGCACGCAATTGATCTTTTTGCACCTATCAAATCCTTTCCATTAAGTATCCCTTACAAATTAAATCCGTTTAAGGATTTGAATAGTTTATGTAATATTGCTTTGCCGAGAGTGAGTAAGCATGGTAAATGGATATTAAATTACTCATATTCCGCGTGGAAAAAATCTAATCAAGAAGCCAACTTTTGAGTGTACATTATTATATGAGGCTTGCACTGACTAATTGTTTTTATAAGGTTAAATGCAAATTTAAATTATATCATCACTCAAGTTACCAAACTATACTCAAAATAACACTTTCTCCTCATGATGCCAATCTTCAAAGGATTGAGTTATTATCAAATTTCCGCTGATGATGTCTATTCAAATAAAGCTTTTTAATGCATCTGTTTGTTTTTTATTATAATTTGATAAAAAAAGGTAGGGAACAAGAGTATTGTCATGTTTCTCGTATCACAATTAGGGGTGCAAATGGATATGGATATATCCCTATCTGTCTACCATTGTATCCGTTTTTATGTGGATATAGATATATGTATTTTATTCTAATAAATATCAAAACATATAGATCTGAATTTTTATTTTTCATACATGAATATGATAGTGATACATTTTCTATTTTTAAGGATACAGATACATATAAAGATGGGATTTTTACACCCATAACCCAGAGTAGTTATGCAATTACAATCATAACCCTGCGTAATCATGAATTACATCCAAAACATCAATAGTCTTAACTCTTACATCCATAACCCCGAGTTAACTTCCATCCAATATTTCTTTAACTATGATGGTATCCGTCAAATATTTTACATTTTTCTACCTTTTAAGTTCTATTATTTACAAATAAGTACACTTCCCTACAACCACCTGCTCCCCCATCCTCCCCGTCGACTAGCACCTTCTCCCCGCCGTCGCCGACCTCCTCCTACTCTAACCAAGGTAGCCAACATCAAAGCCGCCCCCTGCTGAACACCAATTTGCCCACCTCCTCCAGCCTAGGTCGGCCGTAACACCCCTCCCGCCCCCCTCTCAGTTCGTCCCCGACATCCTACCCACCCTCCCCCTGCCTCCGCTCACCCTCTCCAGCACAGGGAAGAAGAATGATGCCACCCCCCCCCTCGGCCGCCTGGCCCCGACATCCTGCCCACCCTCCCACGGCCCCCGCTCACCCTCTCCAGCACAGGTAGAAGACTGTTCTCCCCCCCCCCCCCCCACCCCCACTTCAAGCCCGAGCCCACCTCTTCTTGGGCAGCCCTAACATCTTGCCCACCCTCCCCCCGACCCCCACCCACCCTCCAGCCCAGGCAGAGAAGGCCCGACCTCCCGCCAACCCTGCCCCCCCCCCCCCTACGTGCCTGCAAGCCTCGCCCCACCGCCTCCTGCGTGGAAGCCCCCTCCACCCCGGGCTGCGAGCCCCGCCCCTCCCTGGAAGCACCCCTCCCAGCGGCCCGCCACCACCTCCTTCCTGGAAGCACGCCCCAAACCACCCTCCCCCTGCGTGCCTGCAAGCCCTCCCTACGGCCCGCCACCACCGCCTCGTGCCTGGATGCCTAGTTTTTTTATTTTTTAAAAGGCAGTTGGATATATCATGGGTTAACTTAACTCAACGATATGGTTGGGCTAACAGAAAAACTAACAGAGGCTTATGGGTGTGAGACGGGAGTGACTATTTAGGGTTTGTTGTGTAATTCACGATTATGCGGGGTTATCATTGTAATTACAAAATTACTCAGGATTATGAGTGTAAAAATCGCTATAAAGATATATACGTTTTGGAAGATAGTTCTATATCTACATCATCAGCAAAAGTATTCGTTTTTAGGATATATGGATAGAGACTTTTATTTTGGTGGATAGAAACATAGATAAAAATACCGATTCTTTTGTTTGGTGAAATGTTTAACGATATGGATACTATTTCATTACATATTTTCCCAGCAAATATAGATATGTCCATATGCGTCCATCATTATGTCCATTTTTAAATAGATATGGACATGTAATATTATTTTGAAAGGTATGGATATGGATTTTAATTTTAATTTTTTTGTGAATATAGATATGGATACATATTTAGAATTTGATTATAGGTTCGAATTGCATGCATTATATTTACATATTAAATGAAAGAATACTTTACAATTAATTGCAAGATATATGTTTGACTCAATTAGTGATGTAAATGATATAAATATCTACGATATATGAAAAAAAGTTGAGGTCAATCGTAAATGAGGTATTATTTATTTTTATTGTATTATTTATCATTTTATATTATTATTGGCAAAATATGGGATACTGAATTTTATATTTATCAATTCTATATTGTAATGGGAAAATATTTTTAAACTATGGAAATTTTCTTTAAAAAATAGATTTTTCTTGATAATAATATGATATAAAATTTAAATAATACAATGAAGCGAGTGCCCCACCTACTACGAAATCAGGGGTCCGCCATTGATCTCAACCCAACTTTTTACCAACGTGCTCGATTTGTGCTTTTCAATCGACGGTATTAACTAATCCCATTCTCCTCTTCTTGGATTTCTTTTGCTTAGCCTTTGATGAGGAGGGAATAGAGGAGATCCAATGATGACACGTATTGTCATTGCTATGGAGCTCCTAGGGACTTCAAGGAACTGATATTCAGCCTATTCCTAAAGATGGAGTTCAGCTCAAGTACGAGTAGCTCGGCTTAAGGTTAGTGAAAAAGGTGTGAGGGGAAAGGAGTGGCTCCTATTGCATCGTGAGGGAGAAGGAGTTCAGAGCTCTAGTCATTGTACATACTCAGTGAGGGAAGGTCGTACATAGGTAGAGAGAATCAAAAGAGGAAGGTGATGGAGTGCAACTTGAATGCGTCCTTATGTTGACACAATAAATTGACATTCAAAAATGAATCAATAGAAATCAAGTAATGCATTGATAATGATCCAATGCTCGAATCCAATAGGAAATAAACTCGTGATCTCTATAATCAAAATCATAAAATCATCATGCAAGAGTTACTACTAAATCACATAAAAATTAGAACAACACTTCCATCATATCGGATAATATCTTATAATCTCAACACCTCATCTAGCACTAGATCAAATATCTCAGGCCAACAACTAATCTCAAGCTGAACTTGCTTAGTGCAATAAATCATTATTCTCGTTTTCTTTTTCAAGTTTCATATTTATTTCTCAGTGCATGGCTAGATGTCTCGGAATTCGTAGATAATATATAATATATGATCTGTGATTCTTAGACATTTTGCCCATTACTACCATCGAAGATCATTTATATAGTTGATCATGCAGAATATGGGTTTTCTACATGGATAAAAGTGTAAGAAATTTTATAAACGTTAAAACATTGAGTTCCTAATATACTAACTTAATGTCTAAGTTGATATTTTTACTTGAGATTGGAAGGTATGATTATTATTTCCTAACTCAATTTATTTTATCGTCATGTATGTCATGATATTGTTTCTATTTAGAGACTTCGATCTATCAATCCTCTTAAAATCTTTTAAGACACAAAATATAAAACCATATAATCTTGTATTTTCCTTCAATCTCATCTCTATTCACAAGGAAACATATAATAAGATAAGATGATAGATCAAAACAAAGATAACAACCATATTATTCAAGGTGATATTTGAAGGATATGGTTAGATCCTAGCGCATCACGGAAGCGTGAGGATCACATCGTATGCGATCATGAGCGACTAGTCGCACTAGTTGCTCGATGCAGCGGAAATTAAAAAAAATTCATGTGACGAAACCATGTGATCCAAGAATACTTCTCGGTTCGTTTCGTCTAAACCACAAACAAGTAATAGGATTACCTCTTGAAGTGTGGTTGCGATCGAGTCTCTAAATGAAGAGACCTCCTGTCTCAAGTCCGATCCGACTGAGGAGACGGTTGCGAGCATGTTGATGAAACACGTGCTTCTCGCAATCCATGTTGATGATCCAAGCGGCGGATCTCCTGATCTCGACACATGAGATCCGACATCTTCTTCACAAGCGAGGCACACCGCAGGAGACGGAGATCCACGAGCAAATGATCGGGCAGCATAACGACGATGTTGCGGCGATGGAGAACCTCTCTAGGGCATCCATGGTGGATGGCCACATGAGAGAAGAAGTGAGGACATGTAGAGAGAGAAAGAGAGAGAGAGAGAGAGAGAGAGAGAGAGACTTATATTCTCATTGTGTAAAGAAGAGCAAAGGGGTGCCTCTCCTTTTATAATATTTTGGGATTTACGGATCTCAATCCATGGGCAACACAAATCCAATGACTCTCATTGATTTGTGTTTCTTTTAATGGCTAAGATTTGTGTTGGTAAAAACCAACAACAATTAAATGTATATTGATAAATCAATACAATCCCAAATTAAATCAATCAATCATGGAGATTATGGAATGAAGATTGCATCCTTCCATAATATGGGATTTGGTAGCAATCTCATGTAATCTCATGATATCTCATGAGATTACATTATTCCATGGAAATCTCTAAGATTTACAACAACACTTGTTGTAAATTATTCAACAAAAATAATTCATAATTATTTTGTGAATATTACAATCTTGCCATTGGAAAATTGTGAATCACATTCACAACCCAAAATAAAAAGTGAACTACATTTTCAATTAATTGTCTAATGTGAATCCAATTCACATCAACATTTAATTAACAAATGTAAATTACAAAATTGCTCTCTCTTATATATTATAAATCACATTTATAACATATGTGATTAATATGGATAATGCTATCCACATTATTCAATATCCATAATAATTAAATCACATTTAATCATCTTGGATCTCTATTTTCATGTGCCCAAATAATATGAATCACATTCACATCATTTACATCTTTGATAATCAAATCACGTTTAATTATATAAGATAACTCTCTTTATAATATAACTCGAATTCATATTAATCATGATATTTAAATCACATTTAATTATCCATTTTCTCAATGCTCGGATACTTATATCAACAATGAAATTATCCTGAACTCTTTCAAGGATAATGCACTTTCTCCTCGAATACTTGGAGATAAGCACAGGGCGATTGTATTGTTCTACGTATAGTGACTTGGATATTGAGATCACATCTCAAATCCAGATCTTGGGCCCCCCATAGATGCTTGATTAAATCAAGACCGCAAATCTAATCTTCTTATTGTATCTGAATCACATTCAGATCAATGTCCAACATTTGGACCAAGATCAGATTACTTCTCTACTGAGAGGAGTCACTAGAATCCAGACCCGTTTCATCACTCCCTAGGAATGGAAGCGTCATGGTTATACAATCATTTATGATCACATCACCCTCAGGTATTCCCAATACATGTACATCATGCACACTGGAAGACCTAGAATAATCCCGAAGTATAAGATCAATTTTACACTGTCTACTTCAGGGATTTATCATTAAGTTTCTCATTCGATCATTGGGAGTTGGTATCGATCATATACTTTCCAAAAGCATATATCATACCTAGGTGTTGATCATATACTTTCCAAAAGCATATATCAAACCTACAAATTCAATCAAGCTTCCAAAGCGAGATGACCGTGCACGGAATTTGATTCTTCCCAATATCTCATGAGTGAGCTCATGTCTTCCGATTCAGTAATGAACATGTATGATCCCTTTGAGAGATTGTATTACTGATATGCCCTTATATGCACACCAGTGCGCCGGTGTATAGACCTTGATTAGGTCATCAACCTATTGGTCTGCCAAATGTACATACTTAGACATATAGTAACACATCTGTCTCCGGTCATAGGATGCGTGCCTATATCATAACAGCATATGACATAGGACTTTGGTTATCTCGATCTCGTTAAGTCAACTCTTTGACCTAACTAATCTGACACCTTCGAATCTCTATTCGCATGCAGAGGACCTGCATCAAGAGTTCGGTCAGGTATCAGCCTAAATGAGAAAGGATTGCCATCTCCTACTCAGGCTAGAGATCATCTCTCAACAATCATTTGACGGTGCTTGATGAGTCCTCAATCTAACTCTTTAGATATTCATCCAAGCACCAGCCTCTATGATTCAATACTTGAATCAACAGCTGTATGATCATCAAGATAGCAATGGTACATAACCCTAATTGTACTAAGGAAACTATTATGCAAATTAGTTATTCTTCATTTCAGATCAGGGAATGATATTTGCAATAACATTTATGCATAATGACTCGCCGTGGGCTCGCATGTCCAACAATATTACCAATTAGCAAGTAGGTTTCTTAAAGGTTGGAAAATCATAGATATTGTATGACATAACAATTCCTTCATTGAAACAAATATAACACAATCACAATAAGAACATATGTTAAAAGATAGAAGGGGGTTGTTATCTTGGCACGTAGATATGTGTACATGTAATTTTTCCATGATCTATATCTTCCTCTTTATGATTCGATCACTAACATCTTAAATTAAATACATGATTTTGTGTGGAGGAAGGATAAAAACATCATAAACCAATTCAAATATAAAATCTAGAAAGGAGATCTTACCTCTAAACTTGAAATATATAGGATCATCATGTTCCATACGCTATCATCATGAGAATGATGCGAACAACGTGTCATGTGGTCTTCGGTGAGTCTTTGATGACCGAGATGATGGCTATGAATGCGTGGAATGATGGAGGAAAGGAATATGTTAGGGTTCCCATGGCCATCCTTAGGCCCTATTTGTTTTGTTGGAATATAGGGGAGAATGAATTACCATTCATTTGTCGGTTCCATTCCTGTGTTAGTTAGATCATATCAAGGCATAAATAATGATTACAATGGAAATCGGATTCCTTCATATATGAGAATAGCCATTCCTAGGTACCCCAAGGAATTTTGCAAATGCTAAGGAATGAATTCTTCTTCAATAATTTTAAATTCATATACCATTATTAAAATATATGCATTATATAAATGCAAATAATGGGATAAGTTACAAATATATGCATGTATGGATACCACCACGAATATGGGGTTTTCTTTTTTTGCGGCGATATGGGTTTTTCTTTTTTTATGGATACACATATGGATACAGATATCATTTTCGATTTTTTAGGATATGAATATAGATGTGGTTACAAAATATTCTAGTGGATATTGATACAAATATCTCAAATATATCTATTATATGAAAAAATATATCAAATATGGGTAGTTTTGTATACATATATGGATATAGATTTTTATTTTTTGCAGATACAGATACCATTTCAATTTTTTAAGATATGAATACGGATAAGGTTACGTAATATTCTAACAGATACATATACAAAAGCATCAAATATATCATTTATATGAAAATATATCAAAATAATCTTCATTTTAATTTAGCTATTGATTCCTTTGACAAAAATAAGTCAAAACATACACATTCTATTTCTACTTAAAGGAATATATTAAAAGGAATGCTATTTTTTTTCCTTTTTTCTTCCAAATATAAAAAAGAAATGTGTCTTATATTAAATATTTTAATTCCTAATATGAATCAAACAATGAAATGGAAAAACTTGTTCCTTTCTATTTCATTGCTAATTCCATTCTTGTCTTCATTCTATTCTATTGTAATTCCTTTGGACCCAACAAACAGGGCCTTATGTTGTATTAGATAGGGATAGGGTGGTTACAACTTCATTACCTACGTAGAAAATCTCAGACAGTATATCCCTTCACTAAACAAGCATATCTCCATCATCCAAAATCGGAATTCGAAAATTCTAGATTTGTTGAACAGAACGAGATGCTTTCAATGAGTCATATATTGCATATGTTTGATGAAATTTAATTTTGAACACAGTCAAATCTTTGAGTCAAAATGTCGAGGCCTTATAAACATTTGGATCCATAAAGCATAACATGTCTCATGACTGCTTTGTTATACTTTTCTTTGATTTGCAAAGGATTTTTCTTATGATGTAGAAAGGCAGAGGATCCTCTCCACTTTTTCCGATATGCATTTATTCTATCAGTAACATCATTATTGGTTTCCCCATTATGTTACAAAATAAATCTCAAGTATCTAAAAGATTTTTTTTCGAAATGTTATCTGATCTTTATCTTGATTACTTCACCATTGCTTCCATCAAATGTGCACTTCATATATTCTATATTAACCCTACTTATATGAAATCTTTCCGTCTCTAAGGCATGCATGTCTCTAAAACTCAAGCTTCTATTTATTCCATATATAGTCCCACCAACTTATACAATATCATTGACAAACAACATAAACTAAGTTATCTCATCCTGAATGTGACTAGTCAACTCGTCCATAATCAAAGTAAAAATGAATGGATCCAAAGTCGAACCTTGATGCACACCAATGCTAATGTCAAAATAGTTGGTCTTTACAGATTATATACTTAAACAAGATGAAGTCCCATCATGCATATCCTTTATAAGGTTAATGTACTCGACGAGTACTTATCTCTTCACCAAACTCTCCACAAAATCCCCCATGGAACTAAATTATAAGATTTCTTCAAATCAATAAAATTCATATGAACCTTTTATCTCTATAAATCTACATTGTTATTCTCAACATGTGGATAGATTCAATAGTTTCACGACATAGCATGAACTTGAATTGGTATTCTGTTACTTTGAAAACTTGCCTCAGCCTTTTTTCAATCATACGTTCCCAAATTTCCATGTTATAACTCTACAATTTGATACCTCTATAATTCGAACAATTTTGAATGTCTACGTCATTTTGTAAAGATGCATCATGATGCTTTTCTTCCATTCTTTAGGCATTTTCATGCTTCGTCAAATAATATTAAATAAATTTGTGAGTCAAGTCAAGACACATCCACCTAGAACTCTCCATACTTCTATAGGAATGTCATCATGTCTTACACCTAACCTAGATTTCATAATCTTCAAAGCATCTTCTACTTCCTTCCCTTGTATTCGATTATAGCTTGTACGATTCAAGTAACTTTCATTACTATCTAGACCTCCCAAAGTGATCTCTCTTTATTCCCCTGCCTAATGAAAAGAATTAGATGTACTAAATACATATTTTATAACGATTATAACAATTGCAAAAAAAACATTATATTTGTTAAATATGTTTATACATAAATAACAACTGTGTTAATATATTTTAATACGGAATTTTTACCCGACAGACCCTATAATCTTTGCCAATTACCTCTACGACCTTTGAAACATCATAATTCCTCCCTCAACCATGTAAACTTACTAACCCTTACCTCGCAGACCTCGTGGTTAACCTCCATCCATTTAATCGTTAAAGCTGACTGGACTCCCCCCCCCCCACGGTCATCCCGCCCGACCGCCGCCTCCCTGCCGGAGCCCTCCCCGGCCCCTGCTCGAACCATCAGGCCGCCGCCTCCCCTGCTGGAGCCCCCCTCCCCCCCCCCCACGGGGCCCGCCCATCGCCTCCCCTGCTTCCCCCGACTGTCGCTCGATGCCCTCCCTCGCAAGCCCTGCCCTCTGCCTCTCGTTCCCCTCCCGCGCCGCTCAGAGCTCCTCCACCCACCACTCCCCCTCTCGTAGACCAGACCCCCACCCGCAGGGCTCGGCCATCGCCTCCCCTGCAAGCCCTGCCCTCCGCCTCTTGTCCCCTCCTGCGTCGCTTAGAGCCCCTCCCCTCCCCGCAGGGCTCGGCCACTGCCTCCCCTGCTTCCCCCGATGCCCTCCACCTCCTATTCCCCTCCCGTGCTGCTTAATTGCCCCCCCCCCCCCTCGCAGGGCTCGGCCACCGCATCCCCTGCTTCCCCCGATGCCCTCTGCCTCATGTCCCCTCCCGCGCCGCTTAGAGCCCCCCCCCCACCCTAACCCCCGCAGGGCTCAGCCACCGCCTCCCCTGCATCCCCTGATGCCTCCGCCTCATGTTCCCCTCCCGCACCTATTAATTGCCCCCCCCCCCCCCGGCAGGGCTCGGCCACCGCGTCCCCTGCTTCCCCCCATGCCCTCCGCCTCCTGTCCCCTCCCGCGCCGCTTAGAGCACCCCCCCACCCCGCAGGGCTCGGCCACCGCATCCCCTGCTTCCCCCGATGCCCTCTGCCTCCCCTGTCCCCTCCCGTGCCGCTTAGAGCACCCCCCCAGGGCTCGGCCACCGCATCCCCTGCTTCCCCCTATGCCCTCCGCCTCTTGTCCCCTCCCGCACCGCTTAGAGCACCCCCCCGCAAGGCTCGGCCATCGCCTCTTGTGCTTCCCCCCGATGCTCTCCGCCTCCTGTCCCCTCCCGCATCACTTAGAGCCCCCCTCCCTCCCGACATCCCCCGATGCCCTCCCCTGCATGCCCTGCCCTCCGCCTCCTGTCCCCACACACGCCGCTTAGAGCCTCTTGTCCCCCTCCTACGCCGCTCAGAGTCCCCCCCACTCCACCCCCCACCGTTGAGGAGTCCCGCGCCCCGCCAACCTCCTTCCCAGCTGGATGGTTGCCTCCCTGCCACCCCCTTCTACACCTCCCTCGACCACTGGCAACTCCTTCTCCAGATCCAGGCTCCCTGTGCCGCCCCTCGAGCCCCCTCCCTGGAAGCTGATCGCCTCCAGCCCAAGCCCCCCCCCATAGCTCGAAGCCCAGGCCAGTGTTGAGGGACGAGAGGTGGAAGAGGACTGCTTTTTTTCTTTTGTTGGTTAATTCGAGCCATCCGATCATGGATTAGTTAGATTAACTCGTTTTTAACTCAAGAAAGTTAACTCTAGATGTGTCAATTTAATGGTAGGGTTTGTGGGACAAGACGGAGCAAGTTTACAGGGTCAAGGGAGGAATTAGGATGTTTCAAAGGTCGTAGAGGTAATTGGCAAAGATTATAGGGTCTGCCGGGTAAAAATCCCTTTAATATTATACGGATACATGTATTTAAAGAAATAAAATTGATATAAATGTATCTGCATCCATTAAAAAAAAGATATGGATATAAAAATTTATATAAAATAGATATGAGTCAGATAATGATATATCTATATCCATTTGCCTACATGTGAATATGTGTTTAACATTCCATCCTTCCAAGTAACCTCCATCTCTACCTTCAACATTGGTTGGGTCGGAAGCAAAGTCCTAATAATTAAGAACATTTTTCATTAGCATTGCCTTAATTTTAAAGCATAGTGACCTGCATTGGAATGGGACCATGGTCTTGATGGACAAACTATGTCATCTTGGGTAGTCAGATGAATTGTGATGCCATGAGGTGATATAAAATGTTCCTTTGAGGTGTTGGATCAATCCTGAAAATGATTGCAAAATTAAACATTCATAATAATTATGGTGTGATCTTGATGTTCATCAAATGGAAGCCACAAGACTCGAATCCTCCTTTAGAAGCATCACTCATGGTGAAGATTAAGGGTGTTAATCATTCGAGTTCGATTAAGATTCATTATATAAAAATTTTAAAAAAGTTTGATTCGAAATAAAATGAACTGAATTTGAATTTGACTTGTGAATTCCATTGAATTTGGATTAACTAGAATTTGTTTGATAATAATTTGATTCGATACTTATACACACATCCACCCACATACATATGCACGGACACATCCATATATTTATATTTATATAAATATATTTATATTTATATCCATTCATACATGCATATTTACATAAACACTTAACAACCTCGTCCGGGCCGATCCGAATCATGTCCAAGTGTTCTCGTGCAGAGAGTTGTAAACTTATAACATACTAACATCAAATGATTGGCATGTACTTAATCCAATTTCATTTACAAGTAAATAAATTAAAAATATAATTTAATTGATAGATTTAGTACTTTGTTATATTAGTAGGCATAACATGTCAAAGTATGGCAAAGTTATTTTTATTTTGATTTATTCATTCACAAAGTTGTTAATCATATTTTGACCTCAAAGTATGAGAGAAAAAAGTATGTCCAGTTTTTTGTAGCAGCAAACATCTAAAGGTACTCACAAACCCCGTTATTAGACATTATAAAGTGGCTTCTCTTAAACTTATTATCATATCTAAGATCCCTTAGTAAGATGTATCACATCCAGACTTCACCAGCGTGCTTTCCTTACTCCTAAACTACGCCAGCGTGATTTGTCACTACATGATGTGCATATGCAACATTAGGCCCTTGTAGTGCGACCTACTCATTTTCCTTCCTCTTTACAAGTTCATGTGGAGCCACCATTCAATCTACCCAAATACCCTTAGGTCCACGACTCCCTCGTGCTATTATCTCCATATTAGTTCAATTACTCTTACTTGGTAAGAAGATCCAATTTAATAGATGTTTATGGTATTTGTTAAAAAATTTGATTTCTTATAGTAAAAGATTAGCTCATATCTTAAACAAAGTTCAAGTGGTTCGGCTCTATCTTTTGTTTTAGTCTAGTGGCATTTGATTGGGTATAAGTTACTTAATATAAGTACGATCGTCAATCTTAAAATGCTATTCAAAAATTTTGAGGCATTAAGAGAATCATAAACACTCTAAGCCATTTCCACTTTAATGTGTATATATTATAATCATATTAGTTAAAGATTAAATATTCAATGCAAAAAATATGTTAGAAAATATTAATCATAACATTTAGTAGGAAAGAACACAATTTTAAGATTTGTGTTCCACTTCCCGATCTAACTCAGAAAAAGAGTTGAGCTAAAGGACTTTCAGCCATATGTTCATTTAAGGAAGACGAAAGAGTGAAGGTGAGAGAAGTTACTCATAGACAGGGCCTCCCCACTTTTGTGGATCTGGCTAACCTGGTTCAAACATCGACACTATAAAAAACTATGAACAAAATGTCCGGCTTGTCTTGTTTATATGTTTTTTTGCTAAATATCTACATTTTTCATATGTATACGTCTAGTTGATGCCCAATGAGGTTAGCTTGACTTTAACCAACTACAGAGCCCACGTTTATTTCTATGTTTCTTAACATTCCTCCTGCTTTGTTCCTTTCCTTTTTCATTATTGTCTAAGATCCCACAAACACAAGGTAGAAAGCGTTACTCCTTCTCCTTGCACGTGAAAACAATAGACATGCTACTTCAAGTTCCTCCTATACATTTGTTGTGGTTCATGGCCTATCCAAATATCCCTCCTCTACCTTTTTTTGTTTTGATTTTCTTTGCACGACAATCCATGAAGGTAACCAATGTCAAGACGACATCTATCATCGTGTTTGTAATCTACATGCTCTTCTCATACTATCGTATGGTGTTCATTTGTATATCAAAAAACCTATGTGTTTCATGGCTTCAGTTTTTAGATTTCAATGTTCCTCGTAATGAATGAAGTCATTTTATCTTGTTAAGTTATATTTTCTTATTCTCATTATTTCAAAAAAAGTTCATATTATATATCTATATGAGATTGATCTTGTCTTGCTATAACATGGTACTCATAGTGTGTACAACGGTTTTGTCAATAAGCTCCTCTCTTCAATAAGCCCTTATACAATTATATTATATTTATATATCTCTTTCATTGCAAGGAAAATAGTATAATAAGATTGTAAAAGGCATACGATAACTATGACAATTATATTATCAATTATTTATTTTTTATTTGATATATTTCTTGATTATATAATTATTTCAACTTATTTTAGTAATATTCTTCATATGGAACTATCTATATGAGCTTCAAAACATCAGGCAAATAAATTAAATTTGACCATTTAAAATTAAAAATGAATTGAATATGAATTTATGTAAGTTGGCAAATTTGTTAAAAATCCCATTCAAATCCAGATTCGAAACTTTTTAAATGTGTTGAATCTGAAAGATGGATTCTAAAGTATTCGATTCGATTAGCCCAGAAGTCGAGATAAATCGGCTCCATTCCTTCATATAACTTCAAAATGGTGCATGCGTCATGCATCAATTTCGCTAACTTTCTTCTTCGAGGAGAAGGAAGAAAATAGTTTCCTTTGCATATCTATTTTAAAATAAATTCAGATTTGAATGGAGGCCAATTTTTCTTATACATATCTCTCTTTCTATAGAAATTTAAAGAGGAAATTAAGCATGATTTTGCGTTTGATTATCTATCTTAGGGAGGAGCTTCTCCAAGTGCCTTCTATGGATCCCCTTTATTTTCTCAAGCTTTGCAGTGTTCCAATGGTGGGAAGATAGAGTTTTGCCTTCCCTGTCCTTTGATCTTCATGAATAGATTCGAATTTAGCCTTTGTTGTCAATTCACCCTTTAAACTAATTGTGAAAATATATTATCCATCTTTTCTTTTCGTACAAAATTAGAGTTAGATCTATTTTGCAAAAATTCATTGTAAAAATGTCCTTGAACTATTTTTTGAATTCAATTTGTGCAACCGTAATCCAATTCAATTATCTAATAACGTTATCGCACTATACACCAATTCAGCTCCAAAAATGTGTATACACAGTCAATGGGTCTAGTGCCAGTACAGTGCGTATATCATCCAAATGATCAGGGTTTAGGGATGCAACCGGATAGAGATATATCTGTATCCATCTATCATTGTTTCCGTTTTTAAGAGGTTAGAGATATGAATTTTTTATTTTAGCGGATAAGGATACGGATATGGATATAAGATTTTTTTTGCAGATACGAATAAGGATACGGATATTGTTTTCAAATTTTTTGAGGATATGGATATGGATATGATTACATATTTTTTGACAGATACAGATATGGATATCCGCATTGTTGAATTTGTGTTTATATCGTACATACATACATCAACTTGTGTGTGTATCTCCGAATATATTATAGGATTAGTTGCAATATATTACATCTGGAGTAATAAAAAGAATATACATCTCCATATTATTTAATCAGTTATTATCCAGTTATTAAACTTAGTATAATACTATAGTTTCTTTTTGTATTTTTTTGTCTTGTAGTTTATTGATTTTGATTTTATTGGCTATTAGTTTCAACTTTACCAACAATCTTACTAAATGTAAGCATTAGAATGCATTTCTTATCCGCATGATAATCCGTTTCCATTCGTAAAATATCCGCATCCGAATTGTGATTATTTGTTTTCATATATGTATCCGTATTTAAGGATATGGTTTACAATTTTTAATATTCGCAATGTATCCTTTTTTGTATCCGTGTTTTAAAATCGATAAAGATATGGTAACACTATCCGTCCGTTAGCATCCCTAACCGGGCTCGAATCCCAAGAGGGATGTCCATGACGATGATAATCTACAACCTGAAATGGAGCAGAGCTATGGACAGACGAACAGGAAGAAAATTTTCATTTTTTTAGATACAGAGTCAGTCCCCTACTCCCCTCCATAATACATTTTTTTCTGGTATAATGGGGGGTTTTGAAGGATTCGAACCTTGATCTTTAGTTTGGGATAACCATTGCTCAACCACCGGACCAATTGGTTGGTTCAGAAGAAAATTTTCAAGTTGGCACATGTGTGGTATTGAAGACCATGTTCACCATGTGTCGTGTTCGAAAGTCATGTTGGCCAGATAGTGAGAATACCATGTGGGTCATGTATTTCTTGTTGGTAAATTTGTCATTGTAGTATCTTTATTTGATTATGAAAGGAGGATACCCAAACCCCCGAAATTCTCAAACTGCAACATAATGCACAACATGCATGAATTAGTTGGTGCATTCCGATTCCGGTATTTCAAATTACGATATTGATTTATCAACTTTGATCACATTTCTATATCGGGTCAACTAATATTTTGAAACGTTCATTACAACAATTCTCAAGTCATTTGATTAACATTTTTCCTTTCGTATTTTTAGTGGTTTTCACACCGTTTAATCCTAATCTCCTGTATAATTAGACCCGTATTTTTCGTAAAAAGATGGCATGGTGTGGAAAATGGATGTAGACACATTACCTAACCACTACAAATTTAGATTGTGTATGTATCCATGATTCTACCGTTGCCTGCACTGCCAGGCAATTCCTGGATGAATGCCATCAGAAATACATAAGAAAAAACTTTTATTAAATATCTAAGCATTTTTTTAAAATAACAACATCAATGATATAATTGAGGAAATTTTGTACAAAAGCATACCAGCAGAATATTTCACACTAATTGACAAACAGAAAAAGGAGATAGCAGCCTGATCTTATAAGCAGCACTTTGGGAGTCTACAGGTAAAACTGATAACATGAAGGAAAGACCATGCGACCTGTCATGATGCTTATAGCTCTATCATTTCCCAAATCTTTACCACTTGATCGTCTCCAGCAGAAGCCAAAATGCTAGGGTTCTGAACAATTTTGGAACGACAAAAATGTCAATATATTATTCGAATAAGATAATTTCACAACAAAAGGTTTAGGATTACATTTGGCAAAATTCCACATTGGACTCACTTTCTGACAATCAGTTGTGTGGGTGCATAGAAATTATTCCCGATGGCGAACCGCTATTAATCAAAAACTTGTTATTCAGGGAGTTCTACTGTGCATAATAGATTGAACTACACACTAAACCTTTCGAAACGACACGCTTCAAATAAGTAGAAGTAAAACATGTTCTATGAAAATATTACAAGATCCACAGATGTTATGAACAAGTTGAAGTGATACCATTGAGATAAAGAAGCTGGTTAAACGAAAAATACTCACGTCTAGTTTCCCCAATTACGATGAACTTTACTAGTAGACGGAATAATAGGTCCAAAAGGTAATGACCAACACAAGCACAAACGTTTCTAACTGGTGAAAATAATCTGGTATACGACAGTTTCTTTGTGGTCTTTTAACTTTCAAATGTGGGATTTTTGTAGAAGGAAACAAGTTATTCTTATTGAAAAATGAACCCTAGAGATGTTAGGGTTGGGGTGAATACATAAGGAAAATGAAGTACAGAAATATAATCGACATGGTACGATACTCACACTTTAACACTCTTCCTCAAAATGGAGCATAGATCTCTAACATGCTCAACTTGCTACAACATCGCTCAAAAGAGGCTCTGCAAAGTGTTTTGGTGAGCACATATGATGTATGCTCCACGGAAGAAACACTAGAATCCCAAAGGAGGCTTTGCTGGAAGAGATCTATGGGGAAGTGAGAAATGAGAATAACACGTTCGATGCAATTTCTAGCCTATGGATCAACAATGACAAATATGTGTTTATCCCCTTCAGGATCTAGGCAAAGATGGATGCATGTGTGGTGGCTCTTAGGACTCAGAGGGGGGGTCGCTACCTCTCTCCTACTTGGGCCTCCACTTAGTGGGTGGGCAACTGTGATAGGTTGCCAGTGATTGAAAAGATGGAATGGAGGTTTGCATGTGGAGGGGCATTGTGCATGTCGGGAGTGGGGGGGAGGGTTGGATGTTTACCTCTTAAGGAGGTGACGTCTGCTACTTCAGTCTTCTATCTGTTGATTCGCATGCTTCGTGCAAGCGTTCGAGGGCATCTGGAGCCGTTGATATGGAGATTCTTCTGGGTTGGCACTGGTGATGCTCAAGGGATGCCTTTGGTGAATTGGAAGACTATGACGTTATCCAAGAAAGGTGGTAGCCTTGGGGTGCATAGTCAGGAGGAGATGAATATGGCCATGTCGACCAAATTGGTGTCCCATCTGGAGTGGGAGCTCAGACTTGCAGTATTGGATGTTGCGTAGTGTCTATCGGGTTTCAGTGAAGCTATTGGTGCAATAGGGGATTTTGAGTGCTCCCTCGAACATGTGTTGGTGGGTAAAGTTTGGGAAGGTGGATGATGGTGCCACCCCTTTCGCATGAATTTTTCAGACCATAGGGTGGCTGTGTTTTTATGTTTACTGGAGGTCCTCTCCAGTGTGAGGGAGCACGCTTGTGGGCCTGACCACTGGACTTGGATGGATGTGAATTTTTTGGCTTGGAAGGTGTACATTGCCTTATACGTGTAACGTGACCATGGTGTTTGAACAGTGTATTGTCTTCAAAATTTACGCAGATATAGAAGTAGAGGATCCCGCTGTGGGACAAGTTCTTCGTATGGCTAGTGTTCAGGAAAGTGTCTGCGCATGTCGCATGTGTGGTCGCATATGCCCAAGCAACCTTCAAACCGCATCAATATCCTTAATCGGGTCAATATGCACTCCAGCCACATATGTGGGCTGGAGTGTCTGCATAAGCGTGGGTCTAACAAAAAACCATCTGCATAAGCGGTCCGATTAAGTGCTCCAAGCACATTTTAGCATTAATTGGATTTGGATTCGAACACAGACCCTTAAAACCCAATTACCCCAAAACACAAATCTAATACACCCGAAAATAACACGTTCCTCCCCCATGTGAGAACTCTAAACCCAACCCCTACCCTGTGAAAACCCTAAAACCGACCTCGATTTTGTGCTTCCTTCTTGCTCCATCACTGCCTCAGCAACTGCGACTATTGCTTCATTCCATTCCGCCTCCCCAAGCTCTCTTTGCATTGTGGCTGTTGTTCTGAAGGTTGTTATGCCTCCTCCATCGCCCAGTTGCGATGCCACTCCTGTTCAAGATTGTGTCTGCTGCTAAATCTGAAGGTTATTTCACCTCCACCACAGCTACATCCCCATCGCCTCTTTTATTATGAGCTTGTATGCTTTACGTTGCCTTCTTCAAATTAAGACTCATGCTTATGTTGTCATCGTAATTTATGATTCAAAAGACAATATTTCAAAATCATCTAGATGTTAGCTTCAAACTAAGTGAGCTTGTATTGTGTTTGAGTCGTGCTTGACAATTTCGGACTCTGTGTATCCTCTATTTACGATTCAAGCGTATATACCCACTTCATGACACATATATGTCAATTATCACTGCTTGAACACAACTAAAAAGTACCACATAAAGCCCTATAAATTAAATTATTTTCCAATCACCAAAACCCTATCAATATTATGCTCCAGAGAAGCATCTTGTCAGCTGCCTCTAGCAAGCCCAAAAACGCAAAACTCCGACACTCGTACCTCAAGTTGTGTTAGCATTGTGATATTTTCATAAATATGGAATTACGAGTGACTTGAACATTTTAACTCCAAACTAAACACCCATTCATCTCTAATGACGACCATCAAATCCCCGATTCCTCTTCCACCTTCCCGAGCTGCTGAGAGACAAGAAGAGACATCCACAGAGGTCGTCAGAGGTGCAATGATTAATGATGAAGCCTCTTAGGAAGTGGGATGGCGTAGGAAAGGCTAATCCTCCCTTGGAAAGGGTCGACATTTTCTCGACGTATTGCCCCCTTTTTCCTCAAAAAAGACACTTGTTTTGCAGGAGCTACTTTTATTGTTGTTGATCTGTTACTATGGCACCTAACTCTTGGATACTTGTCCTCCAATTCTCTCTCTTAGATGTCGAACTGACCTCACGCCCTTCGAGTGCAAGACATGCCAGTTTAGGAAATATCACAATGCATCGTTTCCGTGCAGGATTGAGCCTCATCACTCTTCTCCCATTTTTTCAGTACATTATAATATTTGGGGACTGTGGAATGAGAATATTGAATTGTTGTAATGGAGCCGTCAGAATGAGAATAATGAATTGTGTTTTAATGGAGCCCTCGAGTTCTCTTATATAGACAGAACTCTTGTTGGGCAAATTACATAATAGATGGGAAAAGAAAAGAAATACACAAAATAGAAAGAATAACTAATATCTCAACACTCCCCCTAAAGATGGAACATAAATATCAATCACGCTAAGCTTGGAACACCACCTCTGGAATGGCCCTCTAGATAGGGCCTTGGTGAACACATTTGTTGTTTGTTCTCCTGAGTCGATGTAGGAAGTAGAAATAAAGCCTTTATGAATCATGTCACGATTGTCATGACAGTTAACCTCAATATGCTTGATCCTCTCATGGAAGGCATGGTTGTTGGCAATGAAAAGGGCATTATGGTTGTCACATGAATGGGACGTGGCACATCAATAGCTAGGTTAGTTAAAACGGATGTAAACCACATCATGTCAATACTCCCATGTGCTATGGCTCTATACTCTGACTCTGCACTAGATTTGACAACCATAGTCTGTTTCTTGCTCTTCCATGACACCAAAGAGCTCCTTATGAACACTACAAAACTTAAGATAGATTTCATGTCCTTGGGACATCCTGCATAATCTGCATCTCCACATGATGTAACTGTGGGAATGTCCTTTTGCCAAAGAACAATCCAATATCATGAAAGGATTTCATGTATCTTAGAATCATATGAACCGCATCCATATGTGCTTGTCTAGGCCGCTCAATAAACTATCTAATTTTGTTTGCTACAAAAGAGATGTATGGCCCGGTGATGGTCACATATAGGAGCTTCCTAATGAGCTCCATGTACCGCATCTTGTCTACCTCCTCTATATCATCATCATATAGAAGATCATTAGTGGCAGGCCTGCAATCCACCATGCATGTCTCAGATAGAAGATCGGTAACATACTTCCTCTGGGTTATAATAAAACATCATTGGTTCATGCCAAACTCAAGTTCCAGGAAGTAACGTAAGTCACCAAGGTCCTTGGAGACAAACTATTGTCCAAGAAATCCTTAGCCGCTGAATACGATGCACGTCAACACCTATAACAAAGATGTCATCAACACAAACCGGTATAGCAACGATATTTCTCCGAGTCCTTTGAACAAACAGTGATATGCAGTCGATCTCATAAATCCATGTTGGTGTATCAAGTCCGAGAGCTTATGGCTTATGAAACCATGCTATGGGACTCTTCTTAACGCCATATATGACCTTCTGAAATCTGTAAACCTTCTGACACTCCCCTTCAGCAGCGAACCCAGGTGATTGTTGCATGTAGACTTCCTCCTGCAAGTCACCAAGAGAAATGCACTCTTTACATTAAGCTAAGACAAGGACCAGTCCGGTATAACTACACCTGAGGTGAGGATCCGTAGTGTAGAATGATGAGCCATACGGGAGAAGATGTCATGATATTCCACCCCATAAATCTACGTGTGGGTTGAGACAAGGACCAATCCCATATCACTGCAACTGAGAGAAGGATCTATAGTGTAGAATGACGAGCCACGAAGGAGACGATATCATGATATTCCATCCCATAAGGTTGGGTGAACCCACTAGCCACAAGCCTCGCTTTGTAGAGATCAACATTGCTATATGCACGGTGCTTTACTGTGAACACCCACTTGCATCCAGCTACAGGTAATTAGGTTCCACGTAAAGTAGCATGTTGCATAGACAAGTCACCAGTGCCATCGATAAAATAATGTGCTTAGAACATACGTGGGACATGATGGACGATGTGGAAAGCACGTGAACAAGGGGAATAGTGGGAGGGATGCAGATGTAAAAATGTGGCAAAAACTGAGCCAACGTACTAGGAGGCAGGGTGGAGGAGCCACAGTAGGTGGAGCTGGTGGAGATGGTGGAGGAGCTGGTATAGCTGAAGAAGATGGTGGCATAGGAGGAGGAGGCATGTAGACCTCCTTTCCGGAGTCAGGAGTCAACCTATCACTTATAGGAGAAAAATACATGACAAACTCAAAGAAGGTGACATCATCACTGACATAGTATTCTCATCTAACCGGATCAAAACAAGGGTACCCCTTCTGGGTCGAAGAGTAGCCAACAAGGATACACTTGACGGCTCTAGGGGAGAGATTGTCATAACCATGAGTCAAGTGCTGCATGAACGCCACATAGCCAAAGACATGGTACCTAAGGTAGAACATGTCCTCAAGAAACGTGGTCGAGAAAGGAGCCTTCTCTCCTAAAATTGTGGATAGCACACAAATCACCAAGTAACATGCAGTGAGAACAGTATCATTTAGAAAAGAATGGGGAGCACGACTCCGAATCAGGAGGGTCCTGGTCACATCAAGTGACGGTGTTTGTGTTGGAGTATTTGGTAGTGCGCCTATTGAGTTGTAGATGGGTAAATGGATACCTCCAGGATCCATTTACCCCATCCAGTGTTTAGTCCCACATCGTCCAGTGGTGGGACTTGGAGGCTCTGGAGAGGCTATATAAGAAGCCCCATACCTCCTGTATCCATTGAGAAAGTTAATAGACAAACACGCCCCGTTGAGGGCTTCTCCTGTGGTTTCATCCCGCTCCTCATGGAGTAGGCTTCCACGTAAAATCCCGCTGTTCTTCTCTCGTTATTTATCTTTTACATGTTACGCTTCCGCTTCCGATTTTCTAACATGGTATCAGAGCGGGTTCGTTTCCTGAGGAGTTATTTCATTATTGTTAGAGATTCGATTTTGTTCTTGGAGACTTTGCTACATTTGTTTCGATTCCAGTTTTAATTCAAGTTTTAAGGGTTTTCCGGAAACCCTAGATCCAAAGGTTGTTCCAGTTCAGGCGATTTTACGGCTCTCTCTTCCACCAATAGTGGAACGGCTGCACCCATCTCCGTGTAGCTTTCCAAGGCGGAGGCTCCCACATCTTCAACGTGCAGCCCACGCATCTTCAACCCCACTGCACGCCTCCCGTGCATCTCAGATTGAGCCATCGGCGTTGTCCTGCTCCAGAAGATCCCAGGCGCAATCAGCACGCACCCCTGGCGCGTCCCACTGGCGCGCACCCCTAGCAGCGGCCGCACCTCCAGGCCCCATCTTTCCTTCGCATGGAGCCCACCAGAAGATGAATGGCGGCAGACAATCACCCGCAGCAGAACCCCGCGACGATTCTCCAGGCGGAGTGCCTCGAAGCGCCACGCAAAACAGGCGAGATGCCCATCTTCTCCCTCGCGCGAGATCGGTGGCAACTCCAGGAGGAGAAGTCACAGCCTCCTCCCTCGCAAATCTAAGATCCATGAGGCGGCGAGCCTCCTCTCGCGTCCTCCTTCCATCGGCAGCGGCATCAAGCGGCGACTCGTGTCGCCCCTAAAGCTCCAGGAGAAGCCCTCTCGTCTGAGGCAGTACCAGCAGGCGCATCACGACCTCCCCCCCCCACCCCCCCGCGCTCGCGCAACTCCCAGGCGGCGCTCCTCCAGTGGCGGCGCAACTCCAGAAGCGCGGTGCGAGGCGGCGGCATTCGAAGAGGCGGCTCCTCCCCTTCGCGCGCCTCCAACTCCATTCTCCACGGCCGCCTCCAACGATCAGGAGCAGGAACCCCAAGCGTTGGCGGCGGCATTTCAAGAGGGTTCCCTTCGTGGAACCCTAGGGCCTATGTTTATTTTTTTAAAAAAAAAAGGGAGTGGAAAGCAGGCCCCGTCATTTGAAAAAAAAACGAGGGGCGGGAGAGAAAAGGCCAGTGTGGGCCGGTAAAAAAAATTGGGGGCATGAGTTGGGCCCAAGTGGGCCACGTTAAAAAAAATTGGAAAAAAGGGAGAGAAAAGGCACGTGCATTAAAAAAAGCCGCACACATTTAAAAATAATTTCAAAAAAATATTATGTGCAAAAGCCGGAAAAAAAAGGTTTAAACGACTTAAAAAATTGAAAAAAAATGACGGCTTATTAAAAAAATATTTGAAAAGCCGCGAGAAATTTTTGAGAATGCTTTCTCCCCATCATTACTTTGTCTTCTCCCAACTTGATCGACGTCCATGTTTTTCCGACCAGTATGGGAGAACGGGGGAGTATATATTGTTAGAAAATCGGAAGCGGAAGCGGAATGATAAAATAGAGCATATAACAAGAAAGATAAACATGGGAACACCATGATTTTACGTGGAACCCTACTCCGTGAGGAGCGGGATGAATCCACGGGAGAAGCCCTCAAAGGGGCATGCTATGCATTACTTTTTCTCAATAGATACAGGAGGTCTGTGGCTCCATATATAGCCTCTCCAGAGCCTCCAAGTCCCACCACTGGACGATGTAGGACTAAACACTGGATGGGTGATAACCGCCCCGCACCCTATGTTAATTCGGTCAATTTAATGTCCAAATTAGGTTTAATCGTTCGTTGCAGTCGGATACGAGAGGCTAATCAAAAACCACTATTAATTGATGTCAAGTTAATTTCAAGCGGTGATTTTTTTTACTTGGTGAAATCCAAGGTCGAACTCAGGGAGGCATCTGTCTCCTTAGGTGAATTTTGAGCAAATGTCAAGTGTTGGCTTTTCAGGGAATTAAATTTTTTTTATTTTCTGTGCAGACACATGCAACCAGCAGGCCAAAATAAAGTTTAATTCAATTAAGATTCAAATAAAGTCCAAAAATTCTGAAAATTGGCCAGATGATTAATTACGATGAAAATGATCTACCCTAATTTTTTTGGAATTTTTAGACACTAAATGAATTTACTGTGAATTAAATACGCAGACAGGGTGATTTTCACTAATTAATTTTTAATAAATAACAAATCACAATTTTTTCAAGAGATAAAATTATCCTAGATAGCTCTAATGATAAGGAATCCAGGAAAGTTGACAGATCTTAATTTCAATGTGAAATGAATTTATTAAAATTAAAATGAGAAAATCACTCAACAATTTATTTAGGCCTCGATATGTGTGCAAATGACATGAAAGTTTTATGGCATGTTAAGTTTACTGTCCTAAAGCTACTGTGAATTTTTGAGGATTTTTGGAATCACAGAGAATTAAATATAAATCAAAAGGTGTCACTGGGCAAAATATTCCACAAATCAACCAAATAATTCATTTAAAAATCTACTGAAATTACAAAAATATGGTACGTGGTCCAATAGACAGAGGACAAGTTTCTCAATAAAATGCAACTTTTAGAATTGAAAAATGATGTGAAATGCAACCTAGGGATGCGTGCAAACACAGGGGTGTAAATGCAATACAGGAAAATAAAAATACATAAAGTAAATATGCTGACAGGGACTTAAATGCAATTACCTATTATGATGGGGACTCGAGTGCAAATTCTCCACCAAGCACGTGCTCCTCACGTGGGTCTGCTTCACAGGGACCTTTTTGCAATATTTGAAAGTTCCAGGGGCCTCTGTGTAAATTTCCCAGGTCGCACGTGCTCCTCACGTGGGCGGCCTAGGTTCGGACAGCTGCGGAGGCTCGGGGCTCGGCTCGGGCGCTTCTGGAGGTTTGGAGTGAGGCTCGGACGATCCGAGCCTAGGCTCGGAGAAGAGGCTCGGACCGAAGCTGTGTGGCACGCTGTGGACCCTCGGATCGGGCTCGATCCAATGGGTGGCGATGAAGACTCGTGGCGTGACCTCAAGCCGTTAGATCTATGTTGATCCAACGGCTACTGGCGTCGGTGGAGATGGCGACGTGGCTGACGGTCCGCCGCTGGATCAGATGAGACATCCAACGGCTGAGAGCTGCTGCGGAAGGGGGTACGCGTGGCGCGTTGTGGACCGTTCGATCGACGTGATCGAACGACAGCTGTACGTCTCCTCCAGTGGTCCTCCGCCGCCTGCGGAGGAGATGGCGGGGCTCCGGCAAAGTTGCCTTTGCTCCGCCCGTCCTTCCTCGTGTCGATGAAGCTCTCCGACTTGTCGGAGCTATCCCAGAAGGTTTGTGGCGATGCGGCGAAGGTCATGATGGTCTCAGGAGCGGAGGAGGGCTGTCTGAAGTCGGTGGCGATGAAGCTCGAAGTCGGCTCCGGCGAACCTCCGTTCAGTGAGCAGAGGGGTACTTGCAGGTGTTAGAGGCAGAGCCGGAGCTCGTGCGTGCACTCGTGAAGGTGGTTGGTTGACTGGCGAGGCCTAATGCGGACGGAGGTGATCTGACGATGAGCTCCGGCCAAGTGGCGGAGCTGGAGATCGAGGTACGGGGAGATGCGTCTTCGGAGGTCGTGAAGGCTATCGCGAAGATGGGAGCTCCGATGCGAAGCTCGGCGGAATGGAATGGAGGCGTGAAGATGACCGGAGGCGGCAAATAAAAAGCGAGAAAAAGCGAAGAAAAATGAAAAGAAGATCGGAGAGGGATGGAGGCGTCACCTGGGGATTGGAACTCTTCCTTGAGTTCCAGGTCGTCGCTCGAAGGTCCGGTGGATCCCTGAGCTCAAGCAGCGGCTCGGCGGAGGAGGGCTGCGACTCGGCGGAGGCCGAGGATCTCGCCGGAGAAGACAGACGTTATCGCTCAATGAAACTCGCAATTCCTGTCACTAAATGGAAGCTCAGAGCTCGGTGCGTCTCTCACGAGGGGCGGATGGGTGCGACGATGGCCGGAGACGAGTGATTTATAGGATGAAGTCGATGGGTTAAGTCGCTGGGAGGTGGAGTTTGAGGTCGACGTGGAGCGACATTGGTGGAAGTCGTGGGAAGTGAGGGAGCTGGTGAGGATGAGGGGAGAGTGGTGAAGATCGTGGCGGCACTGATGGTCGGAGAAGGTGACAGGAGTGGTGGCGAAAATATAAAGGGGACAGCATGTTGCGCAAGGTCGAGATCGTGGGAGAGAGGGCGATCGGAGGTAGGAGACGAAGTCCTGGCCGTTGGATCTTGTGATCCAACGGCCCAGATCAAAGCGCTAATGGCCGGGTAGGATTAGATCAGGGCGAGATGATCTGAGGGTCAGGAGCTCTCCACGTGGCACAATGGGAGCGAAGTAAGTGCGAACGGTGTGGATTGCATCAGGAGTGGCCTAATCCTAAGGTCGTGATGGTGCCAGGTGTCGTGCGGAGGAGAGGGCGATGACGAGCGGCGGGGATCAGATCTGAGGAAGATCGAAGGGCTGCGATGCACTGCGGCCTGAGTGGTTGAGATGGAAAGGATCGTGTGGATGAAAGTGAGACGCGTGGCGCGAGGGGAATGAGGCGGGAATGGGTGGTGCAGATGAAAGGCCGGGGCGTGATCTGACGGTGGGAACAAAGAGGAGATCTAGCGGCTTGGATGAAGGGATCGAGGGCGTGATCAAGCGGATCTCGAAGCGCCACGTGGCGCGCTCAGCTTGAGGCGCGAACGAGCGGTGCTGATGGGGTTCTGGTAATGATCGGATGGCTGAAATTTGAGGCATGCGTGGAGGCGGCTAGGCCATTGGATCTAGAAGATAATCCAACGGTTGTAGCTGCGGGCGGATGAGGCAAGGGCAGCAGGCTACGTGGCGCAACCAGAGGGCGCCACGTGGCCTGCTGTGAGTGGTTGAAGAGAAAATTTAGTGTAGAAAGAGAAGGGGACCGAATTTGGAAAAACTCAAAACATGAAAGTTGTAGATCTTGATGAGATCTACAAGTTTCATGTTGACCAAAGACAGAGATGAGGTCAAGTATGATACAAAAAATACAAGGATACAATTTATACATATATGTAGTATACAAAGTGGCCCAAAAACCTAACTTTCTCATACGAGCTCCAAATTGAATGAAATTAGTCTCATTTTAAAGGTCTTTTAATGTGTAGTATTCTAAGAGTGAGTAGACCTATTTTGGAGTTTGTGTGAGAGAGATATGTGCGTTTTAAGGTCTAAGGTCTTCGGGTGATTTTGCAAGTTAGTATTTTTTAGATATTTTTCTTTAATTAGTGTTAGTAATATATACACTATAGAGTTGGTTTTATTGGCTTTGGAGTTAGTATAAAATATATACAAATACGGTATTTTATCTAATATACAGGTGGATATTTACAAGTGAAATTGGCTTATTATTTAATGCAAATATGAATGCTAAAATGCAGATATTATGCTTGCGTGCATGAATGCTATTTATGCAATATAAGTGGAAATATGCTGCTATTTACTCGGGAACAAAGCTTTATTTTCAACTTTTAGAGTGATGAATCACAGATTCATCAACCCCCTATACTTAAACCTTGCTCGTCCCCGAGCAACTAAAATGAAATGCAAGAGTGAAATGAGATTGGGTTCCATACCAAGGTCATGAACAAAAGTTGAAAATGGAGCTCGACTCGACCTTTGGATTAATTGTGTGGCGGAAGCTTATTTGGACCTGAACTTAAGACCTAACAGACTTCAAGTTCCACAACTCTTCTATTCAAGACTCCTCAATAGTCAGGTCATAACAAATCCTCAAACGCAAATTTCTGATGACTATGATTCTTACTTGTACTGTGTAAGTGAAGTGTAACTCTTCACATCAGAAATGGCTCAGAACCAGCCTCCTCTAACAAGGTAACTCAATAACCCGGTCCAGTAACTCTTTCCTCGAGGAGCGGGGTATTCCCTTCTAAGTTCAAGTGCGACCAACTCAAGAGGAGGGGGTAGAGAAAAGAATGGACGGTGGCCAGTGTAGCTACCTATCCTGGGATGCCTAACCAGTGTAGCCAAGTCATCCAGCTGCATTTTCTTTGCTAATATACATACTCCGACAGGTATTATTTTTTTTACTTGGACCTGTCTGATTTTTTGGAGTTCTTGCATTTTTTTTCTTTTTTTTTCTTTTTTTTTGGAACTATATACAAGGTGCAGCATGTACATCAGGAGTTTTTCCTCTTGAGTCAGTAGACTATCCCTCTTTTGAAGCATTATTGCAACCCACAGCATCCCGTCCTTAGACGTCAACACCACCAGACTAGGTTGAGATGCACTACCCTCCCTAGAAGAGGACGGATGTTTCCACCCGTGTGCTACTCCAAGCTAAAGGATTCTACCTCCTCGCCACTTCATCAATGAAGAGCTACGTGCATAGTGCTTGTCCAAGTTAGGTCATTATCTAAAAGAATCCTGCGTATGCACGAGATATTCTACTTAGACTAATCAAGATGACATGTGAACATAGACTTGCGGACTCAAAGAATTAAGTCACTTGACCTGAGAAATCTTAACTCCAGTTCCTATAAGGTTCCTCTGAAATTAGGTGGATTAAGGTCAAATCAAGTCCATCCTCAATATCTACTCATAACTTGGTTCAGAACCCACTAGCTTTTCACTTTGCATATGCAAAGTATGCAGATGAGATGTCATGCTATGAAGATGAATGAAAATGCAAGACTCTTTTTCTTTTCTTTTTAGATGTAGAGATGATATGCAAGAGTAAATAAGAAGCCTATGTTCATTTTCATTTTTTTTCGATTTTTACCCACCCGTAATTATTGCAAAATATATACAAAAATACACGAAAGTACGAGCTATGGGTAAAGTATATATGTAATATATACACGCCCCCCTATACTTAGTGTGTGTTATGTCCTCAGAGCACGAAAGCGACTAAAACGACATAGCTCGGGCTAAGCGTAGGAGAGCTAAAATTATAAAAGTATAAAAGTCGTCCCGCCCCCCCTATACTTAGGCTCTGACAGCCTAAGTGTAGAAGAAGATCAGAAATGGGGAGACGAGGGAAAGATGAGAAGTGGATGAGTATACAATGCGGGCATCGGTCCCCCCTATACTTAGGCTCAGGTCATCCTAAGTATAGGTAGGAAATGAGTATGAGGACCAATGTGATCTGGAGAATGTACAGTGAACCGACTCAGGTGTCCCCTCCCCCTTATACTTGGGATCTGGTTATCCTAAGTATAGTCCAAGATAATGGTTCGATGATGTGGGGATGGGTTACTAGAGTCGCGGGGGAAAAGGATAGGATGTACAAGACTGATGGTATACACAAATGAGTCGGTGTGAATCTTTCAAGATGCTGCTGATGGCTGGAGTTCACTGCTGCAAGGCCTCATACGCAGCTCGAGGTGTATCTGCTGTATCTGTCTCGCGCATGAATACAATCTCCTCAACATGGACTAACTGCTCATTGGATTCGACGAAGTGCTTCAACACCTGTCCATTCACTAGGAATGTCGGTGCGTCATCTGCGAGATCTGAGATCTCGACACATCCACTATCATGCACCGTACGGACGACAAATGGGCCCGTCCACTTAGACTTCAGCTTGCCCTGGAAAATCTTCAGCCTAGCATTGAACAACCATACCTTCTGTCCAGGAACAAAGATCTTTCGTCTGATATATCTATCATGCCAACGCTTCACCTTGTCCTTGTACACCAAACTGTTGTCATATGCGCGGTTTCTGACTTCCACAAGCTCATTCAGATCCATGTCTCTCTGCTTCTGTCCCAGGTGTGTGTTCCAGTTGACCTTCTTGATTGCCCATTCTGATTTGTGCACTAATTCTGCGGGCAAATGGTACGGCTTTCCGAATACCATTCGGAATGGGGAGGTGCCTAACGGTGTCTTGTAAGCCGTCCTATACGTCCAGAGGACTTGATCCAAGATCTGAGACCAGTCCTTCCTGTCCGGGCGGACAAGCTTTTGCAATATGGTTTTCACCTCCCTATTTGACACCTCAGCCATACCATTGGTTTGTGGGTGGTAAGGACTCGCGACACGGTGTTCGATGCCGTAGTCCTTCAGGAGTTTCTTCACCTCCCGATTCACAAAGTAGCTACCCCCGTCTGATATCATCATTTTGGGGATCCCGAACCTAGAGATTATGTGCTCTCTGATGATTTACAGACAGTCCTGCTGTCTGCGGCTCGGATCGGGATAGCCTCCACCCATCTGGACAGATAGTCTACCGCAAGAAGGATATATTCGAACCCGTGGCTGACAGGGAATGGGCCCATGAAGTCGATGCCCCAGGCGTCAAAGACATCACAAATGATGACCGGCTGCATTGGCATCTCATCCTTGGAACCGACGGTTCCTCCCATTCTCTGGCATACTGGGCACGACTTCGCGAAGGCGGTGGCATCGCGAAACAGAGTCGACCAGTAGAAGCCACACTGAAGTACCTTCCATGCGGTCCTCTTCCCGGAGTGGTGTCCTCCTGCCTCCAAGCTGTGGCATAAAGAAAGGACACTCTGGTATTCCTCCTGAGGAATACATCGTCTCCAGACACAATCCGGTCCTTCGAAGAAAAGGATCGGATCCTCCCAATGGTAGTGTCTAGCGTCCGACTTCAGTCGGTCGATTTGGCTCTTGGGCCAATCTTCAGGAACTTTCTTGGAGACAAGATAATTCACGATATTGGCGTACCATGGGAATGAGTCGATAACAAAAATCGACTCGTCAGGGAAGGAGTCTCGAATTGGTGAAACCTCGGAAGTGTTAAGATCTTCGAGACGAGAAAGATGATCAGCCACTACGTTCTTCTTTCCAAGTTTATCACGGATGTCCAAATCAAACTCCTGGATAAGTAAAATCCATCGAAGAAGACGCGCCTTCGCGTCCTTCTTCTCCATCAAATACCGCAGTGCCGTGTGGTCAGTGAACACAGTTACCTTGGATCCGATTAGGTGAGATCTGAATTTGTCCAAGGCAAATACTACCGCAAGCATTTCCTTTTCCGTAACTGTATAGTTACGCTGAGCAGTATCAAGCACTTTGCTTGCGTAGTGAATTGCAAACGGGACGCCATCTCTTCTTTGTCCCAACACAGCCCCAACAGCATAATCAGAGGCGTCCGTCATGATCTCAAAAGGTAGAGACCAATCTGGGTCTTGTAGGATGGGTGCGTCCATAATCATTCCTTGCAAAAGCTTAAAGGCCTCAAGACATTTGTAATCTACAACAAACTCCATGTCTTTGCCTAAAAGCTCAGTTAGCGGTCGGGCAATCTTAGAAAAATCCTTAATAAATCTCCGATAAAATCCAACATGCCCGAGGAACGACCGCAACTGCTTTACGTTGGTTGGTGGCTGGAGTCGTCTGATCACGTCCACCTTGGCAGGGTCAACCTCCATTCCTCTCTTGGAGATGACATGCCCCAACACTATGCCCTCCGTCACCATGAAGTGACTTTTCTCCCAGGAAAGCACCAGATTAACCTCACAACATCTTTTGAGGACTCGGTCCAGATTTCTAAGACAGGAATCGAAAGAATCGCCGTGGACCGAGAAGTCATCCATGAAGACTTCCAGGAATTCGCCGACCATTTCGGCGAATACAGCAATCATGCACCTTTGGAAAGTACCTGGAGCATTGCATAGCCCAAAAGGCATGCGCCTGAAAGCATAGGTACCAAAGGGGCATGTAAACGTGGTCTTTTCCTGGTCCTCTGTAGCTATGGCTACTTGATTGTAGCCCGAGAACCCATTTAGGAAGCAGAAGAACTCTTTCCCCGCTAGTCTCTCTAAGATCTGATCAATGAACGGTAGGGGGAAATGATCCTTCTTCGTCGCGGCATTCAGGCGTCTGTAATCCACACAGACGCGCCACGACGTGGGTACTCTCGTCACGATCTCCTCTCCATCCTCGTTGGTGGTCGTTTGAATTCCCGACTTCTTCGGGACAACATGGATTGGGGCCACCCACTTAGAGTCGGAGATTGGGTAAATGAAACCTGCGTCGCACCATTTTTCTATCTCTTTCTTCACGACCTCTCACAAATTTGGATTCAACCGGCGTTGGAATTCACGAGAGGGTTTGGCTTCATTCTCCAAGTAAATATGGTGCGAACACAGAGCGGGATTTATCCCGTGGAGATCGGAAATGCTCCAGCCTATCGCCTTGCGGTTTTTCTCCAGGATCTCTAGCAAGCGAGATTCCTGCTCCTCAGTCAATCGCGAACTGATGATGACCGGAAATTTCTTGTCTTGACCCGCAAGGAAGGCGTATTTTAGGGTTGTGGGTAAGGGCATGGAAGGCCGTATCCCGATATATCGGCGATATATCGGCGATATATCGCCGATATATCGATATCGACATGGAACCGATATCGAAATCGATATATCGATATATCCGATTTCAGGCATTTTCTTCAGAAAGATTCCTAGATATAGCGATATATCGACGATATATCGACGATATATCATCGATATATCGATATCGACACGATATCGAAACGATATCGATATCGATATATCCTTCCATGGGTAAGGGTTTGAGCTCAGGAATAGTGTGATCGTCTAACAAATCTGGCTCAATCTGATCTGGTTCAGTGTTGGAAGTGGCTGGATCATTCTCTGTGATAGCTGCCACCAAGTTTGGCTCTGGAGTCGGATCGTCAAAGGTCTCCATACAATCGGCAAACGCCTCGTCCGACTCGTCATCCTCACCTTCCGATTGTCCTAAAGATGTAAGGACTGACAGGCCCAACTGGGCCTCTATGTCATCGAAGATGTAGGGCGATGCAGGCTCAGAGCTGTACTCGTTAATGAGGATCTCACAGACTGACTCATGCACTGGATCATCTTCGGAGGAGATGGACACATCGGTGCTGGCTGGGTTCTGTCTCCATGGCCCAACTAAGTCTACATGCTCGCAATCTGTTCCGGTAGAAGAGTACTCGGTGCTGGATTCTGAATCCGGTCTCTGCCACCTTGTCTGCTTCATTTCAAGTTCCTCATCTCCGCCTGGAGTTTGGAACTGAATCTTCTCATTCTTATAATCAAATAAGGCCCCTGCTGTTCTGAGGAAGGGCCTACCTAGAATGATCTGGGAATCTCTCCAATTACTAGGGGTTTCCATATCCAGGACAGTGAAGTCCACCATGTATTCTTGCCCCTCGACTTTGATCACAATGTTCCTTAATTCTACTTGGGACCTCTTGGTTGATTTATCAGCAAACTGAAGAAGAGCTCTAGATTTCCTAAGAGGTCCGAGATTAAGCCGCTCATAGAGGGCTGTAGGCATTAGATTGATTGAGGAACCATTGTCCAGGAGAGTGCGTGCAAACGCGATGTCATCAACATGACTCACTACATAATGTGCACCCATGTCTCTTCGTTTCCAAGGAAACGAGTTCTTTATTGCACAAGTCGTGGCTACTGATAACACGTGTTTCTCAACACGGCTTTTGGTCTTCCTGCTAACCCTAGTAGGTGTGCATCTCACCCTAAGGTATTTTTGGAATGCAGGGGTCATTTCCACGAACTTGTCAAAGGGGATTGTGACCTTGATGTGCTTATTGCAGAATTCAGCCATCTCAGGGTCATCTTTTTGGATTTTTTTGGTTTTCTTCTTTCCACCCTTGAGAGCTCGAGGGAAAGGGATTATTGACTCCAACTCAGGTTCGGAAACTGAAATATTCTCATTAACTTCGGGAACTGAGTTCTTTACATGACTCTGACTCTGAAACAAACTAGGAGTCTGACTCCGACTGAAAAGAAAATGCTGAGGCGAAACCGGTGACGCTTCTTCCGCGACTGCTGGACGATCCTCCTCAGATGGAGGTGCGGGCTCTTCATCGGTTTCGTCGGACTCCATGTGAATGCGAGAATGCTGCTTCGAGGACTCAGATGTCCTCTTCTTCTGCCGGCGATGGTGGTGGTGATGCTCCTCCTCTTCTTCCTCCGAGTTCTCCTCAGGTAGAGTCTCGGAGGCTCCTTCCTTCTGCGCCCGTGCCCGATCAAGTATGGTCACGGTCCTTCCGCTCCTAAGGGACATATGATTTACATTATCGTACGAAAGGATCTCATGTTCAGATAAATATTTATCTGAATAATATACCTGATCTCGAGGTCGGTTCTGACCCTGGTGTAAGCTGTTCGGGTTGGCCTGAACCTGTGCGGGAATTGGGGTCTTTGGCGTCATCTGATGGTCCTGGGCACGAGAGACCCGATTGATGTCGGATCTCATGTCCAAGTAGTCATTCTGCTACATCTGCTGGACCCTATCAGACAGGGTCTGGATCGCCAAGGTGAGAGACTCCAATTCAGTGGGCTGGGCTTGCTGCTGTGTAGATGAGGTTCTGTATTGGCCCTGCTGGCCATGTCGATATTGCTGCTGCTGATGGGACGGTGCTGGCCCCTGCTGATAGGTGCGCTGCTGCTGCTGGTACCCTTGTTATGGTCTGGACTGAAAGCGCGGTGTGGGAACGAACCTGGTTTCTTGGTAGACTGGGGATGGGCAGTGTGGCTGATCCTTCCCCATTTCGACCTGCCTGACAATCGGGTCACGGCTATACCAAAGCCCGTTGATCTCGTACACTGGCAGAGGCTCCTCGTATCCCGTCTCCACTTGTGGGGGTGCATGCTGGTTCTGCTGGGTGTAAGTCTGGTCCCAGCTACTCTGAGACCCCGGTGCCTGTTCCTGTACAAGATGGACTCGATGTACAGGTACAGGTGGCGCAGAAGGGGTAGGTAGCTTTATCTTAGCTACCTTCTCAGAAAGTTCCTCCACTTGCTTCGGTAGGCGCGAAAGAGACTCCATCTCCGCGACTCTCTTGTGGATCTGCTCGACCATGGTAAGCTTGTCGGCAATCATCCCCATGCTGGGGATGAGGTCCTCAGTCAGATCTGCTACAGTCCTTCGGGTTGTCTCATCGGATAAGATTGAGTGAGACAACTGATAGGCCCTTGTGGCTTGTGACCTGCCGATTTCCGCCATCCGCTCCAGGATCTTCCATACGGCGTGCTCGTTTTTGTTCAGATAGCTTCCTCCGCAGACGGCGTTGACTAACCCCTGCATCTCCGGGGTTAGACCACAGAACAAGGTCTGGACTAAGATAGCCTTCGAAATGCCGTGGCATGGGCATTTCTGCACTAAATCATTGAACCTATCCCAAGCTTCAAGGAAAGGTTCACTGGGTCCTTGAGCAAAGCTGGCGATCTTCGTTCTCATCTGGTTAGTCCTACTGAGAGGGTAGAACTTTTTCAAGAATAGGTCCTTGAACTGCATCCAGGTAGTACATACCACCCCTAAGTTCTTCAGCCAATGAGCAGCCTTATCTCCTAAGGCAAAAGGGGTGGCCTTCAGTCGAATATAATCTTGGCCAACATTGGGATGGCTAAGATTGTTGCACACCAGCTCGAAGTCACGGAGGAAAGTGTATGGTTCTTCATTTAGGTTTCCGTTGAACTTCGGAAGCAGACTAAGGAAGTGGGGCTTCAGCTCAAATGCCTGGGCGGGAACTGCGGGTGCCAACCAGTTCTGAATCTCGTTCTCCGCCGGGTTGTAGGTATCGACCATTGGTCGGTCGATTCCTCCAGCTACTATAATTTGTCCCATCCGTGCCCTGAGATCAGCATTCTTCTGTTCGGCTTCGGCAAGGCGAGCAAGAATCTGTCGTATTTGTTCCTCATCCGGTAGCATCTTTGGCGGCATCTTGTCCTCTAGTCCTGGGTGGGAAATGAGATTGGTGTCAGAGGACAAATCAAGGAAGGGATTACCGAGGCAATGGTCTTCCTCGGTAATCTCGGAGGAGATGAAAGGGTTAGTTTGAGAGTAACCACCCTGAGTAAGAGGGAACCAAGACTCAAGAGGGTCATGAATCCTGGGTGGTCCAAGGTGCGCTTGGACCGATGAAGATGAGTTACTTGGGGAACTCATAGAGAGATCGGTGAATAATGCGTCGAGATCTCCCCAGTCACTCATCTTGATGAGGCGAGAAGAAGATAGGATTTTACTCCTACCTGAAGCAAGCAAAAATCAATCCAAGACCCTGGGTTCACACTCAACACAGTGAAGGACTCGAAGTCGAGTCCAATTTAATCTTGTAGTTTTTAAGTGTGATTTTCAAGCAAAAATAGCAAGGATTACGCGGCCTATAGGGAAGTCGGCTTAGGCGGGATCGTCTTCCTTGTTTAACATGTCGCCTAAGATACCGCCGGTCCTTCCTTTCTTCGCTCCTATCCCAAGTCGATGGATTCAATGACCACAACTCTATCTACCTGCAAGCAGGCAGAGGCTGACAAGGCTGGAACTTCACCTCGGGGGGTTACTGGCAGCTTGTCGCAAAGTACCGCAATTTCGCCCCTATCTACCTGAGACAGGCGGAGGCTACTTGGTACTAGTCAATGAATCTGAAATTATTCGACTTGTGATAATTGCTAGGATCAGTCAGAACGTGATATGGAAGGCGGGGATTTGGGCTCTGCCTTAAGGTGTTCACACACACTCAAGTACCCTCACTCAGCCTGAAAACAAGGTCGGGGATTAATCTCCCGCAAACAATTTTCAAATTTTATTCCTTTTTTTGGTCAATACTGTTTAGCAGTCCCAATTTTAAGTTAGGTTATCACTGATTAAGTCAACCACACAGCACGCCTATCGGACAGTTCCAATTTCCTTTTTAATTAAATGTGAAAAACAGAGGGGGAAATCGAGAAAAACCGATGCACGAGAAACTATGATGCGTATGTTGAGTAGAGAATACTTACAGTGATCCCTTCGCTTTTTTTTATGCAGGATGCAGAACAGAATTGAAAACTTTTTAATCTAAATGCAAATGCAAGCGATGAAAGCCGCTCCTAGACAAGCAGTTCTATTAGCGTGAAGAACAGGTTAATTTGGCTAAGTATTGCGGTCTAAGTGCGTCTTTTAAGTGAGTTGTGTGGTCCTAATGATTAAGAGCACAAGCAAGTCCTAGATTGGCTCGGGGAGCCGCTAGTGCAAGCTAATTTACATTCATCCCACACAGCACACAGGACACAGTTCCACTATACTTACACACGCGAGATCCCAAACAGGAACCGCTGGAAATGATGCGAAAAAGAAATAAAATAAATAAAAATTACAATGCCTCTCTATTCACTCAATTAAAATGCTCGATCGTCGAAGCGTCCACGTCTCCTCGCGTTCCTCGCACAGAAAAGAAGTGAGGTTAGAGAGTGGACTCAAAATAAAATGATGCAAAGAAATAAAAAAAGAGAATAGTTACAAGAAAACCGGGGGTCAGACTACCCGGGGATAAGAAAATCAACACTCAAAATATCACTAAAAGTTAACCAGTGTGCCTCCCCGGCAACGGCGCCATTTTGATAATCGCCCCGCACCCTATGTTAATTCGGTCAATTTAATGTCCAAATTAAGTTTAATCGTTCGTTGCAGTCGGATACGAGAGGCTAATCAAAAACCACTATTAATTGATGTCAAGTTAATTTCAAGCGGTGATTTTTTTTTACTTGGTGAAGTCCAAGGTCGAACTCAGGGAGGCATCTGTCTCCTTAGGTGAATTTTGAGCAAATGTCAAGCGTTGGATTTTTAGGGAATTAAATTTTTTTTTATTTTCTGTGCAGACACATGCAACCAGCAGGCCAAAATAAAGTTTAATTCAATTAAGATTCAAATGAAGTCCAAAAATTTCTGAAAATTGGCCAGATGATTAATTATGATGAAAATGATCTACCCTAATTTTTTGGAATTTTTAGACACTAAATGAATTTACTGTGAATTAAATATGCAGACAGGGTGATTTTCACTAATTAATTTTTAATAAATAACAAATCACAATTTTTCCAAGAGATAAAATTAACTTAGATAGCTCTAATGATAAGGAATCCAGGAAAATTGATGTGAAATGAATTTATTAAAATTAAAATGGAGAAAATCACTCAACAATTTATTTAGGCCTCGATATGTGTGCAAATGACATGAAAGTTTTATGGCATGTTAAGTTTACTATCCTAAAGCTACTGTGAATTTTTGAGGATTTTTGGAATCATAGAGAATTAAATATAAATCAAAAGGTGTCACTGGACAAAATATTCCACAAATCAACCAAATAATTCATTTAAAAATCTATTGAAATTACAAAAATATGGCATGTGGTCCAATAGACAGAGGACAAGTTTCTCAACAAAATGCAACTTTTAGAATTGAAAAATGATGTGAAATGCAACCTAGGGATGCGTGCAAACACAGGGGTGTAAATGCAATACAGGAAAATAAAAATACATAAAGTAAATATGCTGACAGGGACTTAAATGCAATTACCTATTATGCTGGGGACTCGAGTGCAAATTCTCCACCAGGCACGTGCTCCTCACGTGGGTCTGCTTCACAGGGACCTTTTTGCAATATTTGAAAGTTCCAAGGGCCTCTGTGTAAATTTCCCAGGTCGCACGTGCTCCTCACGTGGGCGGCCTAGGTTCGGACAGCTGCGATTTGGTTTATTATAATGCTTTTATGAAAATTGTTTTATTTTACCCATCTGTGCTTATAAAATTCGATAATAAAACAATCATTGCTTTAAAAATTTCTGCAAAATTATATTGTGTATGATTGATTAAGTTTTATAATGTACCCAAAAAATCATTGCACATGCGTATTATTTTCGGAATAAATGATTTTGTGATTGAGATAACTGACTTGTTTAGTATTTTTATGAAATCAAAGTTGTTCTGGATTTTTATCATTTTGATATTTCTAGGATAAATTTTGTTTTGAAAAATATTAATTGTTGTATTTATTAAAATTTAATTAGTCTAAATCACATTTTTTGCATTTACAATTTCACAGTAAATTCAAAAATAATTTTATGGTAGTTCATTTTGCATAAATTCATATTCTGACCAAGTTCTAAATTTTATGGAATTTTACTTGATTGAAATTTGTAGAAATCACATTTGCATACTTGCATTTTTATTGCATAAAAAATCAAGAAAAATTCTTCTTGAAAATGGTGTGCATTAAATTATCCAAAATTGATCGTAAGTTGATAGTTACATCCTTGAGTCGACCTTGGGACTTACCCAAGTAAAATAAATAAATTGACCACTTACATACATTGATTGATTTTTGTGTATGATTTTTGGATTACGTGTTTTATCACCTGCTACAATCTATAACTTCATATAAATGAGAGTGGTAAAATGACATCTTTCGGTCTCCCCTATGATCGAGAAATGTTGCCACAGTTGAACAGTTAATGGAGGACTATGGGGTTGACATCTCGCTTCTATTGGATGGGCTCTCCAAAGAGTTCAGAACTTCAAGTAAGAGTGGAGGCAGCGATCCCCAGCAATTGTGTACCCTCAGAACTATGGTTGTGGTAAGGAAGGCATTGTTCTGCATGAGGTAGCGGAATAATGCGTCGTAGGGTGCACCGGTGCTAGGGGGTCACTCGTGGACCGGTGAACTCCTGTGGCAACGAAAGAGTCGCGACCCTTGTGAACCTTGCACCGCAATCTCGCGAACGGTCACGTCATAACTTCGTCGAAGACTCCAGAGATCTCGAGGTTGACGTAGTGGACTACCCTAGTGGTGGGGTCCGATGAGTCAAATGATACTTTATTCGGGTCTGGCTCCATAAGACATGGGTTGGAGAATGGATTTCTATTCGGTTCGGATTTTGTGGGGCCCGATTCGATTCCTCTTTTCCATGGAGCCTCTTTTTCGAACCCCCAAAGGAGCCCCTCATCAGGCCCGAGGGGGTTTCAGCCAATAGTGAAGGGACTAACGTGGGCGATAACCTTTGATTGGTCTCGACCACTCTTGGTCGACAGGCATGGTCAGAGGAGGACCTCCCTGATGCGGGAAGGTATGCCATGGACAAGGGAGTTACGCCTGAAGATGATAGGAGTATTCGTAGTCTGAAATCACATAAGGGTGGTGTTACATTGGCAAAGGAATTTTGGGAGGCTCCGTCTCTCCGACTTTCACCTGCATTGTGGTAATGGAAAAAGCTATTCAAGGTTATCGAAGCAGGAGATGAAGAGGTTGAGATTGGCTCTCTACAGGGCGCTTGAACAATCTAATGCTAACCTCACACGCTAACAGTGACCCCAGTGGATAGTATGGCTAATCCTCAGGGGCTAGCGAACATGACTAGTCAGGTGGTACAACACTTAGAAGGTCAAGAAGAAAGCGCGTCGAGCAGTGGATCGAGAACTATGACGGTTGTAGTTGATACGATATTAGTAGAATGTTTGGGGGTGGTTCCGCCCCAAGGAGGAAATACCATTCTATGATGAACATTTTGCCCTGAAACGTAAGGGGCCTTGGTAGGCCAGAAAAAAAGGGTAGCAATGCGCCAGTTATATGGAACAGAAAAGGCAGATATTATTATTCTTCAGGAAACAAAGTTGCACAGGGCTTTGGAGATACATTAGTGCCTTGGTTCTAAATGCATTTTGTCTGGTCGAATCCAGTATGGCAAAGGGTGGGATTACCTCTGGCTAGAATGGAGATAAATTTGTGTTATTGGACATTGAAATTGGCGGGAGTCATTCACCTCGGTGCAGATGGAGATGAGAGCGAATGATTTGAAGATCGTGATTACTAGTGTATACGGGTCGCCTAATGGTGTGGGCATATATGATCTAATTGAGGAGCTCCAGCTTATGCGTGTTAAGAATCCTTCGAAGGCTTGGCAAGTGGATGAGGATTTCAATGTAACTCTCCAGCATGATGAACTATCGAGAAAGCGGGGAGGAGTTGATACTAGCTCGAAGAGACTCTCATCCCTTATCAATGAAGATGGGCTGGCGATTGTTGATGCGGGAGATGTTGCTACACTTAGGGGAATGCAAGAACGAGCAAGGTTGTAGAAATCGGTAGTCGGTACTCGATCAACCGGGTCATTGACTAAGGATTAATAGGTAGTCGGGCAACTAATGGGAATTAGTTGCCCTTTAGTCGATTTTGGATTTTTTTTTAATTATTCCAAATATATAAATCATATGTTATACAGATATTCCTGTATATTTACATAGATTTGTATATTTTCATGGCAAACTTGGTCAGCTCAGGAGTATCATCTCCAAAATCCCTCCACTTAGCTGATAATGGTCATAAATCCATAATGCATGGTTAAGATTTAATAATGAAAAGCAAAGAATAATAGATTGAGAGGACAATATGAATACATACCGAGACTCCTCAAGCCTCGTGCATTATTAAAAGCATATATCTGTAGATCTACTTTCTCCCTCTCAAGAGATCACTTATTAACCTCTTGATGCAAGTATACAGTCCAATTTTATCTCGATGTGCATGGAAATGAGGGATCGTAGTGATATTGGGGATTGAGAAAGTAGGTGGCAGCATGCAAATGAGTATGAAGTCGGCGATCCCACCTAGCATCCACGATGTCCCACAATTATTTGTAACTTTCTTCTCCATCGCCAAATACATGCAGAATTTCTTCCTTGGCTCTGTCCATGACTTCATAAATGAATCCCATTGGAGGATATTTTTCGGAATCAACCATCCTTAAAACCATGTCCAAAGGTTTGGTTGTACTAATCACAAAGGCAACGTCGGGCCAAAAAGATTTGCGTCTCAAAATCGTGTTGCACGGCACTTTGCCCTTGGTGCTTGGAAGAATAAGAGCTCCTCTTCCATGCATACGAAGTAAAAAAATGACTCGAGAGAGTCCCTAACAGCGATCAATCTCTGCAATGCGAGGAAAGCGGAAGCAAAACTTGTAATGGCAGGCCGGACCAAATCTCCCCCAATCTTTGCCTTGATCACGGACAAAACCCAACCACGAGCATAGATATAGTTAATGACTCTTTCGGCTTTTTTTGAAAATGGAAGCATGCGAAGGCAATTTCGAATGTCTTCTAGCATCAAAATCAATGCAGTGGCGATGCATGGGGTCCAATATAAATGCTTTCTCTTCTCCATTAACAATTTCCAGTTGGTTTGTAATTCGAGGCATTATCAATTATTTCTTGTATAACGTTGTCTTCACAACCTCGCCAACTACATCATCGAGCAGAGAAAAAGTAATTGTGCACTCTTTGTTTTATCAGATGCATCTTTGGATTTCAAGAACCAAGTCCCAATCGTCAAACATGATGCATGATGCTTTCATCAAGTTGTTGATGTTATTCACTTCTTCACTAAATATCCAAGATCTCAACCCGTATGTCGTTGGAGGTTTCAATCCCTTCCAAATGCACCAACAGAATGAAGCTTTGAAATGATGGACTATTTGCACAAATGAATGTCAATCCATTTTCAAAGAAAATCTTTCAATATCATGACAAACACGAGTCCTGACCTTTTTCTCCCATGATGCATTCAATGTTGCATGATGTTGCTTCTCGAGGATGCACGTAGTCCTAATCATGGGACCTCCCAAACCGGTTGCACCAATAAAGAAGTCCATAGGACACCTCACTTGCTTGACATTGTTTAATCCTCCTGTTAATGTGTGAGGTTCGTTACTCCCACGGGGTTCTTCAATTCCATAAGCATCGACTCTGCAAAGTTCTTCCATGTCTTCTATTGCTCTTCTTTTTTTCTTCATGCATTGCTAACAAAAACTTTATTTAATTTGATACTTCGACTGAGATTTTTGGGCATGCTTTAACATTTTTCCCAGTTTTAACATTTTTCCCAGTTTTTTGCAAGATGGTGCTAGAGTCTTCCAACTCCATCGGTTATCCTCTTAGCACAAAAATCGCTATGTACATAAAGATAACCCTAGCCCTTCGTAGACTCGTCCATTTCGAGTAGAACGCAATATTTCCACACATGGTCGCTTTGACCTCCTTCGAAATTTTTCGCACCTCTCTTGTTTGCTTTCGACATTTCTGAAATTTATTGCACAAAAACATATGCAAGCACAACCAAGCAAATGTGCAACAAAGTATAAATCATAGGTCTAAGAATCTAAGATAATGGGTATAAGAATCATAGATCTGAAATTCATTGCACAAAGAATCATAGCTCATGACCCTCTATAGAGCTGGAACTTTAAACTTGCAAGTTGCAAGTTTAATTACAAGTTAATAGGTATAAGAATGAAGATAGCTAATCGCAGTACACAATATAGTATATAGTCATCTCCACATCATCCTAGCTCCTAACCTAGACTACAATTAGATTAAAATGAAGATTCTCCAATGGGATATAGGCATATAGCATTTAAATTGTCTAAAGGATTACAAAAGAAAAAATAAAAGTCAAGTAAATTGAAATAAATTCTATTACAGTTTTTGAAATTTTACAAAAAAAATAATGTGTCCAGGTTCTAAAAAATGATATACATTTAGATTAAATGTCTAAACTATGATATCCAACCAAGAAGGGCAGGAAACATAAAAAATCAGCAAGTTTAAATATTTACTAGTATATATCAGTGACAAAAAAAACTAGTAGTTCTATTCAGCGGAATCAGCACCTTTAAATAGCTAGGGCAGCAAAGCATTACCTAGAGAGGAGGTGGTGGTGCGAGATGCAGAGGGAGGACACGGCGGAGATTATAGAGGGTCGCGAGCTTCGAGAACTGTTGAGATAGATGTTTTGTTTGTTCTTTATATATATTTACTTATTCTTATATCTATCTTATGTAATTTTTCCTTAGGGTTTTTTTCCTTTATAAGAGAGCACTAGGGTCACAATGTAATGAATCGACTTCTTTCCCTTTTCCACATGGTATCAAAGCGACGGTCCTAAACTTGAGCATGTGCCCTAGCTGCCCCTTCCCCACCTAAGCCTTTGGGGACGCCATCTCCCTTCTCGGCAACAGAAATAGCAGCCACAAGTTGTCGCCGCTTACCGTTATCATGCAGCAGCAGCCGCAGCAGCCACCTACGACCACCGCCGCCGCCGTCGTGAAACAGCAGCAGCCACCTACTGTTGTCGTCGCAGCCCCAAGAAGGAGCTCCTAGCAGCTTCTATTGCCGCCCATAACCCTGGGGGGTTATCACGAACTCTCGTTGCATCCTAGAGGTCATCTTAGTCGTCTGCTGAGCTTATAAATCGCTGCCAAGAAAGATTTGATTCACTGTTCAGTCTGATTTTGAGGTTTTTAAGGTGGTTTTGATTATCAAAACCACCCTAGTTACCCGGAGAAGCCTCTAACGGATGGAAGAGGCTATGATATGAGGATACACCCACAACCATCTTCCTGTATGCATGTGTAGACGCATTTATCCTTGTTTATAACCCCAACTTTGAAGCAATCCTCATCATGTCAGACAACAAGGTCGACTCCAAGGTCGATGTCTCATCCTCGAGTGCCTTCAAAGGTCCAACACCCATTGTCAAGATGGATGGGACTAATTATGAGTTATAGGCTATGCAATTCATGAGCCTAATGCAGTGTAACGGTAAGAAGCACATCCTGACGTAGGACGAACTAATCGACAAGACTGGGGTTAATGCCTCGTGGGAGGCAGATGATGCATATGCACGTGAGATAGCCAATGATATTCTGAGTCATCTCACCGCAAAGACGATGTGGGACATCCTCGTTGCTACGTACTCGCACGCGAAAATGAGTCGAAGATACTGCAACTACAGCATGATATCTTTACACCGAAGCAGAACGGATGTCCTCTTCACACCCTTTACACTTCTCTCAGGGGTATGTTTGAGAAGCTCCATGGCTTCATTCCCTTGACTGTTTCGCCAGAACAACTCAAAGCGTACAAAGATTAGTTGATGACCAAAGTTTTTTTTAACGGCGGCTCTTGGTCCTGATTATGATGCAGTTCGATCACAGATTATTACTGATGCCCTTGACTGTTCGCCAGAACAACTCAAGGCGTACATAGATTCGTTGATGACCAAAGTTTTTTTTAACGGCGGCCCTTGGTCCTGATTATGATGCAGTTCGATCACATATTATTACTGATGCCACTATGCCTCCAATGAAGGAGGCATACCGCGAATTGAGTAGGTTGTTTATAGCACCCGGTGATGCTACTCAGAAACACATACCTCCTCGATTGTGGTTGCATCTCGTGGTAGAGGGGGTTCTGTGCAGTTCAGAGGGTGTAGTACCCATGATGGGGGGTAGTTGACCCCGTCAGCCGTGCACTTTCTGCCACAGACCGTGTCATTCTGAGGATACATGCTACTTCAAGCATGATTTCCCTGTTTCAACTCGTGTTGCAGAGCAAAATCAGCCACATGGTGCTTCTCTTCCAGTATTTCACCAAAGGTTCGATGAGCTTGTGGCGAGACTGAGAGAGATCATGCCCGCACCCGGGTCGTCTACTACTCTACCATGATCTTCAAAGGTAGTTGCATCAGCAATCATCCACCACCACATCAGGTACTGCATATGCTTTGACTAGTTGTTACAGAGTAGATTTTATCAAAATGGATTATGGATCCAAGAGCTTTACACCACCTCGGTGGTGATAGAAGTTTAGTGCATACATATGGATTCAGCAAAGCAAGGCAGGTCTGTAGTTATAGCATATGGGACTCACTCTCCCATCACTAGACAAGAGGAGGTGCAGTTGACTTCAAAAATGCATCTACAGAATGGTCTCCATGCTCCTGATTTTTCTATAAATTTACTGAATATTAGTCAACCAAAAACTTACATTGTTGTGCCATATTTGATCCATCTTCCCTTGTGTTTCAGGACATTCTTACGAGTAGGGTGATTAGGTCAGGTGGTGAGCAAGGTCTCTATAGACTGGTCCAGCCCTCACATGCAGGTGCTTCGTCTGTTCACGCTGGATCAGTCTCTCCTTATGTATGGCACCTCTGGTTTGGTCACCTTCCTCTACAGAAGTGTGTCATGTGCTTCCTCATATTTCTCCTCGTTCTACCCTCGAGTGCAAGGCTTGCTAGCTTGGGAAGCAACATCGGTCTGCATTTCAGAGTCATCAGGGTCGTAGTAGTCTTAGTATGTCTGAGTTGATCCATCTTGACATTTGGGTTCCGAATCGTGTCCCAAACCATCATGGACATATAATTTATCTTGTTGCAGTTGACGATTTTTCAATGTTGTCTTAGGTATTTCTACTTAAAATTAAGTATGATGTTGGTCATGTCATTCAGTCTTTTATTAATGAAATAAAGAACGCTTTTCTGCAAATGTCTAAGGTTCAGAAAGTCGGTATGATGTAATCGTTCGGTCAGGCGGTCTGGAGCGAGTAAGAGGGTAGGCAGACGTATATGCGGAAGTTATGCGGATTATGTGATTTCTGTTATTTTAATTTAAAAATAATTAAAAATATAATAATAATTTCAAATATTAGATATTTATATTTAAAAAAATATAACACGGATGAAGACTTTTTTGTACAATGTGATATTAACCAAAGCATTTCCAAAAGTCATCCATTTTCAAAAGATAAAGATGTTAAGTTAACGGTGGAGAGAGTAAAAAATAGTGTAAATTGATTGAAGATAGGAAAAATGGTAGATATCATTGTCCAAATTGAAAGATAACCTGGTTAGTAAATACAACCATGAACCTTCGTACTTTAGGAAATGGCGTATTTGTCTACTCAAAGTTAAATATTAAAAAAATCAACCATTTAAATTAAATATATGTTATTTATTCTATATTGTTATAAAATTCCATGCAAATCCAACGTCTATATTCATTTTATCACATAAAAGATCTTAGATAAACACATATAATTTATTCTATATTCATGCAGCTATGAGATAATGTAAAAAATAGAGTTGTTGCAGGAGAATCTAAAAAAATAGTCATTGCTGCCGAATCTAAAAATAGAGAGATTTAGAGCTAAATAGAGCAATCAGCAAACCTTAGTAGAGGAGAAAAAGATGGCGAACAAGCAACCCATGTGGTAGTCACGAAGGTGGTGGAGCAGAGTTATCTCTATTACATATGCAGCCGCATATGCGGATTACTTGGCCGAGTATACCCCATAACCGCATATTGAGCGAGTATAGGATACTCGATGCAGCAGGGGGACCACCTCCGCATATGCGGCCGCCTGGGCCGACTTTCCGAACACTGCAAATGTCAAATATATTCGTTCTGACAATGCATTAGAAATATGTAGCTTACAACTCTCACAGTTCTTCAGGACCCTTGGTATTGTACATCATACTTCATGCGCCTATACATCCCAATAAAACAGGGTGGTCGAACGTAAACATTGTCACCTTTGTATACCAGAACCCTCTTGATTCAGAGTTGTGCTCCTCATTCCTATTGGGGAGATACGGTTCTAATTACATACTAACTGGTGAATCGTATGCCCTTGTTTGTGTTGGGAGAAAAGATTCCATTCTTGAGTGTGTTTCTCGAGAAGAATCTTTTCTCCCTCACTGCTTGTGTGTTTGGGTCTGTTGCTTTTATTCATCATACATTTCCTAGCCATGACAAACTCACTCCTAGAGCTGTCAAGTGTGTATTTGTAGGGTGTTCTAGAACTCAAAAGCGATACCGTTGTTTTGATCATGTTCGATGAAAATATTATGTTATTGTGGATGTCACTTTCTTTGAGTCTATTATGTTCTTCTCTCCTACATGTGATAGGTTGATTCCTTCGAATTCTGGAGAAGAGGTATACATGTCTCTACCTCTGGTTGCTTCTACTATGCCTATTACTCCATCACCACTTCCATTGGTACCTCCTCCTCCACCACCTCCTCCACCATCATCTTCCATCTTTCTGCCACAGGTCTACACTCGTCGACCTCGTTCTCATGGGCTTCCTCCATCATCCGGCACGTCTCAGGTATGTTCTGAGCACTTAATTTCTGTTGATGGCACTGTGATTTACATTTAGAGCAAGATGACAAGGTGGCTATAGACATTCTTGTCTTGGTCACAGAGGAGGCTGAGGACCTTGATGTACCTATAGCTTTACGAAAGAGGGGCGTACTTGTGCTACATACCCTCTTGCTTCACATGTTTCTCTTACCCATCTCTCAGAGGAGTTTCAGAGGTTTCTTGTTGGACTATCTGTCGTGAAAATATCACGGACATATCAGGATGTGTTACAATTCAGTCAGTGACGCCTTGCTATGGAGGAGGAGATGGCTACGTTACAGTCTCATGGCACGTGGAGTGTTGTTTTTGCTCCACCTGGTGTATATGTTGTGGGGAGCAAGTGGGTGTTTACAGCGGAACAATATGCAGATTGTAGTGTGGATAAATACAAGGCCCGACTTGTCGCTCGCGGGTTCATCCAGACATATGGGGTGGACTATCATGATATATTTTTCTCCTATAGCTTGACATTGTACATTGAGGATTCATATTATTGTTGTTGTGGTACGTGATTGCCCTCTCTTTCAGCTGGATATCAAGAATGTCTTCTTGTACGGTGACTTGCAGGAGGAAGTCTACATGCAACATCCACTAGGTTTTGCTAATGAGGGGGAGTCTCATATGATTTGTAGACTTCACAAGGCTATTTATGGCCTTAAGCAAAGTCCAAGGGCTTGGTTCCAGAAGCTCTCAAAGTTGATTGAGCAGCAGGGATTTATCATATTGACTGCAGATCACTCACTTTTCGTTCAGAGATCCCAGAGAGGTATTGTTGTTATTTTGATTTATATGGATGGCATCATTTATACATGGGATGATGAGCAGGGTATTCAGGTAGCTAAGGAATTCCTTGTACAACAGTTTGTGACCAAGGACCTTAGCAATCTTCGTTACTTTCTTGGCCTTGAATTTGCAAGAAACCAATGTAGCATGGTGATGACGCAAAGCAAGTATGTTACTGATCTCCTAGGTGAGACAGACATGACAGGATGTAGGCCTGCTACTACTCCTACAGATATGAGTATGAAACTCGATGATGATGACATCAAGGAGGTTGATAAGAGACGATATAGAGAGCTTGTAGGGAAGCTTATGTCACCATTACCAGACCAGATAAATCATTCCCAGTGAGCAAAGTTAGTCAGTTTATGGAGCAGCCCAGGCAAGTACATATGGATGCAGTTCACGTGAATTTGAAATATTTGAAGACTTCTACAGGCGCATGACTCTTGTTCAATAGATATACATCCCTTGTAGTTACAGCAAGTGATGATGCAGATTATGCAAAATGCTCCAAAGACAGGAAGTCTATCTCAGGCTTCGTGGTCATTGTAGGGAGTTCACTTGATTCATGAATCGTTGCTAGATCTAGTGTAGAATCAGAATATAGAGCCATGGCACAAGGGGAGCACATAGATGATGTGGGTCAAATCTGTTCTGACTGACCTGACTATTGAGGTGTCACTTCCTATGCACCTTTAATGCGACAACCAGGACACCCTTTTCATAGCCAATAATCTAACCTTTCATGAAAGAACCAAGCACATCGAGGTACATCATCACTGGACTCGAGATATGGTTCAGAAGGGATTCATCTCCACTTCTCATGTTACTTCAGGAGAGGAAAATTCCTAAGTAGTGCCTCGAGATTACAAAAATCCCTAGGTACTACCAAAAGTTTTTTTTTTACTTCGGTACTACAAAAGTATCGTCTTTACAGAATGTGATACATATGGCGCATTCAGCTTATGCGATATATGCATATATCACATGGTTGTTATGCGATATATGTGTTAATCCCTGGTAACTTAAACCATTCTCTTGTCACTACCGCCCGTGCTTGAACTCGCAGCAAACTGTAACATCCGGTTTCCAATCAAACCCGGACCCGATCCAATTTGGGTCCGATCAACCCAATAAAGTTGTCGGTCAACACCAAACAACCTAAAACGATCACCTGATCATGAATCAAAAATCGTTCGGGCGGAATCGACTGAAAATCGATCACATTGTAGTACGTGCCGCGGAAAAGCCGCAACGTAATTTTGGAAACCGCGAAATGAACCGACACCGTCATTGGAATCGATTCGACGATACAAGACCAACGAAATCGACCGTTCGTCAATCGGAGGTCGTTTGATATTTTTAAATCGTAAAATTTAACCTCAAACCGAAACCGTATCACGGAAATTTCGGGCATCCAAACCCGACCGAAAGTATATCAATATTATACTCATATTGATCGTCGTTCAGAGACGATCAAATCGGGATATTTCACGTCGAAATCCGAGGCTTGAGGTGCTCGTACGGTCAATTCTTTAAGTATATCATATAAAGATATTTTGTTAAAAATATAATGAAAAAAAATATTTTTTTTATTAGTACAGGCACAGCCTGTAGTGTCAGCCAGCCGTGGTTTTTCCCCACCCCTTTGCTCTTTTCCACTTGTTTTTTTTCAATCTTTCCACTTGGCAACAAAAGAAGCCTTTCCTTTGCCTCCACGATACAATATCCAAGTTGTTTGATTTTGTCATCTATAACACTATAAATATATTAAGTAATGATCATTCTAGTAGTCTTTTCTAGAACTCTGAATTTAAAAAGGAAAAAGTAATACCATGATGTATATATATATATATAAGATAATTGGATAACCACTTAAAATTCAAGAGGTCTCTTCTGTGATGCTCGGTAATAAATTTTCAATACATAGTTTGGAATTTGTCAACCCTTTTAGTCAGTTGTCTAAAGCTGGATTCATTGAAATAAAGTCTACCTAATATATATATTGAAGCATGTTTGAATTTCGAGAATACCATATCCTTGAACAATCAATGTTTCATATTTTTTTAAAATAAGCAGAGCCTGACGTATCATTATCTCCTTGTATGTCGTTACATATAGAATCGTCCCTCCACAATCCTATTAAATCTATATCCAAGGAGTACACACATAAAAGAAATAATATTCCTTGAAAATTTTAGTATTTTATAAGGAGCAGTTGTACACCATTTGTTAATACCAGTAAAATAATCATATTAGAATATCATAGGTAAATTTTGGTAAGTTTGAAGAGAATTACAATAAAAGTATAACTGAATTATACCAAGTGGTTGTAAAATAGTAATACTAGTAATAAACTGACTGGTGATGTATATTAATAGTGTGGTGTATATTATAACCCTTCATCTATTTATAAATTTTTTTGTAATCTGCACATCCATGGAACTATCTGTATAGGTTGAGCTTATAATAATTTATGCAATGTATATTATAAATCGATTAAGACAAAATTTTGTGAATTGTATCTATGTTCCATGCACAATGGAGTTAAGGCTTATATCTAAGAGTGATATACCATACCTCTTCATACTCCTTAAACTTATAAGATCCAGTTTAGTTGTTATTTCTAAATGTCCTTGGTACTTTATATATAAAAAGGGGTTACACAAATCTTATCATGATTAATTAAAGTGTGTAATATATTATACTTGTTAAATTAATCTGTTTGCATACCGGTGTTCTATTATCACAAGTATATTCATTAAATGGAATTTTATATATGTGATTAAGCGCATCGGATCATTCTTTTTATGAATACGGACTTTGCTCTTAATCTTGATGGGAGGCTGAGTGAATGTTGAAATCCATATCACGTTAGGGGAATATTAAATATCCAATAGAAGGAAGGAATATACATCATCATTTTATATGATCATGGAGAATTACTCAAGTAATAGAGTATGATAGTAAATAAGTGATGACAGTTAATTGTGGCCGGTTATGGTAACCCTTACCCCTAACCGTGCGAGGGCACAGTGACCCTCAGCTGGGCGGAAGAAAGGAAGCCCAGTTTGGGCAGCGGCCGCCAAGTGCGCGGGTCTAGGATCCCAGTCCCTTTTCGGTTTTACGCGAGCTCGCAGTGTTTTTACGCCTCGTTGGGATCCTGACTTTAGACCATTCCGTTGACCTTTTGTTTTAGGATACCCAGGCGGGGGATCCTTGGTTTTCAGTTTTACGTACGAGCTCGGTTGCCCGTTACCGGTCGGGCTGTTTTTCTAGAGTGACTTTTCCGGGAAGTCTCTCTCTCCGTCTCAGTGGCGTAGTTGGGGAATAGACCTATCCCTCTATTGGACCCGCCTTCCAACTAGAGGGCGAGACGGAAGAGCCATTTGTAGGCTTCTTCACTGCTTGAGTTTTCTTTCGCCAACAGACTTGGCGATTCTACATCCAGATCATCTATATCTACATCTAAATCATCAAGAGTTGCATCTGAGAGAGTTAGAGTGAAGGTTTGGAGGAAATTACAATTAAAATTGAGTTGATTAGAGGTGACTATAATCTGACTCAAAATCCCTATAAGTTAGTGGACGTGTTGGGAACTTAGTTAGGATGCATTATACAACACCGCATGCCTACGGAGGCCCCCCAACCCTAAGGTACTTTTAATACCTTAGAGTCATAGTGTGAGGTTACACCCAGACCAAGACCACAGACTATCCACTAACTTAAAGGAGTATGTAAAATTAAGGATCAAATCCATCATCATCATATCAGTCCAATTATCGAAAACCATGACATAATCTCAGTGACAAGAAATTAGCGTTTACATGTGCCATCAAGTTCCACAACATGATCTTCAAGACCCAGAATCATGATCTTTAAAACGCAGAATATCATTATATGGTTGGGGTCTATCATCTAAACTTTAAATATATATATATATGGGAAAATGGGAAAAAGGGATGAACAAGTGTACTACATACCAAACAATTGAAACCATTCTCTATGCAGGTAGTGGTAGATTTTTCACCATATATACCTTTCTACTTGCTTGCTTTTGAAAATAATTAAATGCATGATATTTTATAAGTTTTTGGGAGGTACCAGCGATTGCTGACTCCTCTTCTTCCTTGCACGCATGGCAGGAAAGGAGTATGTTGTTCAATAGCTATACAGGGTTCCAGGAGACAAGGTTTATACTAGACGGTATGTGGTTTTTGTTACAGTTTTTAGTTTAATTGATATTGTAAAATGCTTCTTCTCTTCAGTCAAATTTTTGAGATGTTGTATATACTGACAGATATTATAAATGTTGTAAAATCATATGGAAATTAATGAAATAGGATTTTGGTGCCAATTTTCTCTATTAGCTTGTGTATGTGAATGTCATAAATTAGCCGCGCAAAAAAAAAAATTCCCCATAAAATTATGTTTTCAATGCGATGTCATAAATGGAATATTGCGAATTGTAGTGTTAACGGGTACCCGAATCCTCGGGGGTTCTCAATTTGGTATCAGAGCAATGGTACCCCGATACACACATTCGCAGTATTTCAATTCTGATCGCATTAAGTTCTCGGATAGCGACAGTTTTCCAACTTGTCGTGAGTTTGAGAAGGGAAATATGACATTCATATTCAGCCACCACAGATGTCACCAATTTCATTAATTTTCATAGTATATCCCAAGAAGAGAAAAAGTATTTTCGAGCAGTGCCCGCTCTTCTCCATCAACTACATTAGGAGGAGCACTTGCCGAACGAGGCACAGATTCCGCTCGACCATTTGGTTCGCAGCAAGTAGACACGACCACTCCATCTACTCGACCAATCCGATGTTACCGATGTCACAAGTTGGGAGCTCAACGACTTGTTGATCAGGGTTGTGATTTATATCTTGCATTCGTTCGAGAGGTATCTGATCAAGAGCTGATGATACAAGACATCCGAGTAGTATCTGAATATCCAGATGTTTTTCCTGATGAGCTACCAGGACTACCTCCTGAGAGAGAGATCGAGTTCGAGATCGCATTGCTATCAGATACACAGCCGATCTCGATGGCTCCTTACCACATGGCACCGACTGAGTTAAGAAGAGCTGAAGGTGCAGTTGCATGAGTTACTTGATTTGGGATTCGTGAGGCCGAGCACTTCATCTTGGTGTGCTCCGGTTTTATTTGTCAAAAAGAAGGATGGATACATGAGACTGTGCATCGATTACAGGCAGCTGAACAAGAGAACGGTGAAGAACCGTTATCCTTTACCACGTATCGATGATTTGTTTGACCAGCTCCAGGGATCTTCGATTTTCTCGAAGATCGATCTTCGCTCAGGCTACCATCAGCTGAGGATTCGAGAGTCTGATATTCCGAAGTCTGCTTTCAGGACTCGCTATGGACACTACGAGTTTCTAGTGATGCCGTTTAGGCTCACCAATGCACATGCGGCTTTCATGAATATGATGAACCGTATCTTCCGTCCATACTTGGACAAGTTTGTAGTGGTGTTCATCGATGATGTGCTCATCTATTCAATAATTGAATAGAATCATGCGAGTAATCTACGGATTGTTTTGGACACATTACGAGAGCACAAGCTATATGCCAAGTTGAGCAAGTGTGAGTTCTGGTTATCCCAGGTCTCATTTCTAGGACATCATTTCTGGAGCAGGCATCGCAGTTGATCCTGCGAAGATTGAGGCAGTCATGTCTTGGGAGCAACCCAAGACAGTTACTCAGATTCAGAGTTTCCTCGGATTAGCGGGCTATTACAAACGCTTCGTCAGCGGATTTTCAATCGTCTATCCATTGACACGATTGATGCAGAAGGGAGTCCCATTCATTTGGGACGATTCATGTGAGCAGACTTTCCAGACACTAAAGGAGAGATTAACTACAGCGCCTATTCTTACTCTTCCTTCAGGCACTCAGGACTATGCAGTTTACATAGATGCATCTGGAGAAGGTCTAGGAGCGGTGTTGATGCAGAGAGGACAGGTGATTGCTTACGCATCACGGTAGTTGTGACCGCACGAGCGGAATTACCCCACACATGACTTAGAGCTGGCGGCAGTTGACTTTGCCTCGAAGATCTGGCGTCACTATCTATATAGGTGAATTTTGAGATTTTCACGGATTACAAGAGCCTGAAGTACATATTTGATCAGAAAGAGCTGAACATGAGGCAACGCAGATGGCTCGAGCTACTGAAGGATTATGATTGCACGATTTCTTACCATCCCGGTAAGGGAAACGTGGTAGCTGATGCACTTAGCAGGAGAGCGCATGCTGATGGTACGGCAAACTGGCTATATACATGGGATACGCTCGCCGCTTTGACCAATTGGCATCCTCAGGAGAGCGCATCCTTTTCTACCGACGTGCCTCCACGATACAATAGTCTTTGGGATTGTATTGTAGGAGCGCATCCTCAGGAGAGCGCATCCTTTTCTGCCGAAGACATCGAGTGGGCATGATTCCATTTGGGTCGTTGTTGATAGGTTGACCAAGTCAGCCCATTTCATACCTGTCAACACGACTTACACTCCATCAAGATTGGCCAAGCTGTATGTGCAGAACATCATCAGACTACATGGTATACCACGCGAAGTGGTGTCTGACAGGGATTCGAGATTTACGTCGCATTATTGGCATCAGTTCATGTCAGCACTACAGACAGAACTGAAGATGAGTTCTGCATATCATCCACAGACTGACGGTCAGAATGAGCGCACCATTCAGACACTAGAGGATTTGCTTCGCGCTTGAACTTTGGAGTAGAAAGGGTCCTGGAAGGACCATCTTCCATTAGTGGAATTCACGTACAACAACTATCACTCCGGTATTGGCATGGCACCATTCGAAGCCCTATACGGGCAGAGATGCCTCACACCTCTCAGTTGGCGTGAGGTAGGCGATCATGTTTTATATTCCGTAGATATCTTGGAGGAGACTCTGAGAGCTGTTGATCTTGTGAGACGGAGGCTTTTGACAGCACAGAGCCGCCAGAAGAGCTATGCAGACCGTCGGAGAAGAGATTTGGAGTTCCAGGCAATCCAATTATTTTCTCTTCATCCATTCAATTATGAATTAAACATATTCAACATAAATTTCATATAATGACATTCATGTAAATTACAAGTGGGAGATTGGGTATTTCTCCGTGTATCTCCCATGAAGGGAATACAGAGATTCGGTGTTCGTGGCAAACTAGCACCGCGACATATTGAGCCTTTCGAGATTCTGGCTCGTGTGGGAAAGGTGGCATACCGAGTAGCTCTTCCTCCACATCTTTCTCGCATTCACGATGTATTGCATGTATCCAACCTGAGGAAGTATGTACACGATTCTCGACACATCATCAGTTACGAGAATTTAGACGTGGAGCCTGATTTGACATACGAGAAGAGACCCGTCCAGATATTTGATCGTGCTGTGAAGAAGCTTCGCAGCAAAGATATTTCATTGATCAAGGTTTTGTGGCACTGTCACGAAGTCGAAGAGGCGACATGGGAAACCGAAGTTGACATGCGGGCATGATACCCGCAACTTTTCTGAGGTAATGAGCAAAACAAGCGTTTGTAATTAGATATATGTTAAAATATATGGCTTGTTTTCTCTTTGAGGTTTTTATGGGTTCAAAACCCTTTGAGGTTTTTATGGCCATATGTGATTCAAACTAGATACATGATGACCTTGACTCGAGTCTAGAGCACGAGACTCCCTTTGAGGCTTTTATAATTGTAACATCCGGTTTCCAATCAAACCCGGACCCGATCCAATTTGGGTCCGATCAACCCAATAAAGTTGTCGGTCAACACCAAACAACCTAAAACGATCACCTGATCATGAATCAAAAGTCGTTCGGACGGAATCGACTGAAAATCGATCACATTGTAGTACGTGCCGCGAAAAGCCGCAACGTAATTTTGGAAACTGCGAGATGAATCGAGACCGTCATGGGAATCGATTCGACGATACAAGACCAACGAAATCGACCGTTCGTCAATCGGAGGTCGTTTGATATTTTTAAATCGTAAAATTTAACCTCAAACCGAAACCGTATCACGGAAATTTCGGGCATCCAAACCCGACCGAAAGTATATCAATATTATACTCATATTGATCGTCGTTCAGAGACGATCAAATCGGGATATTTCGCGTCGAAATCCGAGGCTTGAGGTGCTCGTACGGTCAATTCTTTAAGTATATCATATAAAGATATTTTGTTAAAAATATAATGAAAAAAATATATTTTTTTATTAGTACAGGCACAGCCTGTACTGTCAGCCAGCCGTGGTTTTTCCCCACCCCTTTGCTCTTTTCCACTTGTTTTTTTTCAATCTTTCCACTTGGCAACAAAAGAAGCCTTTCCTTTGGCTATAAATAAAACCCAACCCTCTTCCCAATTCCATCTTATGTCCCCTCTTCTTCTCTCAAATTCCAGCCGTGGGAGCAAAGCTCTCTGCCCTCTTCCATCTTTTTCTCCTCTTGATTGAAGTTGATGCCTATTGCTAATGAACTCTCTACTACATTAGCTGCTGCAGGAAACCCTATTAAGGTACAATTCCATCTATTTTTCCTCCAAATTTCTAAAGCTTTCCAGCTATTGGAATCCTTCAACACTCTCCTAATTTCCTTCCAAATTAGGAGCAACAAAAGGGAATCTGCAGCTGCTCATGTTCAGAGTCTCTTCCCTTCCTTGCAACTGCTACATGTTGTTGTCCAACAATGGTTTAAACCACTGTTACATTTCAAATAGATCTCTAAACATAGAAGATCCAAAGGTACCACCCCTACCCCTTCTTTGCTGCCTTGCATGTACAATATAAACCATTTCTCTTGCTGCCATACTTACATATTCCATATAATTCATGCCTTGGAAGTTAGAGATTATGGATACATGTTAAAAAAAATATAGAGAGAGAGTATAAGATGGAAATTTGGGCATGAACTAAATCTTTGAATATAGATTTCAGATCTGAAGTCTTGCTGGGAAATGGGGATCTGGATTTTTGTGTCAATCATGTTTTATGATTTCTCAAATAAATCTGAGTTCCAGGGATTATGTACATTTCCTACTCCTTTCACTTGCTGCCATACATGTGTACTACCCTTAGTTTGTATTTCGGTGCCATGCATGTTGCTTTACATATAGATCAAAACTTCAAATGTGCAATCCATCTTCATCTTAGTGCTGCTATGCATGTTCTTGCATAAAATATGAACCCCTCTTGATGTTGTACATAATTATACTGTCAATTTTCTCCACAGTTATGCCATTTCTTGAGCATTCCGGTGATTTTGGATGAAAGAAAACTTCTAGAAATTTTGTGGGATAGCTTTCCAATTATTCCCAATAGTTTTACTAATCAACAGTAAAACATGGAACTGGTGGTTGAATATCCAAGTTGTTTGATTTTGTCATCTATAACACTATAAATATATTAAGTAATGATCATTCTAGTAGTCTTTTCTTGAACTCTGAATTTAAAAAGGAAAAAGTAATACCATGATGTATATATATATATAAGATAATTGGATAACCACTTAAAATTCAAGAGGTCTCTTCTGTGATGCTCGGTAATAAATTTTCAATAGATAGTTTGGAATTTATCAACCCTTTTAGTCAGTTGTATAAAGCTGGATTCATTGAAATAAAGTCTACCTAATATATATATTGAAGCATGTTTGAATTTCGAGAATACCATATCCTTGAACAATCAATGTTTCACATTTTTTTTAAAAATAAGCAGAGCCTGACGTATCATTATCTCCTTGTATGTCGTTACATATAGAATCGTCCCTCCACAATCCTATTAAATCTATATCCAAGGAGTACACACATAAAAGAAATAATATTCCTTGAAAATTTTAGTATTTTATAAGGAGCAGTTGTACACCATTTGTTAATACCATTAAAATAATCATATTAGAATATCATAGGTAAATTTTGGTAAGTTTGAAGAGAATTACAATAAAAGTATAACTGAATTATACCAAGTGGTTGTAAAATAATAATACTAGTAATAAACTGACTGGTGATGTATATTAATAGTGTGGTGTATATTATAACCCTTCATCTATTTATAATTTTTTTTGTAATCTGTACATCCATGGAACTATCTGTATAGGTTAAGCTTATAATAATTTATGCAATGTATGTTATAAATCGATTTAGACAAAATTTTGTGAATTGTATCTATGTTCCATGCACAATGGAGTTAAGGCTTATATCTAAGAGTGATATACCATACCTCTTCATACTCCTTAAACTTATAAGATCCAGTTTAGTTGTTATTTCTAAATGTCCTTGGTACTTTATATATAAAAAGGGGTTACACAAATCTTATCATGATTAATTAAAGTGTGTAATATATTATACTTGTTAAATTAATCTGTTTGCATACTGGTGTTCTATTATCACAAGTATATTCATTAAATGGAATTTTATATATGTGATTAAGCGCATCATATCTTTCAATCGGATCATTCTTTTTATGAATACGGACTTTGCTCTTAATCTTAATGGGAGGCTGAGTGAATGTTGAAATCCATATCACGTTAGGGGAATATTAAATATCCAATAGAAGGCAGGAATATACATCATCATTTTATATGATCATGGAGAATTACTCAAGTAATAGAGTATGATAGTAGATAAGTGATGACAGTTAATTGTGGCCGGTTATGGTAACCCTTACACCTAACCGTGCGAGGGCGCAGTGACCCTCAGCTGGGCGGAAGAAAGGAAGCCCAGTTTGGGCAGCGGCCGCCAAGTGCGTGGGTCTAGGATCCCAGTCCCTTTTCGGTTTTACGCGAGCTCGCAGTGTTTTTACGCCTCGTTGGGATCCTGACTTTAGACCATTCCGCTGACCCTTTGTTTTAGGATACCCAGGCGGGGGATCCTTGGTTTTCAGTTTTACGTACGAGCTCGGTTGCCCGTTACCGGTCGGGCTGTTTTTCTAGAGTGACTTTTCCGGGAAGTCTCTCTCACCTGTCTCAGTGGCGTAGTTGGGGAATAGACCTATCCCTCTATTGGACCCGCCTTCCAACTAGAGGGCGAGACGGAAGAGCCATTTGTAGGCTTCTTCACTGCTTGAGTTTTCTTTCGCCAACAGACTTGGCGATTCTACATCCAGATCATCTATATCTACATCTAAATCATCAAGAGTTGCATCTGAGAGAATTAGAGTGAAGGTTTGGAGGAAATTACAATTAAAATTGAGTTGATTGGAGGTGACTATAATCTGATTCAAAATCCCTATAAGTTAGTGGACGTGTTGGGAACTTAGTTAGGATGCATTATACAACACCGCATGCCTACGGAGGCCCCCCAACCCTAAGGTACTTTTAATACCTTAGAGTCTGTGTGAGGTTACACCCAGACCAAGACCACAGACTATCCACTAACTTAAAGGAGTATGTAGAATTAAGGATCAAATCCATCATCATCATATCAGTCCAATTATCGAAAACCATGACATAATCTCAGTGACAAGAAATTAGCGTTTACATGTGTCATCAAGTTCCACAACATGATCTTCAAGACCCAGAATCACGATCTTTAAAACGCAGAACATCATTATATGGTTGGGGTCTATCATCTAAACTTTAAATAAATATATATATGGGAAAATGGGAAAAAGGGGATGAACAAGTGTACTACATACCAAACAATTGAAACCATTCTCTATGCAGGTAGTGGTAGATTTTTCACCATATATACCTTTCTACTTGCTTGCTTTTGAAAATAATTAAATGATGTTATTTTATAAGTTTTTGGGAGGTACCAGCGATTGCTGACTCCTCTTCTTCCTTGCACGCATGGCAGGAAAGGAGTCTGTTGTTCAGTAGCTATACAGGGTTCCAGGAGACAAGGTTTATACTAGACGGTATGTGGTTTTTGTTACAGTTTTTAGTTTAATTGATATTGTAAAATGCTTCTTCTCTTCAGTCAAATTTTTGGGATGTTGTATATACTGACAGATATTATAAATGTTGTAAAATCATATGGAAATTAATGAAATAGGATTTTGGTGCCAATTTTCTCTATTAGCTTGTGTATGTGAATGTCATAAATTAGCCGCGCAAAAAAAAAATCCCCATAAAATTATGTTTTCAATGCGATGTCATAAATGGAATATTGCGAATTGTAGTGTTAACGGGTACCCGGATCCTCGGGGGTTCTCACAAACACTCCCAACTTCTGTGCTACCCTCTGTGCGACTCACACGTCGACCACCGTCCTCATGCCATGTGCCGACTCCGTCGCCCTCTCGTCGTGCGTCGCGCGACATGGGTGAACTATGTACGCCGCCTCTCCTACCGGAGGTAAATTCCTATATGTTATAGCTGCACAACTCCCTGGAAAACATCATTTCCAGGTTGGTTATCTCATGTTCAAGTCCATGTCAAACCATATGTATGGTTTTTGTTGAAGTCTCATCCGATATGAAATAGAAATCCAACAAAATACAAAAAAAATAGACTCCAAACATTCAAACAACATTATAATTTCATTATGGTCATGAAGTTACAAAAGTCTCTCTAGAAATAGAAATAGCATCACATAAAGCTTTACAATCCTAAAAAAATAGCATTCTACATTACAACTGTCTCTTTATCACCTTCATCTCCGTTAAAATATCCTCAATATCTTGAAGGGATCAAAAGGTTGAAGGGATCAAAAGGTCGTAAATGACTGGCGTCATTAATCATTGATATCTAGGATGTTCTTGCACCTTCATCTTCGAAGATCGACATCGGTGGGATGTAAGTGTGCAGTAAAAGGGTTGAGTACCCCTTACGTCCACTCTCATCCTCATCAGTGCTTGCGGTGTTTGCATCTTCAGTTGGCGGCTCGATAGCTGGTGTGACGAATTAGGTCTCCAAGACATAATCTAGCAGCTCTTGATCTAAATCCGGGGATGGTACATGTTTTTATCTAGAACATTTGTTTCTTCCTCTACCATTGGTATGGCAACTAGATCATGTGCTCTAGCCCTGCATCTTCCTCTCCCTCGTGCCTTGGTCAGCATGCTCCTCATGTATTGTCATTGCATCAGCAAATTGGAAAGTCAACAATTGCTCCATTTCCGCCTTAGCCTAAATTGCTATCTCTCTATACTTTTGGTGGCATGTCTTGTAAATCAACCATTACTCCACATGGACATATGCGTGATAAAAAAATCCATTTATTAAATGTTCATGTAAAATCCTAAGATAATATGTAGTGGTTATTCTTGTGTTGTTTGCCAAAGCATGAACGCAGCACCCAGCTGATCCAGAATCTCCTGGCTTTTTTTACCAATCCATATAGTCTGAAGTTACAATAATCCAATTGGATTGGTCCAGGTAAACAACTCGATCATGTCATGCATCCCACTCACATATTTTCATGTCACGTTGGACCCTCCAATCAATCTGTACTTTTTCCCTCAAGTCTATGGCATGGAGCTCTTCGTAGGTATTGCACGTAGCCGAAATGCTCTATGACCGCCAAACTGACGAAGAACACGGTCTGTAAAATAATATTCCAATATATGGAAGTAAATCAGCGGCACTCGTGCCCTTCAAATGTTCTGCCCCTCGAGACAGTAGTCGTGCAGATATGCGAGTACGTCATCCTCAAATGGCATCCACATCAACCATCCTCATGTCAGGGATATTTTTCGGAATCAATCATCCTTAAAATCATGGCCAAAGATTTGGTTGTACTAATCACAAAGGCAACATCGGGCCAAATAGATTTGCGTCTCAAAATTTTGTTGCACGCACTTTGCCCTTGGGGCTTGGAAAAATAGGGTCTCCTCTTCCATACATATGAAGTAAAAAATGACTCGAGGAAGTCCCTAACAGTAATCAATCTCTGCAATGTCAGGAAAGCCGTAGCAAAACGTATAATGGCAGACCGGACCAAATCACCTCCAATCTTTGCCTTGATCATGGACAAAACCCAACCACAAGCATAGATATAGTTGATGCCTCTTTAGGCTTTTTTGAAAACGGAAGCATGCAAAGGCAATTTCAGAATGCCTTCTAGCATCAAATCAATGCATTGGGTGGCACATGGGGTCCAATATAAATGCTTTCTCTTCTCCATCAACAATTTTCCAGTTGATTTGTAGTTCAAGGCATTATCAGATATTTCTTATATAAAGTTGTCTTCACCAACCTCCTCAACTACATCATCGAGCAGAGAAAAAAGTAATTATGCACTCTTTGTTTTATCAGATGCATCTATGGATTTCAAGAACCAAGTCTCAATTGGATTATTCACAAAAAAATTATAAGTGAACGACCTTTTGTGTCCGTCCAACCGTCAAACATGATGCTACAACCCGTCTTTGCCAGAGAAGACTTTGTGGCTTTCATCAAGTTGCTGATGTTATTCACTCCTTACTTCAATATCCAAGATCTCAACTCGTATGTTGTTGGAGGTTTCAATCCCCTCCCAAATGCACCAACAGAATGAAGCATTGTTTGAAATGATGCACTATTTGCACAAATGAATGTCAATCCATTTTCAAAGAAAAATCTTCCAATATCATGACAAACATGAATCCTCTCCTCTTTCTTCCATGATGCATTCAGTGTACTCTGATGTTGCTTCTCGAGGATGTCTGTAGTCTCAATCGTAGGACCTCCCAAAACGACTACATCAATAAAGAAGTCCATAGATGCCCACACTTTTTCCATATTGTTGGATCCTCTTGTTAATGTGGTTTTAAGGATGGTTGATGTGGATGCCATATGAGGATGATGCACTCGCATATCTATCTAACTATTGTCTCAAGGGGAAGAACATTTGGAGGGTACGAGTGCCGCTGATTTACTTCCACATAGTGCAATATTATTTTACAGATCGTGTTCTTCGTTAGTTTGGCGACCCCCAGGGCATTCCAGCTACGTGCAATATCTACGAGGAGCTCCATGCCATAGACTTGAGGGAAAAAGTACAGATTGATTGGAGAGTCCGACATGACCTGAAAATACGTGAGTAAGATGCACGACATGGTCGAGTTGTTTACCTGGACCAATCCAATGGAATTCGTGTAACTCCAGACTATATGGATTGGTATAGAAGAATTATGAGGAGATTTATGGGTCGACTGGGTGCTACTTTCATGCTTTGGCATGCAACGTAAGAATAACCACTACATATTATCTTAGGCTTTTACATGAACATTCAATGAATGGATTCTTTTTTTATCATGCATATGTCCAGGTGGGACCTCATTTATGAGACAGGACACGAGGACTGTCGAGAGATAGCAATTCAGACTAAGACAGAAATGCAACAATGGTTGGATTTCCAATTTGTTGATGCGATGACAATACATGAGGAGCATGTTGACCAGGCTCGGGCAGAAGCTAGATGAGGAAGGGCACAAGGGAGAGGAAGAGGCAGGGCTAGAGTGTGAGATCCAGTTGTCGTACCAATGGCAGAGGATGAACTAGATGTTCTAGATATGGAACGTATACCATCCTCGGATTTTGATCAAGAGTTGTTAGATTATGTCTTGGAGACCCAATTCGTCACACCAATTGTCGAGCAGCCAACTAAAGAGTAAAGAAATGCAAACACCATAGGCACCAATGAGGATGGGAGTGGACATAAGAGGTACTCAACCTACTTACTACACACTTGCACTGACACTGATGCCAATCTTCGAGGACGACGGTGCAAAAATGTCCTAGATATCAATTATTGTAAGGCAAGTTGTTTACAATCTTTTGATCCACTCGAGACATTGAAGAAATTTCAACAGAGGAGGCGACATAGAGACAGCTGTAATGTAGAATGCTAATTTTTTTGGAATTGTAAAGCTTTATGTGATGCTATTTCTATTTCTAGAGACTTTTGTAACTTCATGACCATAATGAAATAATGTTGTTTGAATATTTGGAGTCTATTTTTTGTATATTTTGTTGGATTTCTATTTCATATCGGATGAGACTTCAACAAAAACTATACATATGATATGATTTGACAGGGACTTAAACATGAGATAAACAACCGGGAAATGATATTTTTCAGGATAGGAGATGCCATATAAGTACCTATGATTCATTTCCAGGAAGTTTTTTGCATGTTGCATAACGACCATGCATATATGTGTATATCGCATAAATGGAATGCGTCATATAAATTGCATTCTATAAAGGTGATACTTCTGTAGTACTTAGTAAAAAAACTTTCTATAGTACCAAAGTATTTTTGTAATCTCGAGGTACTATTTAGGAATTTGCCTTTACTTCAGAAGATCATACTGCAGATATGTTCACTAAGGCACTTGTTAGAGGTCCATTCCATTGTTATTGTTCCAAGCTGAGCATGATTGACATATATGTTCTAGCTTGAGGGAGGTGTTGAGATAGATGTTTTGTTTGTTCTTTATTTATATTTACTTATTCTTTTGTCTATCTTATGTAATTTTCCCTTAGGGTATTTCTCCTATATAAGAGAGTCCTAAGGTCACAATGTAATGAATCTACTCCTTTTTCCTTTTCACAAGAACCTCAATACCTACATCAGGAGGAGGTCGCGACCGCTCGAGGAGGTGTCACCAACGTCGGGAAGCAGAGGGAAGAAAGAAGGCTTAGGGTTTTTTGGGTTCTTTCGGACACGACAGAGAAGCAGAGCAAAGCCAAAGGGCCCTTCGAGCATCGGGAAAGGGGGTTAAAAATTGGGTAACGTGTACTTAAAGTCGGATCGACTCAGGAAATGCCTCAATACACCTTAAAGCAAAACCGCTTCAGGGTGTTTTTTCGTTTGAGGCACCGGCCACACAAAACAAGGTTGAGGCGTATGCCTCATCACTGAATTTGGTTGCCTCGCCTCGAGACGTATGCCTCGAGTGCCTCAAGGCATGCTTTTCATTCCATGGGTGGTTTTATGAGGGGGATGCCAACACATGATTTTTTCAATTTGTGACCCCGGATAGAAGACGCAAGAACTACATTTATGATGTCACTAGGGATGGGGTGCGGATTCCGAGAGATCTAGAGGTAGGGAGGGCGTTCCATGCACATTTTCAAGCGTTGAGCAGGAGGGCTAGGCGTGCTGGCTGGGGCTAGCAAGGAAAAGGGGTCAAGGAGATGTTGTCATCTGTGGATGATTCTCTCATTGTTCCTCTCTCTGAAGAGGAGGTCAAAAAGGCGGTGTGGCAGTTAAATGCGGATAGTCAAATGACTTTTCAATCTATTTTTATAGAGAGTTTTGGGACGTTGTTAGGGAGGATGCAGTGGCAGTGTTGTAGAAATTCGTGGAAGGAAATTCAGGGTTCTACCAGCTAAACAAGGCTCTCCTCTTTTTGTTATTGAAGTGGGAGATACTGAGCAAGGTGGATAAATTTAGACCCATAGCATTGTCTACCATATAACTAATTATTGCCAAGGTTCTTGCCAATCTCATGAGGGGTGCTCTGAACAAAATTGTCTCCCCTGAGCAGACTGTAGTTGTACCTAAAAGACATATGGCTGACAGATGGGTCATTGTCTTAGAGATGGTACTAGATAGGAAGCGAACACATGATAAAGGCTTGATGTGGAAGGTCGACTTCTCCAAGACATATGACTACGTGGACCGGCGATTTCTCTGGGAGTCATATCGATGGGATTTCTGTACTGGTGGATCACATAGATGAAGAGACGTATCACGTTCGCCTCCTATGCAGTGTCTATGAACGGGTGCCCGGAGGGGGATACTTTCAGCCACAACAGACCGTACGACAGGGATGCCCTTTAACGCCACTCCTACTTGTGATTGTGTTGCAGATGCATTGACTGTTATGATGCGTACGTATCCGAGGTCGAGTTGTACCCGAGATATAGTAGAGATGACATTTCTATCCCCATTCTTCAGTACACCGATAATACATGTTTTTTCTCAAAGGCATGAAAATTATGAAACGCGACATACATTTTGGATATCTTCGGAGATATTTCAAAATTATAACTTAATAGAGAGAAGTCAATCTTCATTCCATTTGGTCTTAGGCAGACAGAGACCCTAGGGCCGGATCGATTCTGTTGTGCTTGTGGATCACTTCTGATCTCATCTCGATTTACCTCTGGTTCCAAGATGATTGTGGGCTTCAAATTGGAGACCGATTTTGGATAGAATGGAGAGCAGGTTGACCGTTTGGAAGGCGAGGACGTTGTCTCGAGGTGAGAAACTGGTCGTACTCAAACATGTCATGTCGGTTATTCCCGCCCTCTTTTGTTCTTCAAGGCTCTTTCATGCTAGGCCGAGGTCAAAGATTGAACGTTTAATGTGAAGGCTTTTCTGGGCAAATGGGAAGTAGGAGAAGTGCAATATACATCGTGTTTATCGAGAGACTATGACAAGACCCAAGAACAACGGAGGTCTGGATATTCTGAAGCTTGAGTACATAAATAAGGGCCTTTTATACAAGTGTGTGCTTAGACTGGGGGAGCGGTGATGCTAGGGTTTGCCGCATGATGAATGTGAAATACGATATTCATGGTTCTCTGGTGGTTTTTAGTGTGTGCATCCCGACCTCATTGCGGCAAGGGATTTTGAAGATCCTTCAGGATAGGAGTGAGCTCCTCCAGCACGTGGTGGGTATTAGAGAAGTATTATGTTTCTGATTAAATAACTGATCAGGTTTGGGCTTGATGGGGGAGCGCTATCTGCGCCTTTTTGCTCTAGCAGAAAATCAAAACATATCGATTTGTCAGGTTTGGCATGTTGGTAGTTAGACTCGCATCTTTATTGCGGACTTCTCGGAAGAGAGATTGACGAAGTTCTTAGCTCTGCTCAGGGATATGAGTGACATTATGGGCGTAACCCAGAGGCGTGAACACTTTAGGTGGGACAGCGACCGCTTCTCGGTCTAAAAAGACCTACCGGGTTTTCTCTTGTAACGTTGGATCAACTCAGGCCCGATTGCATTATTATCTGATATAGTAGGACTCCAATGCATATTAAGATATTTATTTAGCTCGTCAGACATGGTTACTTTTCTGTTGCAGGTTGTGGTATGGGTTGGGCTTAGGGATGCAAATGGTTACGGATATATCCGTATTCGATCCGTCACCGTATCCGTTTTATACCGATTTTGACATCCGCATCCATATCCGTTTTAAAATGGATACGGATATGGATATCATTTTGATATCGGCAAACATCCGTATCCGCATCCGTATATCCGTTTTCATATATAAATATAGTCATAGATTTATTTTTAACCTATATAACATAATTATATACCTTCTTTTACCATGTTTGTATAATTTTTATGATACCAAAAACATTTAGTAAATTTATATCATGTATTTTCCATCCAATTTGTATATATTTAAGTCGATTCTATAGAATATATCGAACATTACTCGTATACGATCAGTATCTGTTTCACATTCGTATCCGTTTTTTAAGGATATGGTAAGGTAGTTTTAATATCCGTCAATATCTGTATGCACATCCGTATTCGTATTCAAAAACGGATAAGGATACAGTAATACCTATATTTGTATCTGTATCCGTCTGTTTGCATCCCTAGTTGGGCTGCTATGGCATGACTTGAAACTGACAGTGCTATATCATTTTGGAGATCCATAAGAACAGTTTGTGGGAACTCGCATAAGAACAACTCTGGCATTCACGCTTCTTTGGGCTATTTGGAGTGCCAGAGACGAATGCATCTTCCATGGAGAACGTGTTTATCCAGAGAATGTATTGGGCCCTTCTGTTGGCCTGGAATTCTGTATCTCGATTGCTTTAGAAGGTAATATATTTATGCAATGGGTTCCATCTCGGGATTCCACCCTTCATTTTTTTTTTCAAAAAATCAGATCTAACAATGATCTTGAGTTTACGCAAAGCTAGTTTCTTTTCAAGTCAAGGTGCCTACATCAAGCATCCTGCTTGTACACCTCTCAACATGACTAGGTGGCAGAAAGGAAACTATGTCATATCCTTGATGTCGCTCGCATCCTCCTTGCTCAGATGAAGGTCCCTAAAACCTTCTGCGGCGATGCCATCCTTATTGACACGTAGTAGGGTGACTCTGTTTTCCTTACTCTCTAGTGAGAAACCTTTTCGGCTGCCATTACAAGTATTTGGTTGCACTGCCTTTGTCCATAACATCCATGCCAGGGACAAGTTATCCAGACGTGGAATCAAGTATGTGTTTCTAGGCTACTCAAGAACCCAGAAGGGGTACAGGTTTTATGACCCAATTGGGCATCGGTATTACATTTCTGGTAATGTCACTTTTTTTAATAGACTAGCATCTTTTCTGAGTATGTTGAGTATGTTAGTGATACTCCCTTAAATTTCCCGCCACCCCTCTAGATATACCACATGCTAAACCATATAGAGTTTGTTCCTTAACATGTTCCCACCATACAGGATATTGAGTCTTCTTCAAATAGTCGCCCAACTATAGAGTTGGATGGTCACTCTACAAAACTTCTGATTGCTTTGAGGAACCCCAAAAGACAATTTACTTTGCATCCTATGTCATATTTTTCTTATGTTGATGGATTATCTAGCTGTGAAAGGATATTTACAAATGCTTTTAAGAACATGCCTCTTCCACACGATCATCATATGGCTCTCCAGGATTCGTGATAGAAGCAAGTTATGGACGACGAGATGGATGCTCTCGTCTCAACGGCACTTGGGATATTGTGCCATGACTACATGTGTCACTCTTGTAGCCTACAGATGGGTCTTCACGACCAAACATGCCCCTAATGGTTCATTAGATAGACTGAAGTCCCATTTAGTGGCAAAGGGCTTCCCTGGGACCTATGGCGTGTATTACTGTGAGATTTTTCTAAAGGATATGGGAAGATCCTTAAGCGCATCACGGAAGCGTGTATGCGATCAGGAGCGACTAGTCGTACTAGTTGCTCGGGGCAGTGGATTTAAAAAATTTGAACGATGAAACCACATGATCCAAGAACACTTCTCGGATTATTTCATCTAAACCACAATTAGGTATTAAGGTTACCTCTTGGAGCGTGGTTGCGATCGAGTCTCTAAAGGAAGAGACCTCTTGTCTCAAGTTCGATCTGACAGAGGAGACGCTTGCGAGCGCATTGTTGAAATGTGTGCTCCTCGCAATCCATGTTAATGATCCAAGCGACGAATCCCCGGATCTCATCACACAAAATTTGATGTCTTCTTTACGAGCGAGGCGCACCGAAGGAGACGGAGATCCACGAGCAAATGATCCGGCAGCATAACGACGATGAGACAGCGACTCTCTCTAGGACTCAATGGTGGATGGCCACAATGAGAGAGAGAAACTTGGCATGTAAAGAGAGAGAGAGAGATGGAGAGAGTTTAATTCCTCTTGAAATTATGTGTGTTCTCAAAGGCAAAGGTTACCCTTCCTTTTATACTAGTTGGATGCACATAGATATCAATCCATGTGTTCTCTTAATCTACGGTGTAGACTAAAAGTTTATTAATCAATGGCCATGATTTGTTGCTCCAAAAACAACAACAATTAGTTTAAAACAAATTAATTGTATCCTTTTTCAAGATAATAATTAATTCATATTAAATTTAATCAATATACATAGATAATTATAAGACTAAGTCTCTTTATTAAAAAAAGGGTGGTTGTCCCTCCTTAAACAAGTCAAGGTAGACGGCCATCATAAAAAGAGATAAAGTCTCCTTTTTTATCTATATATATTAATTAATATGCAATAACAACTATTGCATTTATCTTCATAAAAATAATTCCAAATTAAATTTGTGAAAACTTCAATCATGACATTGACAAATATGAATCATATTCATATATCCAAAATAATATGTAAATTAGATTTAAAATTAATTGTTTACTGTGAATCCTATTCACAACAACATATAATTTGTAAATTTTATTTACAATTAAATCTCTTCATCATATTATAAATCATATTAATAATATCCATGATTATTATGGTTAGCGATATCCACATTAATCATATCCTTGATAATTAAATCATATTTAATCATCTTGGATATCTAATCTCATGTACCCAAATAACATGAATCGCATTCACATTATTCATATCTTTGATAATAAAATCACATTTAATCATCTTAGATAACTCTCCTTATATGGCCAAATAATATGAATCAAATTCATATTATTCATGATAATTAAATCACATTTAATTATCAGTTTCTCAATGCTCGGATACATTATCAACAATGAAATTATCCTTGAACTCTTTCAAGAATATTGCGCTTTTGACTCGCGACCGGTGCGTCAAACTTTTGGGAATAATTGCGGACAGATGTTTGATCTGTGACAATGTGATCGAGACAATTGATCACCTTTTCTTTGCATGTCCTGTAGTATCTCAGATCTGGCTGAACTCGGAGATTCCTTGGTGCCGTTTAGATGACTTCCATTCGTTCTGGAATTCGATCCACCTGAACAAGGACAGACCAAGAGCAGATCGCATTCTTCCGATGGCTTACCTTTGGGCGATTTGGCGTGGCAGAAATGACCTCCTATTCTCCGGTCAAAGATTTTATGAGGAGAACGTGGCTTTCCTTGTGAAGAGGCTAATCGATGACTGGCTGCTATAGCGTTTTTGCTATTTTGGGAGGTTTTTTGTTAACTTTTTGTAAGGATGGGTTAATCTATTTTTTAACTCTGTAATTTCCTTAGTTTCGCTTTCTATTTGAAATAAATTTTTGATGGGGAGGGCGCCACCGAGCACTGCCCCCTGACCAGCAGACTTTCAAAAAAAAGAATATTGCGCTTTCTTCGCGGATACTTGGAGATAAGGACGGGGTGATTGTACGTTCCACGTATAGTGACTTGGATATTGAGATCATATCTCAAATTCAGATCTTGCAGACCTCCCATAGATGTTTGATTAAATCAAAACCATAAATCTAATCTTTTCGTTGCATCACATTCGGATCACTGTCCAACATTTAGACCAAGATCAGATTACTTCTCTATTGAGATGAGTCACTAAAATCCAAACTCGTTTCATCACTCTCTAGGAATGGAAGCGACATGGTTATACAATCGTTTATGATCACATCACCCTTAGGTATTCCAAATACATGTACATTCTGTATACTGGAAGATCTAAAATAAACCCAAAGTTTTAGATCTATTTAGACGATCTTCTTCAGGGTTTTATCATTAAGTTTCTCATTTGATCATCGGGAGTTTGTATCGATCATATACTTTCCAAAAGCATATATCATACCCAAGTGTTGATCATATACTTTCCAAAAGCATATGTCAAACCTACGAATTCAGTCAAGATTCCAACGCAAGACGACCGTGCACGGAATTTGATTCCCTATATCTCATGAGTGAGCTCATGTCATTCGGTTCAGTAATTGAACCTGTATGATCCCTTTGAGAGATCGTATTACTCATATGCCCTTGTATGCACACCGGTGCGCCCAGGGGCGAAACTAGCATATAAGTTAGGGGGGCCATGGCCCCTCCTTAATTATTATATTTCACTTATATAATGTTGTTAAATTTTGATATGGCCCCTGCTTAACATGTAAATATAGAATAAATAAGGTCAAATGTTATCACTAAATGCTTATTGTCTTATTGGCAAAGTGTTGTTCCCTATATTAAATGAACCAGGGTTCGAATCTCATGCTTGCACTTTTTGCCAAAAAAAATTAACTCTACTTGGCCACCCCTCGATAAAATTCCTGGTTCCGCCCCTGGGTGCACCGATGTATAGACCTTGATTAGGCCATCAATCTATCGGTCTGCCAAACGTACGTACTCAAACATATACCAACACATATGTCTCTGGTCAGAGGATGCGTGCCTATATCGTGACAGCATACGACATAGGTCTTTGGTTATCTCAATTTCGTTAAGTCAACTCTTTGACCTAACTAATCTAACACCTCCGAATCTTTATTTCTATGCAGAGGACATGCATCAAGAGGTTGGTCAGATATCAGCCAAAAGAGAAAAGATTGTCATCTCCTACTCATGCTGGAGATCATCTCTTAATAATCATTTGACGGTGCTTAATGAGTCATCAATCTAACTCTTTAGATATTCATCGAAGCATCAGCCTCTATGATTCAATAATTGAATGAGCAGTTGTATGATCATCAAGGTGGTCATGGCACAAAACCCTAATTGTACTAGGGGACCTAATATGCAAATTAACTATTCTTCATTTCAGATCAGGGAATGATATTTTGCAATACCATTTATTGCATAATGGCTCGTCGTTGGCTTGCATGTCCAACATTTTTTCCAATGGCCAAGATGACATCTATCTGCACAATTATTTATAGGGAAAATTACAAAAAAGGACCCCAACTATACCTCGATTTTCAATTAAGGGCCCGATTTTTCAATTGTAACAAATAGGGGCTTGAACTATCAACTTAAGGGTTTAACGTCGACGTATAAGGGTCGTTGAAGCTTATAGAGGCCTCTATTTGAGATGAAAACATAAGATCAGATTCCTATTTGCTACAATTGAAAAATGGGACCCTTAATTGGGAACTGAGGCATAGTTGAGACCTTATTTTGTAATTCACCCTTATTTATATTGCCGCCAACACAAGCTGGTTGATTTTTCAATCAGATGTTAAGAATGCCTTTTTTTATGGTGATTAGGAGGTGGTATATATGGCACAACCAGTGGGCTACATTGTTTAGGGGGAGCATGTATGTCATCTACGCAAAGCTATCTATGGCCTAAAGGGTTGCAAGCCTGATTTGACATAATCACCTCGGAGATCCACTCCAATGGGTTTCACCAGACTATGTATGATTACATCGCGTCCATTCAAAGATGTGCTTCAGGTACCATTATCCTTGTCGTATATGTAGATAATATGGTTACTACTAGAGACGACAATGTATGCATTCTCAAGACCAAGGTCCATCTACAAAAGGTGTTTGTCACCATGGACCTTGGTCACCTGCAATACTTTATTGGGATTGAGGGCCACTCAAACCTCTGGAGGATTACATCGAGCCCATAGTAAGCATTGTCTTGACATTCTTATATGTTGAGATTCGTATATCTCTGGTTCTTTATTTATAATTGTTATTTCTCCAGTCTATCTTATGTGATTTTCCCGTAGAGCTTTTCTCCTATATAAGAGAGCTCTAAGGCTTAGAGGAATATAATTTTTATTTCACAACTTCCACATGGTATCAGAGCGACGGTCCTAGACCAAAGCCTGTGCCCTAGAGCCCGCCTCCACCAAAACCCTAGCGTGCATCCGTGCAACAACCCAACCGCCAGCCCCTGCGTCATGCTCCCCCAACCGCGGGGTGTGGCACCGCCGCCCAGTTGTGTGGCCCGCGCCGCCCAGTGCGCCTCCCGCTCCACTCGCGTTGCCCAGTACGTCTAGCGCGCCTCTCACGCCGCCTAGCACGCCTCGTTCCACCCGCGCTAGCGGGCCTGCAGCCCTAGCGTGTTTCCCGTGTCGTCCAACCGACCTTCAACGGTGTGCGGCACCGCTACCCGGCCTCCTAGCCGACCCATCTGCGTCGTGCAACTCTTCTTGGGGTTCTAGGGTGAGACACGATTATCTAAAACACCCTAGTTACCATAAGGCTTCTCCAAAGGAATGGAAGAGGATGTGGTATGAGTCTACACCCACAACCATCTTCCTGTATGTCAGTGTGGATGCAAGTTCTTGTCAATAACCCAGTCTTGAAGATAAGTTGTCATCATGTCCGATAACAAAAGTGATATTCCATCCATGAGTGAATTCAAAGGTCCAGCACCCATAGTCAAGATGGACAGGACAAGACAATTTATGAACTGTGGGCTATGCAATTCATGAGTTTAATGCAATGCAATGGCAAGAAACACATTCTCACAGTGGAGGAGCCAAGTGACAAGACTGGGATAAATGCATCATGGGAGGCAGATGATGCTTATGAACGGGTATGGCTATCTGGGACTGTGTCACCAGAGATAGCCAATGGTATTCTGAGCCAGCCTTCTGCGAAGGCTATGTGGGACATTCTAGCCGCTACATACTCACCGGCGAAGAATGAGTCGAAGATACTGCAGCTCCAGCACGATATCTTCACATCGAAGCAGAATGGTCGTCCCCTTCATACCCTCTGCACTTCCTTGAGGGGTATGTTTAAGAAGTTACATGGTTGCATCCCCTTGACTGCTACACCAGAGCAGCTCAAGGCACACAGAGACTCTGTGATGACTAGAGTCTTTCTAGCAGCTCTTGATCCTGAGTATGATGTTGCTCAAGCCCAGATCCTTACTGATGCTACCATACCTCCAATGGAGGAGGCATATCGCAGGTTGAGTAGGCTATCTATATCCTCAGGCGGTACCCTGCAGTCCCAGACATCTTCAGCTATGGTTGCATCCAAGGTTTTAAAAAACGTGAGGCGTATCAAGGCGTTTTCCTAGTATTGCCTCGAGGCGTATCGAGGCGTAAGCCTCACTCGTGAAAGAAATTTTATCATAAAATATAATAATTAATCGTAATTACAATTTTCAAGTTCTAGAAATTAAATATTTATGATTAAATACATAACTCCATGATATTTCAAGGCTAACAGTATGGTTTAAACATACAAATTGTTATATAACTCTCTTTTTTTGAACTCTAAATTTATAAGGAGTCAAGTAAATATGGATATGTAAGCACAATAATGGGTAACTCTCCGTAAAATTTAATGTTTTAAATAAAATTTAACTAAAGGGACTAGATGTAACATACCATTTCCAAATTAGGTGAGATATGTGTCATTCAATTGAGAAGGATAAGAGAGTAAGCAGTGAATCTGTGATCACTTTTTACTTCACCATAATGATTGGGGGATAAAATACTTGAATATTGCATGTTATGATCATCTTTGTTCATGCATGCTTTGATGTGTATTAGTTTAGTCCCGATTGAATAGAAAAAAAATGAGACGTGTTTAAAAATATTCTTTTCAAAATTTAGGTCAAAGTAGGGGACTTGCATCCAAACATTTTAAAAAAGAAAGCATTTATGCTTAATTCATACTAAAGAGTAGAGGCATTGGATTTAAGGACTCAAGACTCAATTTTTGTTCATGTTGATTTATAAAAAAACATGCATAACAAAGTAAAAATAAGCTTAATATGTGAATAAATTACAAATTTTAATTGTAGTGAATCATGAGCATAAAGACTTGAAATTGCTTGTTTACGAAAGATGAAAAGCTCACTATCAAAAAGAAAAAGAAAAAATATTGTGGAAAAAAATTAAAAAAAACAGGCCATACATGAGGCAGCGCCTCGAGGCACGCCTCGAGGCGCGTTTTTAAAAACAATGGTTGCATCTCATGCACGCCTCGAGGCGCGTTTTTAAAAACAATGGTTGCATCTCATGGTAGGGGAAGCCCTACACCATACGCGATAGAGGGAGCTCTAGCCGTGGCAGAGGAGGGGGTGGTCGACCCCGTCAGCCTTGCACCTACTGCCACAGATCTGGCCACTCTGAGGAAACCTGCTATTCTAAGCATGGGTTTCCTGCTTCAGCTCGGGTTACAGAGCAGCTACAGCAAGTTGGGAGTCCTTCACATGTTTCTGATCAGAGATTTGATAAACTTGTAGCTCGACTCAGGGAGATTATGCCTACTACTGGGTCAACCAGCTCTCCTTCAGGATCCTCAGAGGTGGTTGCTTCAGCCCTAGCGTCTACATCAAGTATTTCATATGCCTTTACTACTTGTTACAAGGCAGGCTTGTCAGAATGGATCATGGATTCAGGAGCATCCCATCATCTCTGTGGTGACAGAGGCCGATTTAGTATTCTTCGTCCGACTCAGCCTAGACGATCTGTTGTGATAGCATATGGGACACATTCTCCCATCACCGGTAAGGGAGAGGTGCAGTTGACCCTCGGAATGAGACTTCAGAATGTTCTTTACGCTCCTGAATTTTCTATGAATCAACTTTCACTTAGTCAAATCACCAAGGATTTACATTGTTGTGCCATATTTGATCCATCGACTCTTGTGTTTCAGGATATACTAACAAGCAGGGTGATTGGAACTGACCGTGAGCAGGGGGGTCTCTACAGACTAGTGCAATGTCCTTATGTTGGTGCCTCTTCTCTTCACACTGGATCTGTTTCTCCCTATATGTGGCATCTTCGATTTGGTCATCTTCCTCTGCAAAAGTTGTGTCGCGTTCTTCTACAGATTTTTCCTCGCTCCACCTTTCAGTGTGAGGCCTGCCAGCTTGGGAAGCATCATCGCTCTACCTTTCAGAGTCGTCGGGGTCGGAGTAGTCATAGTATGTTTGAGTTGATTCATTTTGATATTTGGAGTCCTAGTCGTGTCCCAGATCATCAGGGACATAGGTTTTATCTTGTTGCAGTTGATGAGTTTTCAAGGTTGTCTTGGGTTTTTCTTCTTAAGAACAAGTCCGATGTTGGTCATGTTATTCAATCTTTCATTAATGAAATAAGTAACATTTTTTTTAGCAAAAATCAAGTTTATACGTCCCGATAATGCACTAGAGTTTTGCAGCACTCAGCTTTCCCAATTCCCAGTGGCGGATCCAGGATTCTAACTTAGAGGGGGTACCATCATGTTCCGACTCGAGAATCCGGGATCAAGTCTTCAAGTTCAAGAGTCCATATTGTGCAGCGGCAGTGATCTGAAGACTCCAAATCAAACGAGCAACAGATTGTCCGTGCCTTCGCTGGTGGTTTTGATGAGAGAGGAAGGGACACGATTCCACGAACATGGATCAGGTGTGAGTCGTGCGACGGCGGTGATTCTGGCCAGATGAGACATGGGTTGTATCTCATTCAAGTGTGACTCTAGAGAGGAAAGGGCATGAAACATGCGTGATGGTCACCGGGTCAGACGAACAGTCGTTGGACTTGTGTGCCTAGTGGTTTGTCGCATGGATTCTACGGAGAGGAGGGGCACGAAGGGATGCAAATGGGGAAGTTGAAATGCCTCCGATTTTCCAGGGTTGGCATCTCCACTGGACCCCGACGTGGGTCCACCGTCCAATCAAAGGGATTTCAAAATTCCAGGGGGGGCACGTGCCCTACTCGGCTCCAACGTGGGTCCGCCACTGCCAATTCCTTAGATCTCATGGTATTTCTCATCAGACATCCTGTGCATATACTTCTCAACAGAATAGGGTGGCTGAACGAAAACACCGCCATCTTTTGGACGTTACTAGGACTCTTTTAATTCAGAGCCGTGTCCCTCATTCATACTAGGGGGATGCGGTTCTAACTGCTTGCTACCTGGTAAATCGTATGCCCTCTTTAGTGTTGGGGGAGAAGATCCCGTTCTTGATTGTGTTTCCCGAGACGGATCTTTTCTCACTTACGCCTTGTGTTTTCGGTTCGGTTGCATGTGTTCATCAAATATCTCCTAGTCTTGACAAGCTCTCTCCCAGATCTATCAAATGTGTGTTCATTGGGTATTCCATGACCCAGAAGGGATATCGTTTCTTCGACCCAGTTCGACGAAGGTACTATGTCAGTGTTGATGTCACCTTCTTTGAGTCCATTATGTATTTTTCTCCCACAGGTGACAAGCTCATTCCTTCAGAGGATAAAGAAGAGGTTTATATGCCTCTACCTCCGTCTCCTACACTATCTCCTACACTGCCACCTCCTCCACCACCTTCTCCACCATCTCCTCCATCACCACCTCCACCGCCGCCACCAACATTACAATCAGTGTAAATGCATATTATGCCAGTTTTCCAAAGGAGAAATTACCCATCACTGCTTTTGCCATGTTCGATTATGGAAACATGGTCACTTGATGCAACAACAAGCAGACAATTGTCTCAAGACCCAATGCAGAGGCAAAGTATAAAGCTACAGCTTAAGATACTTATAAGATTAGTTGGTTTATCACCTTTTTGCAGGAACTCGGGTTGTTCATCAAAACTCCCAGTCCTATATATTGTGACAATAAATCTACTACTTATATTGCCAGTAATCGAGTCTTTCATACATGGACCAACTACATTAAGGTTGATTATCATTTTATTAGGGATTCATGCGTGAACGGAAGATTATCACTCCACACATTTCTATAGAACTACAACTTGCAGACATCTTCCCCAAAATTCATCCAAAAAAGTGCATTTCTCTGTTATACTCCAAGTTCGACATGATTGATAGATATGCTCCAACTTGAGGGAGAGCATTGATGTTCCCTATATATTTAGGCATTTCGTTTTGTCTATTTTTTCGCTTTCTTCTTAGTAGTCATGTTAAGGCTTTATTGTATTTTTCATGATTCATGTAATTAGGGTTTCAAGGTTCACTCTATATAAGAAACAATACCCGCATGAATAAAATTATCTCACTCAATCCCGCTGTTTTCTCACATACGCAAAATCTAGGCATATGTACAATATACCTAACAACATCATATCCATCAGTTTTTGACATGATGTATCCTCTTTGTACACATGCCCACCCACGCACATAACCGTGAATACAGTCATAGGTATATACGAATTTTTATTTGCCATATGTTTATGGAGGACGGATAAAAGAAAGTGGTAGAAACCAAATAATTTGCTCGAAGCAATAAATCAGTTAAGAAAAATGCATATATATAAGAACCAGCAGTTCCCCAAAAGAAGGTTTACCTTGGGATTCCACTGCACTGCATTCACATCCATGTCATGAGCCTTTTCCTTCTTAAGCAACCTTTTGTATAGGGAACCTTCATTCTAACCATAAATGATTTGAATAAATAACTAAATACTGTTTTTGGAAACACGAAGTAGCAGTGTAAAATGGAAAGAGGCCACTGCGTGCATCTTGCATGGATATAGAACATATATCAATCCAGGGTAATTAGCAGGTAGAGCTAACGATATAATTATTACCACGAGCTTCTCCAAGACTCCAACAACATTCCCGAGCAACATTTGAGCAATAACATAAATTTGTTAACAGGTTTACACTAAGAAATCACTTATTTAATACCCATATTTTCTGTTTCACAATCGAAACAAATTTCTTCCACAATAAGTATGGTTTGATATTGGAATATTCACAATCATGCATATTTTGATGATGACGAAAGGTGATGTATTTAGGTTAAAATAGATGCATTGTTGAAGCAGGATAATAAGACAATCAAGCTATACAAGAAGCTTGATGGAGATTAAGAAGACGCAAAAAGCAAAGGCATTCAATCACCGTATCAAGCATCGATCAAAAGTCAAACTTCAATGGATTTTATTTATTTTCTTGAAAATTAACGTCAATGGAGTTTAAGCAACATCAAGATGAAAACGTGAAAGAAATTCAAAGAAATGACATAAATTAAAAGAGATAGAGGACAAAGAAAAGATAAAGATTAAGAAGATCGAGTCCTTGTATTTTTGTTAGTAGAAAGGATGGATAAATCTCATGTATGTGTTGTGTTTCTCATTTATAGAATTTCAGAACAGAGTAGTTGACAATAGATTTTTCAGTCGATTAGTGAGTTCTCTCAGTTAATTGTCTCATTTTCATGGGAGCTTGTCTAGGAGAGGATGGAGCTCGAGTAGGTGGAGAAGGCGGAGGAGGTTGTGAGAGGCTCAACGAGCGAATCGAGCCTCCGTTCTCTTCTACTATAGGTGCCTTCTTACGAGAATAACTTGAAGCGGTCAGGTAGAGCGATATCTTGGAAGGGATGGAGCTCGAGTAGGTCGAGGAGGCGGAGGAGTTTGTGGCCTTGTACTCAAAGAGGTGGCGCTCTTCTTCTTCTTTCCCTTCTTCACATAAAATGAGACGTTGCAAGAGCGTCATCTTGAGTGTTGACGAAGACGACATTGTCACCCGCTCGGCATGCGATGTAGATATTGTGATCCATCTTCATGCTCCCGCATCTTGTTGAAAAGGATGGATAAGCCTCTACTCATGGTTTGGTGGGTGAGAAACCCATCGACTCTAAGAGTGTAGTCCCGATAAACCATGTTTTGTCAAAATAAGAGGGATTGGTCTCACGGGAGTGGAGACATATCCTTGGAAGTAGGGAGCGAGAGTATGGAGAAAAACAAAGACTGTAAAGGCAGTGGAGGATTGTTTTTGATAACTCTCAGGAGACGCATGGTTTCCAAAACAAAAGGTCATTGCATAGTGAGTCATTGGTCCTCGACAATGTTCAAGAAGGCGGTTTGTGGTATTCAGTCAAAGGGGTCACTACATAGTGAGTGTGCGGTATGCGGGAGAGTATGCAGGGAGTATGCGATTTTATGCAGTGTGGTACTTTTTATTATTAAAAATATAAATAAATATTTAATATAGTGTTAATATCCTCTAAATATTATATCTCTTGATTATAATAATAAAGAATTGAAGGTACAAGGAATAAAACTAATTGGATAAAAAGTTAATATAGAATCAAATGAGCAAAAGCATCAATTGAAAGAGCATATGGCAGCATGCCTTCATCCAAGTGTTGTCAATAAATACAAACATGCTCTCAAAACATGGACATTCAAAATGATGTGTATTCAAATATAGCCAAAAATATAAAGCATCCAAAAGCTTCATTCTGATTGTCGTTCATCTTCAAATTCCACTTAAGGAATAGGGTCCTCGTCACTCTCTTCATCAGTTGCAAACTCATTAGTTCACCATTATCTTCCAATGTAGTAGGCCTTGATGCATCAAGAACACTTTGACTCCGTCCATGCTCCACAAGATCTTCTGCACCAGTTACCTCAGTTACCAAGTTCCATGTAATCCATGTTCTGTGCTACCATTTTTTTATTAGAAAAGCGACCGAGTAGACGGTCGCATAGGGGGTATACTCGATCGAGTATGTGAATCAACCCACATACATGGTCGTTTCATCATACTCTGAGCGGCAATGGTACCGAGTACGAGTATACGGTTGAGTATGCAGTATCTCAGCTGCTTTCCTGAACATTGGTCTTCAGGTTGGGCGACCAAGAATTGTTGGAGGATATGGGGTATGAGAACACCTAATGAGAGGTTATGGACGGAGGTGTACCAAGATGAGAAGAAAATGTGATTCCAATTGAATGGGCGGCAATTGATAAAAGTGTAGATCAAGACCAACATGTCATGTGTAATATGCGAGAGGTTAGACATCTTACTCCTAATGTTCCACGAAAGGTGTGGTTTAGGAAATAAGGGAAGTGTTTGAAGTATGGTGATAGGGGAGATCTATCGGCTTCAAGGGCTCAAAGTGTGAGTATCTCGATATGATAATCGTCGAGGGATATTAGAGAGATCAAGTCGCCAAGAGTTGGTCCAGAGTCGGAGCAACTAAGAATGGTTTGGGTAACGGAGTCATTCACAATGAAGGTTCAATTTTGTAGAGTTGTGTGGAGTCGATATCCAGTTTGGGTGTTTCCTATATCAATTGGCGTAAAATTCGCTACAAAGATTGAGAAATATAGTCGATGCAATAGAAGATGCTCTATGTCCTGGATAAAACAAAGTTTATTAAAGAAACTATATATACGATTTAGTGAAACAAGTATTGGTAGAGGGAAGTTTTCTCGAAAGGCAATCCACTCAATGGGCCAACAAGTGTAGACTTGGAGGTTCTAGTGTAAGAGATGGTCTCGAGAGGTAGCAGTTAAAGGCCCAGATGAAGAAGATTTTTCGAAACCGAAGCGCTTACAGGTCATGGTGCAAAAGGGATTGGGAGAGGTTTGGGAGCAGGATTTGCTGCAATCAATAATCTGAACAACCAACCATACCCAACAAAAATCAATGAAATGTTATTTCATCAATAGAAGAATAAAAAACAAACCAAGATGTGCACCAGGTTTTCAAATGTTCGATCAACCAAGTGTTGATGATCGACCAAGGTTGTTGAGATTATCACTTGCTTGCACAAGCATTTTTTGAGGTACGAGTATGGTCATCCTAGAGAGAGGTCTAAATAGAAACATCAAATTTGAAATTTGAATCAAAATTGAAAGATGAATATGTGATTCATCTACTTCATACTCAATTTTTGGCCCAAATTCCTAAGCAAATTCATATATAAATCACATAAAATAATACGATTATACAAATAATATTGCAAATAAAAATAAGTTATTGTACATAAATAACATACAAATAAAATCAATGGAGAAATTTCCAAAAAAACAAAAAGACTCAAATGTAAAGATATACTTGACATATATTAACCCTAAATAAATAAAGAATCTAACAATTTTTGCAGAGCTCATACTAACTCCAATAGATTTGATTCCAGCTGCACTAGTTCAATAAAAATGTGAATAAAAAGACAAAAAATAAGTTAAAATCACAAGACATTCAGATCTCAAGAAAAAATTAATTGCATTAATGACTAAATAAAAATCCATGTAACTGTAAGTGACTGGTACGGTCATCGGTGAGGGGTTTTCCTCTGGCAGAGAGAAGAGCATGTATAGTGAGGCTAGGGTTTCTCATAAGAGGCTTGGTATTTTAACCCAAGACCAACTCTCTAATACTGCAAGGAAATGAAAATAAGCCAATTATGGAGTCCTAGGGCCCTCTAGAGATAAAATGGAGTTTCCATGTTGGGCTTACATAGAAAAAGAATGAATTATTGTAATACAATAAGATTATGGCATGTGAAAGCGAGGTCAAGAAGCGAGGTCAAGTAGGAAGATGGTGATAATATATCAAAAACAATGAAGGATTGTGGAAGCAATGTCATATGAAAGGAGCGTAGCGACCTGATGGTAGAGGAGGAAGCTGGTGGAGCCTCCTCACACTCTTTTCGAAAGGACAACATATTGGGGGTGGAGGGGTTAGTAAATCACTATTCTAGGATCGATGCTCTGACAACATATTGGTAAGAATAACGAACATCTTTAATTATGAGTGGTGTAAACATATATTATTCACTTATGTACCTTTTAGTTATTTTTCTTTCCCGTCGGACTCTTTATGTAATTTACCCATAGGCTACTCTCCTATATAAGAGAGCCTAGGGCTGATGTAATAAACATGTTCTCTTATTTTCCCAACATGGTATCAGAGCGACGGTCCTAGACCGGAGTTCTCGAACCAAAGAAACCCTAACCCTAACCCCACCGTCGAGCCCCTCTCCCTCCGAGCACCACCGACCTCACGCCTCGGCTTCCAACACTCACGCATGCGCCTGCGTCTCCTGCGCGCGCTTCTCCTGCGCCTCCCGCGTGCATCGCCTGCGCCTCCCGCGCGCATCGCCTGCGCATCTCGCGCGCACCTGCTTCGCGTGCGTTGTGCGCCTCACGCGTCTTCGCCTGTGTGGCTCATGCCTGCTTCGTGTGAGCTGCGCATTCCGCGCACTGTGCGCTAGGCCAGCGCGTGCTCCTAGCGCCCTTGCTCCTAGGGATGAGTTCTGTGAGCCCTAGTTTAAGACTTGCGCGCGTATTCTAGGTTTTGGATCTGCACGTGACCCCCTAGGGTCTCGATTCTCGTGCAGACAGGACCTTAAGTCAAGCGAGCGCGACTCCAAAGTAATGGGTTTGGTTGCCTGAAGTCTACACATACAACCAAACCCGTCTATGTCCGTGTAGACGATCATATCTCCAGTCTACGACTTCAGTCTTCTGTTATCAGTATGTCAGAAAGCAAGGTAGATATTCCATCTATAGACGCCTTCCGAGGTCCAGCGCCAATTGTGAAGATGGATGGTTCGAACTATGAACTGTGGGCTATGCAGTTCATGAGTATGATGAAGTCAACCGGTAAGAAACACATTCTTACTGAGGAAGAGCCTGCTGAGAAGACTAGAGTTAATGCCTCGTGGGAGGCAGATGATGCATATGCCGAAGTATGGCTATCTGGAACTCTGGCAATCGAGATTGCCATTAATATTCTTCATCAGCCCACTACCAAAGCAATGTGGGATATTTTGGCTGCCATCTATTCTCAAGCGAAGAATGAGACAAAGATTCTGCAACTCCAGCATGATATATTCACGATCAAGCAGAATGAACGCCCTCTACACTCGCTATACACATCTCTATGAGGAATGTTCGAGAAGCTTTATAGCTTCATGCCCCTGACAGCCACACCAGAACAATAGAAGACCTACCAGAATGCTACTATGGTAGGAGTTTTCCTCGCTGCCCTTGATCCTGAGTATGAAGCAGCATGGTCCCAGATTTTGGCAGACTCTACTATTCCTCCTATGGAGGAAGCCTTTCACAAACTGAGCCGCATCACTGTTCCCTCTACGACTACGAATCAAACTGATTCAGCTATGGCTGCCAACCGAGGTCATGGAGGTCACTATCATCAGGCTCGCGGTCGTGGTCCTCGTGGCAGAGGAGGTCGTGGACGGCCAACGTGCACCTACTGCCATCGCACTGGACATACTGAAGACACATGTTACTCTAAGCATGGATTTCCTGCATCTGCACGAGTCGCTGAGCAGATAGAGCCCCCATCTGTTGCTTCTTTGGATCAGCGTTTTGATGATCTTGTTGCCCGTCTAAGGGGCATTATTCCTCCATTTGGCCCAGCACCCACTACTGAGAACCAGTCTGATGTTGCTGCATCCGCCTCTGCTTCTACCAGTGCATCAGGTAGCACTTATGCATTTACTAGTAGTGGACTAGATACTTTAGCATGGATTATGGACTCTGGCGCCACACATCATCTATGTGACGATCAAAGTCTACTTACAGGGTACAAACAAATCACCCCAGGTCGAATAGTGGTCATTGCTAATGGTACGCATTCCCCGATTACTGGTCAGGGGGAGATTAGACTGACATCATCCATGCAGCTCAAGAATGTGTTACACGCACCTGATTTTTCAATGAATTTTTTGTCTATCAGTCAAATTACAAAGGATTTACAGTATCGGGCGATTTTTGATCCATCTTCTCTTCTTTTTCAGGACATCCTTACGGGCAACGTGATTGGGCGTGGCTATGAGCAAGGAGGCCTCTATAGCCTCAATCAGACTCCTTTTGCTGGAACCTCATCTCTACATGTCGGACCCGTCTCTTCTCTGCTATGGCACCTACACTTTGGACATCTACCGCATCAGAAACTGCGTCGTGTGTTACCCCAGGTTTTGCCTTGCACGCCTATTCAATGTGAGGCTTGTCAGTTGGGAAAGCATCATCGGTCAACCTTTCCCAGTCGTCAGTGTCGGAGTAGTACCTCCAAGTTTGAGTTATTTCACGTCGATATCTGGGGTTCGAGTCGTGTTCCTGATCATCAGGTACACAGGTTTTATATAGTTATTGTGGACGATTTCTCTCGAGTGTCATGGGTCTTTTTGTTAAAGAATAAATCTGAAGCAGGGAATATTATCATCAATTTTCTTAATGAAATTCGTAATGTCTTTTCTGCATCTGTTAAAATTGTGAGAAGTGATAATGCCCTGGAATTGTGTACTCATTTCCTATCCAATTTTTTCTCAACCCAAGGGATCATCCACCAGACATCTTGTGCCTATACCTCCCAACAGAATGGGGTTGATGAAAGGAAACATCGTCATTTACTGGATGTAACTAGGTCCCTCCTTATACAGAGTCATGCTCCTCTTTCTTATTGGGGTGACGCTATTCTTACAGCATGTTACTCAATCAATCAATTTTATTCAAAAAAAATGTTACTCAATCAATCGTATGCCGTCATCTGTTTTGGGTGAGAAGATTCCCTTCTCACTCATCTTCCCTAGAAAAAAATTGTTCTCCCTTACTCCTCGTGTGTTCGGTTCGGTTGCCTTTGTACACCAGTTGTCTCCCGGGACTGACAAGCTCTCTCCTAGGGTTGTCAAGTGTGTCTTCGTTGGATACTCCAGAACTCAGAAGGGGTACAAGTATTATGATCCATTGCGCAGGCGGTATCTTGTCAGTGCAGATGTTACATTTTTTGAATCTATTATGTATTTCTCAGCCTCAGGTGATCAGTTGATACCCCCTGCTAAGACTGATGCCATTTACATGCCACCACCACCACCTCCTGTCACTATACATGTTTCACCATTACCATTTCATTATACCCGCAGGCCTTCTTCAGCTCATGGTCATTGCTCATCACCTAGCTCGCCTAAGGTATGTTCTGAAGATATTACTATTAATGGATCTGATGAATTTTCTGAGCAGGATGTGTTACAGAGGCCAGACGAGGACACAGATGATTTAAATGTTCCTATTGATATATGAAAGTCGAAGCGGAGTTGTTCATCATATCCTTTAGCAGCTTTTGTGTCATTTGATCGACTAACTGGAGATTTCAGGAATTTCGTCGTCGCATTGTCAGCAGTGGCTATTCCACGGAATTACCAAGACGCACTGAAGGATAGTAGATGGCGTCTAGCCATGGAGGAAGAAATGGCAGCTCTTCAGTCTAGAGGAACTTGGAGTCTGGTTCCTGTACCTGCTGATGTGTCACCAGTGAGCTGCAAGTGGGTATTTACAGTCAAGCAGAATGCAGATGGCAGTATTGACAGATACAAGGCTCGTCTTGTTGCTCGTGGTTTTACACAGATGTATGGGGTGGATTATCTTGATACATTCTCACCAGTGGCCCGCCATTCCACTCTACAAATTTTGCTGTCTGTTTCGGTCACTCGTGAGTGGTCGCTATACCAGTTGGATGTGAAGAAGGCGTTCTTATATGGTGACTTACAGGAGGAAGTCTACATGCAACAGCCACCTGGTTTTGCTGTTGAGGGGGAGTATCCTAAGGTGTGCAGACTTCATAAGGCTATCTATGGCCTCAAACAGAGCCCCAGAGTGTGGTTCCAGAAGCTCTCAGATCTCTTTGAGAAATAAGGATACAAACGTTCTAATGTTGATCATTCCTTGTTTGTACAAAAGACTTCCAGAGGTATTATTGCAATCATGGTCTATGTAGATGACATTCTGATTACAGGTGATGATGAGCAGGGAATAAAGGAGGCGAAAGAAATGTTGGATCGTGAATTTGTTACTAAGGACCTTGGAGTTCTTAGATATTTTCTGGGACTAGAGTTCGCCAGAAATCCTTATGGGTTGGTAATGTCTCAGAGGAAATATGTCACTGACCTGTTGAGCGAAACAGGAATGCTTGGTTGCTGACCTGCTACCACACCTATGGACCCGAGTATGAAGCTATATGATGGTGATACAGAGGAGGTGGATAGGAGCATGGAAGGCCGTATCGATATCGATGTCGTTTCGGTCCGCCTGGAAATGGATATATCGGGATATATCGACGATATATCGACGATATCGTTGGAAATATCGAAAATGGCTCAAAAAAGCCAATTTTTGGCATTTTTTCGGAAATTAAGATCATCCAAGATATTAGAACAACAAATAACATACAAATACACACTTATATCACACAAATCGGTCATTTATAGACCATATATCGCACATATCGGTCATCATATCGAACATATCGATGTTAATGTTTATTCCTGACCTTTAGATATTGGAAATGGATTCCATTCAAGTTCTTATAACATTAAATAATTTACAAATATACATTTAGATGACACATATAGATCATTTGTGAAGACTATGATCCTTATATTGCACATATCCATCATATCGAAATATCGGTGGTATTGTTAGTTGTTGACCTATATATATATATATATATATATATATATATATATATATATATATATTGAAAATGGAGTTCATCCAAGTTCTTAGATCACTAAATAGCTTACAAATATACTCTTAGATCACACATATCGATCAATCTATGAAGCTTGTATCGCATACATCGATCATTTTAAACATATCGATATCAATGTTTGATTCTTGACTTATAGATATTTTGTGTTTTGAAGAATTGACTTATAGATATTGAAAATCGATTCCATTCAAGTATTACAACATGAATAACTTGTAAACATACACCAAGTTGAAGAACCATTGTATGCACCCTCCTGTCGCACGGGGGTCTTGCTGCCTGGTCAGCGAGCCTGGGGGGGCTAGGGGGCCCAGGTTGGCCCCCCCTTAAGGGGGTGCGGGGGCAGCGGCCCCGACATATAAAAACCATTGTGTGTTTTAAAACTAGGTGTAGCTAGATATATGTGTTTTAATACTAGGTGTTGAATAAATCTTCCATGAATAATAGCATTGATATATAGAGATATCTGTGAAATATCGACGATATCGATCGATATCTGGGATTTTTTCTACTGAAACCAGTCATTTTTCACCGATATGAGCCGATATGGCGATATATCGGCGATATATCAACGATATATCGCCGATATCCCTGTAAAAGGAGATAGTGGGTAATATCGAAACCCCCACCCTATCGAAACCGATATATCGCCGATATATCGCCGATACGGCCTTCCATGGATAGGAGAAGATATAGAGAACTGGTGGGCAAACTTCTGAATGTTACTTTTACTAGGCCCGATATATCGTTTGCTGTGAGTCGAGTGAGCCAGTTCATGGAGCAACCACGTCAGGTACACATGGATGCCATACATATGATACGCAGGTACCTTAAGTCATCTCCAGGTGCAGGGTTGTTGTTCAAGAAAGGCAAGGTGATTACTATCTCAGCATGTGCAGATGCAGATTATGCAGGGTGTCCCAAGGACAGGAAGTCCACCTCTGGGTTTGCTGTATATGTTGGAGATTCTCTAGTCTCATGGAGGAGCAAGAAACAAACTGTGGTGGCAAGGTCTAGTGCTGAATCTGAATATAGGGCTATGGCCCAGGTTAGCACAGAAATGATGTGGGTAAAGGTTGTGCTTACAGATTTACATATAGAAGTCCCACTTCCTATGGTGTTGGAATGTGACAATCAGGCTACCTTGTTCATTGCAAATAATCCAGCATTCCATGAAGGAACCAAACACATTGAAGTTGACTGTCATTTTATACGTGACATGATTCAGAAGGGATTCATTGCTACATCTCATGTTAGTTCAGAGAATCAAACGGCAGATATTTTTACCAAGGCTTTACTGCGAGGCCCATTTCAGAAGTGTGCGTCCAAGCTGAGCATGATTGACATCTATGCTCCATCTTGAGGGGGAGTGTAAACATATATTATTCACTTATGTACCTTTTAGTTATTTTTCTTTCCCGTCGGACTCTTTATGTAATTTACCCATAGGCTACTCTCCTATATAAGAGAGCCTAGGGCTGATAGAATAAACATGTTCTCTTATTTTCCCAACAAGTGGCCCAGCCTACTCAAGCTCCATCCCATCCTAGATGTCTCTCTCTCCGAAACGAGCCTCCGTAGGACGAGGAGGTTCTGCCCTTGTTCTCAAAGAGGTGGCACTCTTCTTCCTTTCCTTCTTCACATCAAATGAGATGTTGTAAGAGCCTTGGCTTAAGTGTTGACAAAGACGACATTGTCATTAGCCAGCTTGCGATGTAGATATTGTGATCCATCATCATGCTCTCGCATCTCGTTGAAAAGGATGGACAAGCCTCCAATCATGGTTTGGTGGGTGAGCGCCTCATCGACGCTAAGAGTGTAGTCATGATACGACAAGTCTTGTCAAAATAAGAGGGCTTGGTCCCACGGGAGTGAAGACATATCCTTGGAAGTACGGAGTGAGAATATGGAGAAAAACGAAGACGATAGAGGTAGTGGAGGATTGTTTTCGATAACTCTCAGGAGACACATGATTTCCAAACCAAAGGGTCAGACTTTCTTGATGATGTTGGTCCTCGGGTCAAGCGACCAAGAATTGGTGGAGGATATGGGGAATGAGAACACCTAATGAGAGGTTGTGGACGGAGGGGTTACCAAGATGAGAGGAAAAAGTGATTCCAATTGAATAGGTGGCAATTGATAAAGGTGTAGATCAAGACCAGCATGTCGTGTAATAACGAGAGGTTGGACATCTTGTTCCTAATGTTCCACGGAAGGCACGGTTTAGGAAATAATGGAAGTGTTTAAAGTATGGTTATAGGGGAGATCTATCGGCTTCAAGGGCTCAAAGAATGAATATCTTGATACAATAATCGTCGAGGGATATTCGAGAGATCAAGTGGCCAGAGTTGGTCTAGAGTCGGTCTAGAGTCGGGTCTATCGTGAATGGTTTGGATAACAATCATTCACAACGAAGGTTCGACTTTGTAGAGTTGTGGAGTGGACATCCGATATGGGTGTTGTTGATATCAACAGGATTGGCATAAAATTCACTACATAGATCGAGAAAGAAAATCAATGGGCAAAATCTCCAGAAAAACAAAAAAGGCTCAAATGTAAAGACGTACTTGACCTATACTAACCCTAAACAAATAAAGAATCTTACAATTTTCTGCAAAGTTCATACTAACTCCAATAGATTTGAATTCAATTGGATTAGTTCAATAAAAATGTGAATAAAAATACAAAAATAAATTAAAAATCACAATACATTCAAATCTCAAGAAAAACTAATTGCATTAATGCCTAAATTAAAATCTACGTAACTTGATTCGAGAGAGGGTATATTGTTGTAGGGGACTGGCACAATCATCGATAAGGGGTTTTTCCTCTGCTGAGAAAAGAGCATGTATAGTGGGGCTCAGGCTTCTCAAGAGAGGCATGGTTCCTTAACCCAAGACCTCTGATACCGCAAGGAAATGGAAATAAGCAAATTGTCTCTTATGGAATCCTAGGGTCATTTAAAGACAAAATGAAGTTGTCATATTGGGCTTACATAGAAGAAGAATGAATTATTGTAATACAATAATATTATGCATGCAAGCGTGAGGTTAAATAGGAAGATGATGGTGATGTATCAAAAACAAGATTGTAGAGCGATGTCGTACGAGAGTAGCGTAGTGACCCAATGTCAGAGGAGGAAACCGGTAGAGCCTCCTGAAGGATATTGAGAATCCTCAAGCGCATCACGGAAGCGTGACGATCGCATCTAATACGATCGGGGCGACTAGTCGCACGGTGCAGCGGTATTTAAAATTTTAAATCAAACGATGAAACCACATAATCACGAGAACACTTCTCGGATCGTTTCATCAAACCACAAAGTATAAGGAATACCTCTTGATGCGTGGTTGTGATCGCGAGATCTCAAACAAGAGATCCTCATGTCTCAAGTCCGATCCACGAAGAACGCACTTGCGGGCACGAAGATGAGTCGCGTTCCTCCCGCAATCCTTGACGAAGATCCAAGTCTCGAATCTCCTGATTTCGTCCAATGAAATCTGTCGTCTTCCTCTAGAGCAAGCAGCCCCAAAGAAGGAGATCCTCGAGTAGTCGATGGCGAAGGCGAGAACTTCTCTCTTTTCTCAACTAAGGTGGCCGGCCACCCTATGGAGAGGGAGAGAGAGAGCGCGAGAATGAGAGGGAGAGAGAGAAGTAGAGTAGGCGTCTACTTGGTGTGTCTCTCAAGGGCTAGGGCTACCCTCTTTATATACTAGTTTGGGATCCAATGGATCTCAATCCATGGCTCATAAGGATCCAATGGCTATTGTAATCCAAGAGTCATCCAACGGCTATGATTGTTGTTGGTTAAAAACCAACAACTTTAATTTATATTAAATTAAATATATGTTGAATTATTATCAACAAAATTTAATTAACATAAATTAATTCATTAAGAGATAATATGATAATAACAAGGAAGAGACAACAAACCTCCTAAAATATAGGGGGCGTCACCCATGACCAAGTCATAGGTGACGCCACCTTTAATTTTGGTGGTTTTTGTCTCCTTTTTATTTATCTAATTATTTCTTAATTAATTGCAATAACTATTATTGCAATAATATCCACCAAATTAATTCCAAATTAATTTGTGAATATTTCAATCATGCCATTGAAAAATATGTGAATCATATTCACATCCCAAACTAGGTTGTAAATTACATTTCCAATTAATTAACTAATGTGGATCCAATCCACATTAATAATTAACAAATGTTATTTACAATATTTCTCTCTCTCTCTGATATATTATAAATCTTATTTATAATATACACAGATATTCTGGATATCACTATCCACGATCTGCTATCCTTGATAATTAAATCTTATTTAATTATCTTGGACAATCATTCTCTCAATATGAATTTTATTCATATTGTTCTTGATAATTAAATCTCATTTAATCATCAAGATCTTCTTGCTTGGATACTAAATTCATCACAGGAATTAATCTTGAACTCCTTCAAGAATAATGTGCTTTCTCCGCAGATACTTGGAGATAAGGACAGGGCGATTGTATTGTTCCACGTATAATGACTTGGATGTTGATATCTCATCTCAAATCCAGATCTAACGGACCTCCCATAGATGCTTGATTAAATCAAGTCCGTATACTTAATCTTCTCATTGCATCTGAATCACAATCAGATCAATGTCCAACACTTGGACTAAGATCAAGTTACTTCTCTACTGAGAGGAGTCACTAAAATCCAGACCTGTTTCAACACTCCCTCGGACTGGAAGCGTCATGGTTATACAATCGTTTATGATCACATCACCCTCAGGTATTCCCAATACCGGCACATCCTGCATACTGGAAGACCAATGATCAACTTGAAGATGAAGATCAATTTTACACTGTCTTCTTCAGGGTTTGATCATCAAGTTTCTCAATCTTGGTCGATGGGATTTGGTATCGATCATATGCTTTCCCAAAGCATATAACATACCTTCAAATTCTTGTCATGCTTCCAAAGCACGACGACCATGCATGGAATTTGATCGGGTCCCAATACCTCATGAGTGAGCTCATGTCTTCCGGTTCATAAGCGAACCTGTATGATCCCTTTGAGAGATCGTATTACTCATATGCCCTTATATGCACACCAGCTCGCCGGTGTATAGACCTTGATTAGGTCATCAACCTAATGGTCTGCCAAATATACATACTCAGACATATAGTAACACATCTGTCTCCGGTCAGAGGATGTGTGCCTATGCTGTGACAGTATTCAACATAGGACTTAGGTTATCTCGATCTCGCTAAGTCAACCCATTGACTTAACTAATCTGACACCTCCGAATCACTATTCCCATGCAGAGGACCTGCATCAAGAGGTCGGTCAGATATCAACCTATGTGAGAAAAGGATTGCCATCTCCTACTCAGGCTGGAGATCATCTCTTAATAATCATTTGACGGTGTTTGATGAGTCCTCTATCTAACCCATTAGATATTCATCCAAACACCAGCCTCTATGATTCATTTGATGAATCAACAGCTATATGATTATCAAGACGGCCATGGTACATAACCCTAATTGTACAGAGGGACCTTATAGTGCATTCATTCACTTAATTTCAGAAAGGGAGTGAACAATCAATAACTTTTATTGATAAAACATAATTATTACAATAACATTTATTGTAAGAATGGTTCACCTCGGGCTCACATGGCTAACACCTCCTTCCCCCACTCTTTTTGCAAGGATGACTTATTGGGAGGAGGGAGGGAGGGGGTTACTAAACCACTATCCTAGGATCAATACTATGATAACGTGCTGGGAATACCAAAGAAAATGTTTTATTATGGCTGGCATACCCCTCCTTATATAAGAGGGATGGTAATCAAATTGGTAAATAAGCAACATGAGACTAAAGCATGAAGAAAACAACAGGCAACTCACAAGCTTTTTTGATAGTTACCTTGACTCAATTGATATTGTCGTTATTACGAGCAATGTGGAAAGACGTGAAAGAAAAAATTGTATTCCTCGTAGCCCTAGAGCTCTCTTATATAGGAGAAAAACTCTAGGGAAAAATTACATACAGAAAACTGGAGAAATAGAAAAATATAAATAAAGACAGAGATATAATATCTCAACACTCACCCTCAAGCTGGAGCATATATATCTATCATGCTCATCTTGGAACAACAACAGTGAAAAGGACCACTCGAAAGAGCCTTGATAAACATGTCTGCAATCTGATCGCCTGAAGCAACATGAGAGGTGGAAATAAGCACCTTTTGGATCAAATCACGGGTATAATGACAATCTACTTTGATGTGTTTTGTTCTCTCATGGAAGGCTGGATTATTAGCTATGAACAGAGCTGCTTGATTATCACATTTGATGTGCATCGGAAGAGGTACCTCAATAGCTAGGTCAGTCAGGACGGACTTGACCCACATCATTTCCATGCTCCCATGGGCCATAGCCATATATTCTGATTCAACATGGATCGAGAAACAACAGTCTGTTTCTTACTCTTTCATGAAACCAGCGAGCTACCAATGAACACAGTGAACCTGAAGTGGATTTCCTATCCTTGGGACACCCAGTATAATCCGCATATGCACATCCAGTAACTAAGAGCGGCGTATCTCTTCTGAAAAGAAGACCTGCACCTGGAGAAGATTTCAGATATATCAAGATCATGCAAACTGCATCCATATGAACCTGTCTAGGTTGCTCCATAAACTGGCCGACTCTGCTCACAGTAAATGATATGTCAAGCCTGGTAATAGTAACGTAGCAACTTCCCTACAAGCTCTCTGTACCGTCTCTTATCCACCGCCATCATCATAAAGTCTAGCATTGGGATCCATTGGTGTAGTGGCAGGTCTACATCATGCCGTGCATGTCTCAGCCAGAAGGTCAGTAGCATAATTCCTTTGCGTCATAACCATACTCTGCTGATTGTGTGCAAACTCCAAGCCAAGGAAGTAACGTAGCTTGCCAAGGTCCTTAGTCACAAACTGTCATCCAAAGAAAATCCTTAGGTGCATGAATACCATGTTCATCGTTGTTAGTAACAACGATATCATCAACATAAATCGGAACAACAACAGTACCTCTCTGAGTTCTCGTAACAAAAAAAGAATGATTTGTAGTAGATCTGACAAAGCCATTCTGTTCAATCAACTCTGAGGGTATGTTTGGTACGCGAGTTAGGGCAGGTTAAACTGGTAGAGGGTGACCCGTTTTTGTATTTTGGTGGTTGGATAGAGCGTTAAATTGGGGGCGGGTTTGAAATGGGTTTGTTGGGATATGATTGTATTGAAGTTTGAAAAAGTATGTAGTTATTGTGATATGATTATATTGAAGTTTGGAAAAGTGAGTAGAAGTGGAGTAGTTTATAATTTTTATATGATATGATGGCATAATATATTATTTTTTTTATGGAATTGATAAAAGAGAATTGATTTATTTAATGTATTAAAAAGAGAGAAAGTAGGACCCACATAAGAGAGAGAAAAAGGTTAAGGGTGGGGAGTTTATCCCAGCATCCGAACGGGGTCTGAGAGCTTCTTAAACCAAGCCCTCGGACTTTTCTTAAGGTCATATATGGCCTTGTGAAGTCGGCACACCATATTGAACTCCCCCTCAGCAACAAATCTTGGTGGTTGCTGCATGTAAACTTCCTCGTGCAGATCTCCATACAAAAATGCATTCTTGGCATCTACTGGAAAAGTAGCCAGTCACGTACCACAGCAACTGCAATAAGAATCTGCAACGTGGAGTGACGCACAACTGGAGAAAAAGTATCCTGACAGTCCACCCTAAAAGTTTGGGTGAACCCACGAGCAACAAATCTGGCCTTATATATCTCCACGGTAACATCAACTCGGTGTTTCACAGTAAACACCCACTTGTGCCTACAACAGACGCACCTGGAGGAGCATGTACAACACTCCGCGTACCTTGAGACTGTAAAGTTGCCAATCTCCTCCTCCATCACCAGACGTCACTGACTACTCTTCGGCGCCTCCTAATAAGAACGTGGTATCTCCACGGCCGAAAGTCCCACAATAAACCTCTGAAATTCCTCTGAAAGACGGTCTAATGACACATGGGAAGCAAGAGGATGCATAGTGCATGCACACCTCTACTTATGTAGAGCAATAGGCACATCCAGGTATTCGGTACTTGCAAAAGATGTAGCATCATGGACATCCTGCACCTCAAACTCTACATGCAAATCACCACTGCCATTAGAAGAATTCAAATGCTCAGAAAATACCTTCGACGTGCTGGATGATGGAGAAGGCACATGAGCACGATGTCGACGTTGGTAAACCTGGGAAAGAAAGTAGGTGTAGAAGGTGGTGGTGGAGGAGGTGGTGGTAGTGGTGGAGGAGGAGGTGGTGGTGGTGGTGGCGATGATGGTATAGTGGAGATCGGAGGTACAGGCATATAGACATCTTCCCCATCCTCTAAAGAAATGAGCTTGTCACATGTAGGAGAGTACATAATAGACTCAAAAAAGGTGACATCTGCACTAACGTAGTACCTTCGTCGAACAGGGTCGAAGCAACGATATCTTTTTTGGATCTTGGAGTACCCAACAAATACACATTTGACAGCTCTAGGAGAGAACTTGTCAAGACCAAGAGACATCTGGTGAAAAAAAGCAATGGAACCAAAGACACGAGGTGTAAGTGAGAAAAGATCCGTCTCGGGAAATGCAATCAAGAACGGGATCTTTTCCCCCAGAACCGAAGAAGGCATACGATTTACCAGGTAACAAGCAGTTAGAAGCGCATCCCCCAGTACGAATGAGGCGCACAGCTCTAAATCAAAAGAGTCCTGGTAAAATCCAGAAGATGGCAGTATTTTCATTCAGCCACCCCATTCTGTTGGGAAGTATACACGCGAGATGCTTAATGCACAATACCATGGGATGCAAGTTGGGCAAGCTGAGTACTACAAAATTCCAAGGCACTGTCAGAACGTATAAACTTGATTTTTGTTGAAAAATATTCCTTATTTCATTAATAAAGGACCGAATAACAGGACCAGCCTCAAGCTTATTTTTAAGAAGAAAGACCCACGACAATCTTGAAAACTCATCAACGGCAACAAGATAAAATCTATGCCCCTGATGATCTAGGACACGATTGGAACCCCAAATATCGAAATGAATTAACTCAAACAGACTATGACTACTACGATCCCGACGACTCTAGAATGTGGACCAATGATACTTCCCAAGCTGGCAGGCCTCGTACTGAAAGGTAGAGCGAGGAGAAATCTGTGGAAGAACATGACACAGCTTTTATAGAGGAAGATGACCAAAATGAAGATGTCACATATAGGAAAACGCAGATCCAGTGCGAAGAGAAGAGGCACCAGCATAAGGAGACTGCACCAATCTGTAAAAACCTCCTTGCTCACGGCTAGAACCAATTACCCTGCCAATGAGAATGTGTCCTCAAACACAAGAGCAGACGGATGAAAATGGCACGACAGTGTAAATCCTTGGTGATTTGACTAATAGATAGTAAATTCATGGAAAACTCAGGAGCATAAAGAACATTATGAAGTTTCATTGCATGAGTTAACTGCACCTCCCCTTGACAGTAATGGGAAAGTATGTCCCATCTGCTATCACAATAGATCGTCCAAGCTGGGTTGGACTGAAAGCACTAAACCGACCTCTGTCACCACAGAGATGATGGGATGCACCTGAATCCATGATCCATTCTGACAAGTCTAACCTGTAACAACTAGTAAAGGCATATGTTATACCTGATGTAGATGCTGATGCATAAGCAGCTACCTCTGAGGATCATGAGGGAGAGCTGGTTGACTCAGGAGTAGGCATAATATCCCTGAGTCTCGCCACTAATTCGTCAAATCTCTGGTCAGATGCAGGTAAGGAACTGCTAGCCTGCTGAATCTGTTCTGCTACCTGTGCTGAAGTTGGGAATCCATACTTGGAATAGCATGTTTCCTCAGAATGACCTGGTCTGTGACAATAAGTACAAGGTTGATGAGGGGGCTGACTACCCCCTCCCCTACCACGGTCGCCTCAACTACGAAACTTTGCAAGGCCTCCTCTACAGCAAGATGTTGCCATGGCTGAGGACGTCTGAGACAGTTGAGTACCCCCAGAAGATATAGAGAGCCTACTCAACTTGTGATATGCCTCCTCCATTGGAGGTATTGCGACGTCAGTAAGAATATGTGCTCTAGTTGCATCATATTCTGGGTCGAGAGTCGCTAGGAACATGGATGTTAAGATGTGCGCCTAGGCGCGCCTAGGCGGCCTCCTAGGTGCCCAGGCGCCCCAGGCCGTGCGCCTAGAAAGCACGCCTTGCTTTCATAGAAAATGGCGTACGCCTTGGGTTGCCTGGGCGTCAAGGCGCGCCTGAGCGCCTGGACGACTTTTTTTATGCGTACTTCACATATATCGCATTTTGAAAATGTGATATACATAGCGCATTTACAAAATGTGATATACATAGGCATTTTCAAAATGCGATATACATGTCACATATTTGAAATGTGATACACCTGTTCGTTTTCGACCCGACCCTCATTCGACCCAGTTGCCCGCGAAACCCCTTGCATCGTCCTTACAGAGAAGAATCTCCTCCGCAGCCGCCTCCCTACCTCCTCCAGCGGCCTCCCTCCTCCGACGGCCTCCCTCCTCCTCCAGCAGCTTCCCTCCTCCTCCAGCAGCCTCCATACCTCCACCAGCGGCCTCCCTCCTCCTCCAGCGGCCTCCCTACATTCCCTTTCTCTCCCCTACGGCATTATGTCCTTCTCAAGCATATGAAGGTTCTCGTCCTAGAAGGAGTCAACAACAAGCACAGCCAAGCACTTCAGCATGTGGCGGTCTCCGTAGCCGTGGTCGTTATGGTACTCGCCGTGCACATGTGATTAGACGACAATATATACCACCTAATGTCCCGGACGATGAGGAGGAAGAAGATGAGGAAGATGATTGGATGGATCTAAATGATGATGGCCAAGAGCAAGATGAAGGACGTGAAGAAGAAACTAACATGCGTGATGATGATGATTGAAGCATTAGATTATTTTCTTTCAGTCTTTGAAATGGTGTGTTATGCCAAACAATTTGTCTGTATTTTTACTACATTTCCCCCCTTTTTCTGGTTATAACTGGATAGTTTGTTTAATTATCTATGTTATGGTTCCTTTATGTGTTGTGATTCTTCATTCTTGTGATTAATCACTAATGTTTGGTTAAATGACATTTATTACTCTAACACTCTAGTTACTATATATTTATAAATACAAAAGTTCTTAACAGATAAATAAATCCAATACCTACTGTAAATTTTAAAATATATATATATATATATATATATTAACTGATGTTGCATCTCCAAAATACGACATGCGCTTAAAAAAATAAAAAAAATGTTGCATTTGAGACATGCGACATCCATTTGTTTTAAATAATTATATGTCGCAAGTTTCGAATGTGATACATAGGACACATTTTGGAAAATGTCTAGGCGCGCCTCGGCGCCCAGGCACGCCTAGGCGCCCAGGATTAACGCCTTGCTGCCTTAATAACCATGGCTAGGAAAACTCCCGTCATCACTGAATCCCTATAAGCCTTGAGTTGCTCTAGTGTACCAATCAAGGGAATGCAAACATGTAACCTCTCAAACATACCCCTTAGAGAAGTGTAAAAGGTATGCAGAGGACGACTATTCTACTTCAATGTAAAGATGCCGTGCTGAAGTTGCAGAATCTTAGACTCGTTCTTCGTCGAAGAGTATGTAGCGGCGAGAATGTTCCACGTAGCCTTCGTTGTGGGCCGACTCAATATGTCATTGGCTATCTCCATGGGAAATGTTCCAGAAAGGCATACACATGCATAAGCATCATCTGCCTCGCATGAGGCGTTAACCCTAGTCTTGCCAACAGGCTCCTCCTGTGTAAGGATATGCTTCTTGCCATTACATTGCATTAGACTCATGAACCCACAGTTCATAATTCGATCCATCCATCTTCACAATGGGTGTTGGACCTTTGAAGGCACCCAGGGATGGAATCTCTGCTTTGTTGTCTGACAAGATGACAACAATCTCTAAGACTGGGGTTGCACAGTATAAGAATAATGTCTACACGAACATATAGGAAGATGATTGTGGGTGTAGACTCATACCACAACCACTTCCATTCTTTGGTGACTCCTTTGGGTGACTAGGGTTTTTTAGATAGTCACGTTACACCTTAGAAACCCAAGAATGTGGAGTCCGAGGCAACTGAGAGCAGCCCTAGGCGGCTGCTATTAGATGGCGGGTCGTAGGGTTTGCTGCAGCAAGCAAGCGCAGGGCCGCAGCAACACGTAGGCAGGCGCGCAGCGATGCAGGCAGGCCCGAGAGGGCAATCGTGGATCAGCAGCCGCACGCGGGCGCGTGAGGTGCGCAGGGTGATGGCGCAGGTGACGCGGCGCATGAAGCGTGCAGGGCGACGCAGCGACGTGGAGGTGCGGCGCGGAGGGCTTTTGGTGGGGTGGGACTTTAGGGCACAGGCTCCGATCTAGGACCGTCGCTCTCATACCATGTGGAAAGACGTGAAAGAAAAAGTCGTATTCCTCATAACCCTAGAGCTCTTTTATATAAGAGAAAAGCACTAGGGAGAAATTGCATAAAGAAGACTTGAGAAATAAAAAAATATAAATAAAGACAAAGAGATATATTTATCTCAACAAGCATTGTTAGCCAGTTCGCTAGTCCATGAATAGATTCAAAAAGGTATACCATGATGTTGTTATGATGTTTCTCAATTACCTAATGTCCTCTCCTCAAAAGGGTATTTATCCATTACTATGCTAGGTGTCGCACATCAAGGAAACCTACGACAGAAGTTCTAGAATTGTGTCGGCTGCCTTGCGATTTGGAAAAGCAAGAAGACAAAAGCGAATGTTAAAACTAGAGCTTAATCAAACTATAATGGCATGGCATATACCATTATTGAATTGACATGAGTAAGATCTGTCCTTGAGGATTTAAAATTCACTCGCAATTCCTATACATATGAAGTGTACACTACATTGTATACATCCAATAACCATGTTTTCTGTGAGTATAAACATGTTGAGAAGAGTTGCAATTTTACTAGGGATATAATCTATAAATGATGGATATATAAGCTTCTCTTTTCTTATTGGAAAAGTACAGACTTCAGGTCTCCACTCTCGATTCAAGCACTAAATTGATAAAACAAGGTAATTATTAGACCATATAGCTTTCATGCTTTCTAAGATGCTTATGTTTCTTCATCAATGATAAAAGACAACAACAACAAAGCCTTTTCCGGGTAAATTGAGGAGGGTTGTGCGTTAGGTAACCGACAGCCAGCGCAAGAGAGAAAAATTATTAAATAGTGTTCTTTTAAGAACATGAATTTGTCTCAAATAGTTCGGATCATTTCAACATGGATTTAATCACTGACAAAAGAATGAAGAAAAATTTTTAAAAATACCCAATGTTCATCCTCAGCAAACAGGCATATTGCATCATCAGCTGCTCCGCTTGCAATAACACCCTCCCTGATACATTAATGATGTAAGCAATCATTTTAGTAATGCATGCAGATACTGGATGCTCATTCATTTTTCCACAAATTATTACACCATCCATTGATATTGCCCATGATCTACATATCAAGCTGTCACAAAAAAAGGCTACCAAATTATTAAATTTACCCACTCAGTGTATAAACCATTTACCCCGAAATAAAACTTGACATAATAAAAGCTAACAGGAGACTGAACCTGGACCAGTGCACTGAAAATAAGGTCCTCTCATGATCTCCAGAGAGAGTACACATATGTTCCCTGGAAATCACCAAATAACTAGAAAATCAGGAATGTAATATAAAGAACCTAGGGATTCTAGCTTGTTAACTGATGTTATCAAATAAGAAGCAAATATCCAGTATAAGTTCCAGACAAGGTACTTTAGTTCCATGCAATGTCCTATTATGAAAACACAAAAATTATCAAATATGCAAAATTAAGAAGAGCGATTCAATATCTTCTAGTTCATTTTTCATTTAAAATGCATCAAAAGGCTGCCAGGTAAGTTCTTACAATCATGCATAAATGCAACCATGTGCACACGCATGCATGGATGCATGCATAGTGTTGAGAGTTTGGGTCATATCCCTTAGGGTACTCATTGTGTACACCCTAACCATAAGTTCTCTCTCCAGTATATCGAAGTTGATTGGACGTTCATATACTTACCTCTCACGTCGAGGATTCCCTCATGAACGGATTCTTGTTTGGACGAAGAGGTGCCTAGCGACAACAACATATTAAGTGATGGTGAATGGCAGGTAAGTGGGAGGCTTTTCCAACCACAAAGAGGGGTTGTCAGCTGGCTCCTTCGCTCTTTGGGACAGTGGCGCATGCGCTGCCGGGATGGTCACTCGTGCAGTTTCTAGGGAATTCTGCACTACTTTCAGGGTTAGGGACATTTTGGTGTCATTAGTACAATATGCAGATGACACCATATGCTTTGTAAAGAGAGATGCATGAGCGACGGAGGGTTTCGCTACCATCATAAATTTATTTAGTGCAGTTTCCGACCTACGGATTAATAATGACAAATCCGTGTTTGTTTGTTTCAGGATGAAGGAGACGGAGGCGGAGGCAAGTGTGCTGGCTCTTGGGATTCATAGGGGGCACTCCCTTTCACTTTCTTAGGATTCCCCCCGGTGATTGGGCGATTGAAATAGCATGATTGGTTGTCCATGCGACGAAATCAAAGAAAATGGTATGTATACACTTCTTCCAAGGAGTGAAGGAATTGCTCGAAGTCTTCAGAGGAAATATTCAGACATTTTCAAGATAGGAAAAAAGCCTACATACAATTGTCTTTGTGCATTCCAAAGAGGTTTGGATGTATCTTGGTTTCGGAGAACAGGGTGCCCCCCCTCGGAAAAGTCTACTCGAAGGCTTTCTTTGGTGGGGTTTTTGGAGGCCTTGGTCGCGAATCCTCAGTCGCCCCCTGTATGGGTTGTCAAGAGAAATAGAGAATCCGGCCCCTCTTGATTTCTTCGGTTTCTCTATTCCAGTAAGATAGTTTGAGAAGATGGAGCAAAGACTTGTGGGGTGGTAGGCATCTTCCATGACAACGAGGGTTGTGCATTGTGCTTCTTAAGGCGGTGTTGTATGTTATTCTGTTTTTTTATTGATTGGCATGCTTCCCGCGAGGGTTCGGGGCATCTAGAGATGACATGTAAATTTTTCTAGTCCATTTATTGCTAATGGGTTCGGGCCCCAAGAAGTGTTGGAAAGAGAGTATACGAAGGGATCTTAGTTTTCTGCATATAAGCCCAGGATTGACCTAAGATAGATCTGAATGAAGGCGAAGAATCCATGTAGCCGACCCTACTTAATTGTGGGAAAAGGCTTTGTTGTTGTTGTTGTATTTACTGCTGAGGTACAAGGGATGTCTTTGCTTAATTGGAGGACGATGATGTGATCCAAGGAGGACGTGCCTCGAGGTTTGAAGTTCAGAGAAGATGAAGTGGGACTTGATGACTGTTGAGATATTTCCTATTTTCCGTATTATTTTCTTTTTATCTATTCATTTTTGTCTTCATCGTATAATTTGTCCAATAGGTTCATCTCCTATAAAGAGAACCCAAGGGCCTCTCAATGATATGATTTATTTTTCCCTTCTACATGGTATCGAAGCGACGGTCCTAGATCAGAGTTCCCTTATCCCACCAAAACCCTAGCCCCCCTCCTCTCCCATCGCCTGTCGTCGCCGCCGCCCGACCTCTCCAGCGCCTGACCCTAGGGCCCCCATGCCGCCGCCCAACCCCAAGGCCCCTAGGCCACCGCTCGGCCCCGAGACCCCCATGCGCTACAGCTGGCCCCGAGGCCCCCAGGCGCTATAGCCGGCCCCGAGGCCGCCGCCCAGGGCCTCCCTCGGCCCCTCCTCCCACCATCCTGGCCATCTCCCGGCCATGGTCAGGCTGCTGATCGGTTTCCCTAGGACAACCAGGCTCTTTCCCGGCCCCCAATTCCTAGGCCGTCGTCGGCCCTTCCCCGGCCACCAACCCCAGGTCGTCGTCGTCCCTAGTGCACATTAGATATTTATGAGGATTGTTGTATGAGTCTGCACATACAACCTATCCTCCATATGGTCGTGTAGACTCGTTCATATCGGTCTACTCGCTAGTTGGATTCCGTAATTCAACCGTTACCCCATCATGTCAAAGAGCAAGGGTGATATTTATTCCTCAGGAGTCTTCAAGGGTTCGGCTTCCATCGTTAAGATGGATGGGACCAACTATGAGTTGTGGTCCATGCAGTTTCTCACCCTCATGTAGTGCAACAACAAGGAGCACATCCTGACAGATCCAGAGCCAACGGATAAGGCTGGGGCTTCTTGGAAGCAAGATGACGTGTATGTGCCTGTTTGGCTATGTGGGACTCTTACCACAGAGATAGCCAATGATATTCTGATCCAGCCCACTGCCAAGACGATGTGGGACACTTTGGCTTCCACCTATGCTCAGGCAAAGAATGAGGCCAAGATTCTTCAGCTACAGTTTGACATCTACAAGGCCAAGCAGAATGGTCGTCCTTTGCAAGTGTACTACAGTTCTCTCTGTAGCATGTTTGAGAAGCTTCATAGCTATATGCCTATTACGACATCTCTGGAGCAGCAGAAGGCATAAAGGAACTCCACGACGGTTGGAGTTTTCATGCACGGTCTTGATACAGAGTATGATGCAGCGCATACTCAGCTTCTCACTGAAGCTACCATACCTCCCATGGAGGAGGTCTATAGCCGTTTCAGTCAGATCATCATGCCTCCTACGGCCACTCCTCAACCCTCGTCAGCTATGGTCGTGTCTCGTGGCCAAGGTGTAACGACCCAGTCTAGAGGACGCACCCTCGTGGCAGAGGTGGTGGACGTCCGCGTGGCCTTTGCACCTTTTGTCGTCGACCAGGACATGCAGAGGATACATGCTACCAGAAGCATGGTTATCCTGTTACTAGTCGCGTCGCAGAACAGATTGAGTCGTCAGATACACTTGCTTCCCAGGTCGATCCTCGCCTGGATGATATTGTCTCTCGTATCCGAGAGATGAAGACTCATGTTGCGGAAACCACCAATATATATACCGCAGCCACAGCCTCTTCGAGATCCTCAAGTATCGCTTATGCTTTCACTGGTAGTAATGGTGCAGATATGACAGAGTGGATTATGGGATATGGTGCTTCCCATCATCTTTGTGGAGATAGAGCTCAGTTGAGGTCCTACAGGGCCATACCACCTGATAGATGGGTTGCTATTGCCAATGGCGACCACTTACCCATTATAGGACAGGGGGAGGTGCATTTGACGCCATCCATCGTCTTCAGAATGCGTTATATGCTCCTGACTTTCATATGAATTTACTTTCCATTAGTCAGATTATTAAGGATCTGCATCGTTGTGCCATCTTTAACCCTTCGTCTCTTGTGTTTCAGGACATACTCATGGGCAGCGTAATTGGATGTGGTCGTGAGCAGCGGAGACTCTACAGATTGGTCCAACCTCCTCATGTTGGTGTTTCTACTATACCTACTGGACTAGTCTCACCATATCTGTGGCACCTTCATTTTGGCCACCTTCCTATGCAGAAGCTATGTCATGTTCTCCCTCAGATTTCCACGATATCCTCCTTCCAGTGTGAGGCATGCCATCTTGGGAAGCATCACCGTTCTTCCTTTCCATCTCGTCAGAGTAGGAGCAGTTCTCAATTATTTGAGCTCCTTCATTTAGATATCTGGGGTCCGAGTCGTGTTCCTGATCTCCAGGGACACCGCTTTTATCTTGTTGTTGTCCATGATTTTTCTAGAATTTCATGGGTCTTTTTATTGAAGAATAAATATGAGGTTGGGTATATGATCAAATCTTTTATTAATGAGATAAAGAATGTTATTCTGCCAATGTCAAATATATTCATTCTGCTAATGCTTTAGAGTTCTGCACCTTACAGCTTTCTGACTTTCTTAGATCTCTTGACATTATTCACCAGATCTCATGTGCCTATGCATCCCAGCAGAATGGCAACAACAGTGTTGCCAAGTGCAAACACCGTCACCTACTTGATGTGACCCGAACATTGTTGATACAGAGTCGTGCTCCTCGTTCCTACTGGGGAGATGATGTCCTCACAGCTTGCTATCTGGTGAACTGCATGTCTTCGTCTGTGTTGGGAGAGAAGATTCCTTTCTCGATTACGTTTCTCGGGAAGAATCTTTTCTCTCTTACACCTCGTATGTTCGGTTCAGTTGCTTTTGTTCATGATGTCTCTCCAGGTCGTGACAAGCTCTCTCCCAACGCTGTCAAGTGTATTTTTGTCGGCTACTCTCGTACCCATAAGGGGTATCGTTGCTTTGATCCGCTAAAGAGGAAGTACTTTATGAGTGCTGGCGTTACTTTCTTTGAGTCTGTCATGTATTTTTCTCCTACAGGCGACAGACTAGCCTCGTCCGACTCCGACGATGAGATCTACATGCCTCCACCCCCTACTGTCATACCACCACCTCCTCTACTCCGGCTTTACCACCACCACCACCACTGCCGCCACTTCCTACACCTACTCCTGCCTCCACACCTGCTCATGTGGCTCCTCCACCTCACACTGTGACTCGGTTTTTGCCACGCGTTTTTACTCGCAAGTCTTGCTCGGTTACCCCTGCTCATAGGCTTTGCTAGGGATGAGCATGGGTTGGGCCGGGCTGGGTCGAGCCTTGAAGGGCCCAAGCCCATCTAAATATTTCAGGCCTTGGGCCGGGCTTAGGCCCGCAAATTTTGGTGTTGTTCGGTCCAAGCACAAGCCCGGCCAGTTTCCTTTGGGTAGGGCTTGGGCCGGGCCGGGCCGGTCCAAGCCTTGGTTCATTTCCTGGTCATGAAAACCACAACACGAGAAATATGGAAATGGTGGATCATGCTATGCATTCAAGAGAATGATTACGCATCCCTAAATCAAACACAAAAAAAGAAGTTACACGCATAAGAATGTCCACATTAAAGTAGCTATTAAACCATGCATAGGAATATAAGATGTCTATAGAACAACTAAGTTTGTACATATCTTGAATCTATAATAATGGCTAAACAATAGTAGTATTCCAATGAGAAAACAATGGCCAAACAGTAGCAATATTGGTACTTCAACAATCGTATACAGTATACCTTAGTAGGCAAAACATCTTGTCTAAGGCTCACGCACATGTTCAGGCTGGATCTTTGGTTTTACCCTCAGGCCAACTTCGGGCCATTCCTCGGGCCCCCAAATGGGTTGGGCCTTGGGCCGGGTCAGGTTGAGCCGAGCCAAGCCCAAGCCCGGCCCAAAGTAGTTTTGGGCCGACATTTTAGGCCCACGCCCAGCCCAATCTTCTATTGGGCTTGGGTTGGGCCAGGCTTTTTGGGTTGGGTCGGGCCGGCCCAACCCAATGCCCATCCCTAGGCTTTGCCCATCATCCAGCACGCCCCAGGTATGTAATGAGCACATTGTTTCTATTGATGGCACTACTGAGTTGTCTGTGAAGCAGGATTCCATACAGGATGAGCAGGTGCCCTTGGCAGATGATGTGGATATGTTGATTGCTCCGCGCAAACAAAAACATAGGTGTGGTACTTACCCTCTTGCAGCCCAAGTTTCCTTGAGCAGACTATCAGCGGATTTCACGAGGTTTACCACGGCACTATCAACCGTGGAGATACCACGGACATATCAGGAGGCTCTTCAGGACAGTTAGTGGAGATTAACTATGGAAGAGGAGATGGTTGCATTACAGTCATGTGGTACGTGGAGTCTTGTTTCAGCTCTAGTTGATGCATCTGTGATGGGATGCAAATGGGTGTTTACGGTGAAACACCGTGCAGATGGCAGTGTGGATCGCTATAAGGTGGGACGTGTTGTACGAGGATTCACCCAGACATATGGAGTGGACTATCAGGATACTTTCTCTCCATTTGCTAGACATTCCACTCTGTGCATTCTACTTTCTCCTGTTGTGACACGAGATTGGCCCCTTTACCAGCTTGATGTGAAGAATGCCTTCCTCTATGGTTATCTACAGGAGGAGGTCTACATGCAGCAGCCACCTGGGCTTGCTACTGAGGGGGAGTGCCAGAAGGTTTGCAGGCTTCATAAAGCTATCTATGGACTTCAACAGAGCCCAAGCGTATGATTTCAGAAACTCTCAGACTTGATAGAGCAGCAGGGGTTTGTGCGATCGGCTGCAGATCACTCCTTGTTTGTACACAGAACCCAGAGAGGTACCATTGCCATTCTTGTTTACATTGATGATCTTATTATTACAGGAAATGATAGGCAAGGTATTCAGAGTGCCAAGGACTTCCTTGGTCAGTAGTTTATTACCAAGGACCTTGGTAGTTTATGGTACTTCCTTGGACTGGAGTTTTTTTTTAGGCCCAAGAGAAGGGGGAGACACTCAGCGGTGTTCGCCCCAATATATTAATAAGAAATGAGAATAAATAAAAACGAGAAAAAGAGGGAAAAAAAGAAGGCAAAAGCTGTACAAAAAAATTCCACTGCCCCCAAAAAACAAAAACCACACTGGGGCCTAAACCGCAACCCAATCAGCCACAAGTCTCGCACAATGAATAAGCATGTTGTCCTTGTAAAAGCGTTGGCCCGAGAAGAGGGCCTCATTCCTCCCCAACCAAATCGACCACATCCTTGCAATTGGCAGCAAGATGTCCCTTCTTTCCCTATTTCTGTTAAGCACCAGCGACCCACAAAAGGCCACCACGTCATCCGTTCTCACCCAATCCACATCCGCTTCCTCCCAAACCCCTCATACCGTGGGGCAATCGAAGAATAAATGCTCAATGGTCTCTACTGCCGAATCGCATAACACAGGTATTGGAGATATTGCCCATAATCCTCGCGCAACGATCTCTCGTCATCAGCCTCTGCCTGCGGAAAAGCCATAAAAAGAAGCCAAGGCGCTCTGTGATCTTCAGGCCCCAGAAAAAACAACAATCACGCACCAGCAAATCAGACCGCGCCGGTGGGGGCCGAACCAAAGCCCCATAAGCTTTCCGCATCGAAAAGGGACCGCCCCTCCAGGCCCAGTGATCCCGACCATCGCTAGGCCAACCTGCGTCACCGATGGCGTCCAAAAGGGAGATAAAATCAACAAGCCTCTGATCCGAGAAATTTGCCAGGAAAGGCAGACACCAACACCCATCCGTCCAACAAGAAGCGACAGAGGCATCTTTGTCAGCCGCCAACGCAAACAAACGGGGGAACCGCACATTCAAGGATCCACTTCCCGTCTAATCGTCCTTCCAAGATTTAAACGACTCACCATCCCCCAACACCGGCATAAACAGCGATAGATTCCTTTCAAAGATCTCCAGCACTCCACACCAAAACGGAGTATCAGCTCCGATCACACCAACCCTCTCTTCCACCGCCCTTCCTTCTCCGTGAATCTCCTTCAGGATGCCGGTAAAGAAGTTATCATCCTGGCCCCAAAACCTACTCGCCCATTTGAGAAGAAAAGCATCATTAACAAGCTCCAGTCTCCGCACGCCCAAACCACCATCCTGCTTGCTCTAGTGACCTCATCCCACGCCACCAGATGCAGCCCCCTCCCCACCACCAACGGCAAACCAAGGTAATCAATAGGTAACTCACCCGGAGGAGACCCCAAGTTCCGGCCGCACTCGATCGCCTCCACCTCCGACATCCCAAAAGGAATCACCTTGGATTTGTTCCCATTCTTATACATGCCCGATAACTCGCTGAAGAGTTCCAGCGTCGCCGCCATTCCAGAGACCTCGGATAAGCCTCCCTCAATAAAGCAAATGGTGTCATCCGCGAACTGGAGCAAGGGCACGCGCAACTCGCCCTTGGAGTACCCCTTCGAAAGCTCGGCATCAATCACACGGTCCGCCATGCGAGCCAAAACATCAGCAGCCACGACAAACAGAAGAGGAGCGAGGGGGCACCCCTGGCGCACCCCTCCTCCTAGGCTGGAAGAAGCCCCCATCCGTACGGCCATTGACCAAAACAGTGAAGGACATGGTGGTCACGCAACGCCGCATCCACGATATCCAAACCTCAGGGAAACCACGCCTCCTCAGAACCGACCACAAGAAACTCCATTCGAGGCAGTCGTATGCTTTGGCGAAATCGACCTTCCACAGCACCCCCTGTTTTCCGGACTTCTTCCAATCGGCGATCAACTCCGACGCCACCGCAATGCAATCCGAGATCTGCCTGTCCCGAATAAAGGCCGCTTGGATCGGAGAAATAATCGAATCCAAGACCCGAGCAAGCCGACGAGCCAACACCTTAGGGACAATAAGATAGATGCCGTTGGATATCGAAATGGGACGAAAATCCTCAATACGCTCCGCCACGGAGGACTTAAGAAGCAGCATAATGAAGGCCAGCGAGCTAGCGATGGCCAGCGATGTCTCGTGATAACCCAAAGGAAATATGTCATGGCAGAGCCAGCGATGGCCAGCGACTGGAGTTTGCCAGGAGCCAGCGATGGCCAGCGATGTCTCGTGATAACCCAAAGGAAATATGTCATGGCAGATTGCAGACCTGCCACTACTCCTACTGACCCAAGCATGAATCTATATGATGATGACACTGAGGAGGTCAACAAGAGGAGGTACAGGGAGCTTGTTGGCAAGCTACTATATGTGATTATTTCCAGGCCCTACATATCATTTGCCATGAGCAAAGTGAGTCAGTTTATGGAGCAGCCTAGACAGGCACATATGAATCCAGTCCATATGATTTTGAGGTATTTGAAAACTTCACCAGGTACGGAACTTATGTTCAGCAGAGATACACCTCTTTCAGTTACAGCATGTGCAGATGCGGATTATGCTGGGTGTCCAAAGGATAGGAAGTCTACTTCAGGTTTTGCGATGTACATAGGGAATTCCTTGGTTTCTTGGAAGAGCAAGAAGCAAACCGTGGTTGCCAGATCGAGTGATGAGTCTAGAATACAGGGCCATGGTGCAGGCTAGCATGGAAATGATGTGGGTCAGATCTGTTCTAACTGACCTGACTATAGAGGTGCATCTTTCCATGCACCTCCAATGTGACAATCAGGCTGCTCTTTTCATTGCCAACAACCCAGCTTTTCATGAGAGGACCAAACACATAGAGGTGAACTGTCACTACACTCGTGACATGATACATAAGGGTCTTATTGCCACTACTCATGTCAACTCTACAGATAAGACAACAGATGTTTTTACTAAAGCTCTAGCCAGAGGGCATTATCATAGATGATGTTCCAAGCTGAGCCTTATCGATATCCATGCTCCAGCTTGAGGGGGAGTGTTGAAATATTTTCTAGTTTATGTATTATTTCCTTTTTATCTATTCATTTTGTCTTCATCATGTAATTTGCCCAATAGGTTCCTTTCTTATATAAGAGAACCCAAGGGCCTCTCAATGATATGATTTATTTTTCCCTTCTACAATGACCAAGTGAGTATCCTGCATCTTGGGTGGGAGCTCATACTTGCAGACTCAGATGTTCTGATGGATACGTTGATGTAGGGGGAAGATGTGTGCTTTGCTAAAATTTTAGAAGACATTTGTTAGATTTAGCATGCAGCATCGCATCTCTTCAAACTAGTCGTCAGAAATGGGAGAGGTTTTCATTTTTGATTAAATGATTAGGCGTGAGTGACCGAGGAGAAGCAGAGGGGAAGCGAAGCGAGGATGTGTGATGTGTCGTTTAGAGGCGGTGTTGTTTCGTTGGGTGGAGATGAAAAGGGAGTCGAGGAAGCGTTAAGAGATGAATCCTGCTGGTGGGAAACAGATGTGGCTCTCGAAGTTTGTTGGGAGGTGCTTGCGTTGCGGTGGTCGTGGCCACATGGTGGACTGCAGGATCATGTTCGTTGTTTCATGCACCGGAAATCCAGTCATCGACAATGCACTTTCCTAGTTTCCAGAGTTCGGCGACCAAGAATTCTAAAGGATGTAGCAGATGGGAAGGGAGGAAACTTTATCCTCTTAGGCATCGGTAGGGAAGTGGAAGTTGCCCTGCGGATGCAATGACAGATATTGGAAAAGCCATCGGCAGTCATTTCTTTATGGATATCACACGGATGGATGGTTTGATTTTTTCTGACAAAGGACTGTCAGTGGAAGATGTGAATAACCTCTTGAATTTTGGCCGCAAAGCTTTGGAAGGATTCCTTGGAGAAATCACAGGTTTCAAGATGGAGCTTCGGACGTTCATGTGCTCAAGATCATCATATTTCTGAAAAGCAAGAGCAGCAGAGGGCTCAAATTTCTCAGCATCACGAGCAGATGTAATGGAACCATGCTTCTGATAGCATATATCCTAAGAGTGCCCATACAATTGCAGTGTGTGCACTTCGCGAGAGTGACACTTCCTATGTTGCGGACACCATGTCTTCTAGATTGTGCCAAACCTCCTCTGCCATGAGATGCTGCAATAGCAGTAGAGGTCTGAGTGGTAGAAGCATGAGGGACTGTAATCCTACTCAGATGGCTATAAGCCCCCGCTATGGAACGAATAGATGAACATGTAAGAAGCTAGTTGCGGATGGCATCGTACTAAGAATCAAGAGCCGTAAGGAAAACACCCACCACTGTGGTGTTCCAGTAGGCCACAGTTGCTCAAGACTAGCGCTCAGGGGCATGTAGCTATGAAGTTTCTCTGTTGAGGAAAATACATTGTTGTTTATTCATAAAGCCCAAGGGATCTCTTATATAGTAGAGAGAAACATAATGGATAAATTACATGATAAGGACTGAGAAATAAATAAACGGAGAGAGTATCATAACATAAAACTCTCAACACTCCCTCTCAAGCTGGAGCATAGATGTCTGTCAGGCTTAGCTTGGAACAGCATCTCTGAAAGGGTCCTCGAGAAAGAGCCTTTGTAAAAACATATGCTATCTGATCTCCTCAACTAACATTAAGGTGGTGATAAACCTCTTTTGAATCATATCATGGGTGTAATGACAATCCACTTCAATATTTTTAGTTCTTTCGAGAAAGGCTAGATTATTTGCAATGAAGAAAACTATATGGTTATCATATAACAACTGCATTGAAAGAGGTACATCGACGCCCAGACCAGAAAGAACATAATTGACCCATATCATTTCAGTATTGCGATGCGCCATGGCTCAATATTCTGACTCAACATTGGATCTTGCTAATATTGTTTGTTTCTTGCTTTTCCATGATACTAGACTTTCCCACATACACAGCAAATCCTGAGGTAGATTCTTGTACTTGGGGCAACCAGCATAATCCGCCTCTGCACAAGCTCGGACAGATAGTGAAGTTCCTTTGCTAAATAATGGACATGTCCTTGGAGAAGATCAAGTATCTCAAGATCATGTATACGGCATCCATGTGTACCTGTCTTGGTTGCTCCCTAAACTGGCTAACAATGCTTACTACAAAAGAAATATCATATCGGGTAATTGTAGCATAGAGAAGCTTCCCAACAAGCTCTCTATACCTTCTTTTATCTACTTCATCCGTAGTATTATCATGCAGTTTTATTTTTGGATCAATAGATGTAGATGTCGGCCTGCAACCTATCATTCCTGCTTCTGAAAGGAGATCGGTTACATATTTTCTTTGGGTCATGATAAGGCCCCGCTTGTTTCTAGGAAATTTCAGACCCAAAAAGTAACGCAGTTCACCCAAGTCTTTGGCGACAAACTATCATCCCTAGAAGTTCTTGGCCACAATAATACATTGAATATCATTTTCGATAACAATAATACAATCAACATATACCAAGATGGCAATTGTACCTCGTTGAGTCTTCTAAACAAAGAGGGAATGATCAGCAGTTGACCATATGAACCCCTTCTGTTCAATAAGATCTGAAAGCTTCTGGAACCAGGCTCAGGGACTTTGCTTAAGACCATAGATAGCCTTATGGAGCCGATATACATACTCCCCCTCAACAGCGAACCCATGTGGATGTTGCATATATGCTTCTTCATGCAGATCACGATACTGTTGTAAAAGTTGGCCGACTAGGCGAGTCTGGGGTGTAGCCGATTGGACGAGGCCTAGTCGAGCCGACTACTCAGCCAACTTTTACATAGAGTTTTTTTATTTTTTTGCTTTTTTTAAAAGCAAATTTATTCTAATATGCTTAATGTTATATCTAAAATCAATTACTTTTGTTTCATTATGATAGTATAAAAATTGTACAAAACTATGCAAATATATAAGAATGTATGTATAAAAATGAGTTATAAATTTAAAATAATTAAAAAATTCTAAACTGACTAACGGCCAACTAAATCCAATTAGTCGTCCAACTGACGATTAATCCTTGGTCAGTAACATCGTCGACCGAGGACCAACTACACATTTCTGCAACCTTGGATCACCATATAAAAAACATTCTTCCCATCAAGTTGGAATAGAGGCCAATCATGTACCACAGCAACTGACAACAGAATCCACAGTATGGAATGTCGTGCAGCTGGAGAGAAGTTGTCGAGGTAATCTACCCAGTAGGTCTGTGTAAATCCTCTAACCACCAAACATGCCTTGTACCAATCTACAGAGCCATCTGCCCAGTGTTTGACAATGAATAGCCATTTGCAGCTCACAACTGATGCGTCATTTGGAGCAAAAACAAGAGTCCATATTGCACGGGACTGGAACGTAGCCATCTCTTCCTCCATGGAAGGCCGCCAATAGTTCTCCTTGAGGGTCTCCCGGTATGTATGTGGGATGTCAATGGCAGATAATCCCACGACAAATTTCCTGAATCCTGCGAAAGTCGTACCAAAGACACATGTCCAACGGGGGGTATCTTGCATACGTATGTTTGCCTTTTTGCAAGGCAATAGGCCACCCCAGATCAGTCCCATGTAGTTGTCCACGTTCATCATGTATATCTCTCGACTCATCATGTACATGTTCTGATTCATCGTTCAAATTACCAGTGTCAATAATGGAAATTAAGTTTTCAAAAATTTATCTGAGGCATGCTGGATGATGGGGAACGCATGCGAGCATGGAGAACATACTTGAGGTGTAAGTAGAGGAAGGGGCGGAAGAACAACTTCATCCCCAGACTTAGAGGGATCCATCCAGTCACTTGTAGGAGTATGGAACATGATATAGACTCGTAGAAAGTAACATCAGCACTAACATAGTATTTACCCTGTACACGATCAAAACACATGTACCCCTTCTAGGTACGAGAATACCCAACAAACATATATTTGACAGCTCTAGGAGCGAGCTTGTCACGACCTGGATGTAGAATGTGTACAAATGCCACACGACCAAAAACTCCTGACATAATAGAAGTCCTCAGGAAAAGCAAGAGAGAAGGGAGCCTTTTCGCCCAAAATGGTGGAGGGCATCCGATTGATGAAATAACATGTTAACATCACAGAATCACCCCAGAAGGAATGAGGAGCCTGACTCTGTATGAGAAGAATTCTGGTGATGTCCAGCAAGTGACGGTGTTTGCGTTCAGACTGTTATGAAGTGTAGGGGCGCGATGTTTGATGGATAATGCCATGCGAACTCAGAAATTGGGACAATTGAGTAGTGCAGATTTCCAAAGCACTACAAGAGCAAATATACTTAATAGATTCAGAGAAAAGAGTTTTCATTTCAATAACAAAATTCCGAATCATATTACTCGCATCAGACTTATTCTTTAATAAAAAGACCTACGAGAATCTGGAGAAATCATCCACGGCAACTAAGTAATACATGTGTCCTAATGATCCAGGATATGACTTGGATCACACATAGGAAAAAGTTTAAAAAGATTGTGACTACTACGACCTTGACAACATGGAAAGCCAGACCGGTAATGCTTTTCAAGCTGATATGGTTCACATTAAAAGGCAGACTTGACAGAGATCTCGGGGATGAGATGTCAAATCTTCTACATTGGAAGATGGGCAAAGCGGAGATGCCACGTGTAAGGAGAGATCGATCCAGCAGAAAGGGATCTAGCACCAACATACATAGACAGGATCCAAGACCTTAAATGTCGGATTTCGATTTTGTTTTGGTAAGCCTGGAAAGAGAAATTCGATGCAATTTCGATGGAATTTCGGTGAAATAGCCGGAAATTGGGGAAATTGCTTGAAAACTCAATTTGAAAAATAAAGATATCTAGTATTCTTTAACACAATAAATGAAATAGAAATATAGTTTTTTTTGCTAATAGTAAGATATTAATATGATATGTTACATTAAATTCCCATCCAATCGTCCCAACAGTAAAAAAAGTAGTATGCTGCTCAGAACCAGAACCAGATTTGGAACCGTAATTAGAAGCCATTGGTTTCTCCTCTTGAACATGAATAGAACGGTGACATGTGAGCACCTCTTCAATAAGAATGACGTGACAAGTATGATAACTACTAATTAAAACATATATGTACCAAAATAAAGAAAAAAACAAAAAATATAAATATCTTTACTTAAAGCTTTAATTTAACTCTTAAATCTTGTGTCTAACTGATTTGATTTGGATTTAGATATAAAATATAGAAACTAACTAAAGAGACTTCTTTAAACAATGTAAATTACTCTAACAACTCAACACATTAGCGAATAAATAAGTGAAAATTCGTTAATGTATGCAAATTTTGATGAAAGCGAAGGTAGATTCCCTTATTTTTGTTGTTTCGCCGAAACGACATATCATTCGATGAAATTTCGTTGATATTTCGGTGATATTTCGTTGAAATCCTGGAAAAAGAAATAAGGGAGCGTTTCGATTTCAGTGACCTAAAGAAATGGAAATTTCGGAAAATTTCGTGGAATTTCGTTGAAATTTGAGGCCATGACAGGATCAACCTGTAAATACCTTCATGCTCACGACTGCATCCAACCACCATGCCCGTGAGTATATCCTAAAAAAAATAAGCATGATCAAATATGGCACGTCAATTTAAATCTTTTGTAATCTGACTAATAGAAAATAATTCATCGATAACTCTGATGAAGTAAGAACAATCTACAAACACATTGAGGGAGTCAAATGGACCTTCCCCTATACGGTGACGGGAGATTGTGTCCCATCGGCAATCACCACTAATCTACCAAGCTATACAGGACTATAAGAGCTGAACTGTGGGTGACCTCCATAGAGATGATGAGAAGCTCCAGAGTCCATGACCCACTCCGAAGGATCTGGTCGAGAGCGACCCGTAAAAGCATGAGTAATACCCAATGTGCTCGTGGAAGCAGAAGCAGCAATGTATGACAGGTCAGTAGAAATGCCATAAGATCCAGCAGTCGGGGGTAGGATCTCTCGGAGTCGTGCAATAGAATCATCATAATGATGATCAATAGGGACATGAGCAATCTGGACCTTCTCAGCAACGTGTGCAGATGGTGGGAAGATGTGCTTGGAATAGCATGTGCCTTCTGAATGGCATGATCAGTGACAATACGAACAATGTGGGTGTAGGTGTGTGCCTCCTTTGCCACATGTGCCCCTTCCTCTGAACTAAGGTACGCCACCTCTACCCTGGGAAGCCTCCATAGCCGACGACATCTGATGCTCAGTTTGCACAATCTGTGATATGCTTCCTCCATAGGCGATATGGAAGCATCTGTGAGGAGTTGAAAGCGAGATGAGTCGTATTCCAGGCTAAGGGCAGCCATAAACACCACGAACATTACAGAATCTATGTAGGCCTTATATTGTTATGGTGAGGCCGTCAAAGGTATGTAGCTATGAAGTCGCTCAAACATACCCCTAAGAGATGTGTACAGGGCATGAAGAGGATGATCCCATGTTTGGTTGTGAAGATATAATGCTGGAGTTGCAAGATCTTTGACTCATTCCTCAATTGAGAGTATATACATACGAGAATGACCCAAATTACCTTTGTTGTGGGCTGAGTTAAGATATCATTGGCTATCTCAACAAGACAGTACCAGATAGCCATACTTTAGCATGCGCATCATCTACCTCTCACGAACTGCGTCAGAGCATGCTTCTTACCATGGGCTTACAGTAGATTCAAGAACTGCATCGCCCACAACTCGTATTTTGTGACATACATCTTGACTATAGGCACCGAACCCTTGAAGGAAAATGTCAATGGGGTATCAACTCTGCTTTCTGACATCGTGGACAGATAACTGGGACAGTAGACAAATCATGGATTGTCTACACAGACATGAAGAGGGGTGGTTGAGGGCGTAGACTCATACCACAACCAACCCTAGACAATAGTTGGCGAAAAGTTTTTGGTATTAAAAGGGGCGAAATCAGATCAAAAACTCTGAAATAATACCAAAAACTGTAACAATGGGGTAGTGGGAGGGCTACCGAGCGACGTCGGATGGCGTTGGGCGACGTCAAATCATGTTAGGCAGCTATGGGACGGCTATGGGGATCGTTGGGCGACGCCGGTAGCATCGTTGGATGCTCCTGATGGTAGAAGCTAAGCGGCTAGGTAGTTGCAAAGCAGCTGATTGTCGGCAAGGTTGCTGCTAGGGCAGCGGTTGCACTGCTGGTAGCGGCAGGTGCCAAGGTTGTCGCTAGGGTGATTGAGTCGGATCACAGTTCCTTCAATAGTTGCGAGTCAGAATTCTTCAGCCATAGCAGCAAACAGAGGTCGCGGATTTCATCACCAGGGCCGTGGACGTGGACCTCGTGGAAGGGGTGGCCGCACTAGGCCAACATGCACCTACTGTCACCGAGTTGGACACAATGAAGATACATGCTACTCGAAGCACGGATTTCCTGCATCCGCACGAGCTGCTGAGCAGATAGAGCCCCCATCTGCTGCTACTTTGGATCAACGGTTCGACGATCTTGTTGCCCGTCTGAGGGGCATTATTCCACCATCTGGACCAGCACCGACTGCAGAGAGTCATTCTGATGCTGCTGCTTCTGCCTCTGCGTCTACCAGTACCTCAGGTAGTATACTTGCACTGAACAGTAGTAGATCAGATACTTTACCATGGATTATGGACTCGGGCGCTACACATCACCTATGTGGCGACCAGAGTCTGCTTTCAGGATACACTCAGATCTCTCCAGGTCGGACAGTAGTGATTGCCGATGGCACTCATTCCCCCATCACTGGTCAGGAGGAGATTAGATTGACATCTTCTATGCAGCTCAAGAACGTGCTACATGCACCTGATTTTTCAATGAATCTATTGTCAATTAGTCAGATTACGAAAGATCTACATTGTCGGGCAATTTTTGATCCATCTTCTTTGATTTTTCAGGACATCCATACAGGCAACGTGATTGGTCATGGCTATGAGCAAGGAGGCCTCTACCGCCTGAATCAGACTCCTTTTGCTGGATCCTCATCCTCTTCTTCTGGACAAGTATCAACCTTATTATGGCATCTGCGTTTTGGTCATTTACCGCTTCAGAAGTTGCGTCAAGTTTTACCCTATGGTCTCCCTCACACACCTATTCAGTGTGAGGCATGTCAGTTGGGAAAGCATCACAGGTCGTCCTTTCCCAGTCGTCCAGGTCGGAGTAGTACCTCCAAGTTTGAGTTATTTCATATCGATGTCTGGGGTCCGAGTCGTGTACCCGATCATCAGGGACACAGATTTTATATTGTATTTGCGGATGATTTCTCTAGAGTGTCATGGGTGTTTCTGATGAAAAATAAATCTGAAGCAGGAAATATCATTATCCATTTTCTGAATGAAATACAAAATGTTTTCTCCACATCTGTCAAGCTTGTGAGAAGTGATAATGCTTTAGAGTTGTGCACTAATATTCTGGCCAATTACTACTCCTCAAAAGGAATTATTCACCAAACATCTTGTGCTCATACATCTCAACAGAATGGGATTGCTGAATGAAAACACCGTCACCTTCTTGATGTCACAAGATCACTTCTTATACAGAGTCATGTTCCCTACTCCTACTGGGGTGATGCAGTTCTCACTGCATGTTACCTAATCAACCGTATGCCTTCGTCTGTCTTGAATGAACAGATTCTGTTTTCAATTATTCATCCTGGCAAGGTTCTGTTCACTCTTACTCCTCGTGTGTTTGGGTCGGTTGCTTTTGTCCATCAGTTGTCGCCTGGTACTGACAAGCTCTCTCCTAGGGCTGTCAAGTGTGTCTTTGTTGGGTACTCCAGAACTCAAAAGGGGTACAAGTGCTTTGATCCTGTGCGTCGGCGGTATATGATCAGTGCAGATGCTACATTTTTTGAATCTGTTATGTATTTTTCAGCATCAGGAGACAAGCAGCTACCATCTATACCTCCTGATGCCATATACATGACACCACCACCTCAGATGCCGTCACCACCACCACCACCTCATATGCCATCACCACCACCACCACCGTCGCCGCCGCCGCCTATCTCACCACTACCGTTCCATTATACCCGTAGGCCTCCTCCAGCTCATGGTCATGACTCGTCAACTAGCTCGCTTATGGTATGTAATGAAAATATTAATGTTGATGGATCTGACGACATTTCTGAGCAGGATATGGTGCAGGAGCCAGATGAGAATACAGCTGATTTGGATGTTCCCATTGCTCTACGGAAGTAGAAGAGGAGTTGTGCTAAATATCCATTATCAGTAGCCGTGTCTTTTGAGAGGCTATCTGGAGATTTCAGGTCGTTTGCTATGGCACTTTAAGCTATAGACATTCCACGGAATCATCATGATGCTCTGCAGGATAGTAGATGGCGGCTAGCAATGGAAGAAGAAATGGCGGCACTTCAGTCCAGAGGAACTTGGAGTTTGGTTCCTATACCTCCAGATGTGAACCCGGTGAGCTGCAAGTGGGTGTTTACAGTGAAGCACAATGCAGATGGCTCCATTGACAGGTACAAGGCGCGTCTTGTTGCACGTGGCTTTACACAGACATACGGGGTGGATTACCTTGACACATTCTCGCCTGTGGCACGCCATTCCACTCTTCGGATCTTGTTGTCAGTTGCAGTTGCTAGAGACTGGCCGCTTTATCAGCTGGACATGAAGAATGCATTCCTATATGGCGATTTGCAGGAGGAAGTCTATATGCAACAGCCACCTGGTTTTGCTGTTGAGGGGGAGTGTTCCAAGGTATGCAGGTTACATAAGGCCATCTATGGCCTTAAGCAGAGCCCCAGAGCGTGGTTTCAGAAGCTCTCAGATCTTTTTGAGAAACAAGGATATAAACGCTCCAATGCTGATCATTCCTTGTTTGTACAGAAGACGGCTAGAGGTATCATTGTAATCATGGTTTATGTTGATGATATCTTGATTACAGGAGATGATGAGCAGGGCATTAAGCAGGCGAAAAAAAGGATGGGAACCGAATTTGTCACCAAGGACTTGGGAGTTCTTAGATATTTTCTGGGGCTGGAGTTTGCTAGAAATCCATATGGATTAGTAATGTCGCAGAGGAAATATGTTACAGATCTATTGAGTGAGACAGGTATGCTAGGGTGTCGACCTGCTACGACACCAATGGATCCCAGCATGAAGCTCTATGATGATGACACGGAAGAGTTGGACAGGAGAAGGTACAGAGAACTGGTAGGCAAACTACTGTATGTCACGATCACTAGACCTGATATATCATTTGCAGTGAGTCGTGTGAGCCAGTTCATGGAGCAACCACGTCAGGTCCATATGGATGCAATACACATGATTCTGAGATATCTAAAATCATCTTCAGGTGCAGGCTTGCTATTTAAGAAGGGAAAGGAGATCTCTATCACAGCGTGTGCTGATGCAGACTATGCAGGATGCCCCAAGGATAGGAAGTCCACCTCAGGATTTGCAGTCTATGTTGGAGATGCCCTAGTCTCGTGGAGGAGCAAGAAACAGACAGTCGTAGCTAGATCCAGTGTTGAATCTGAATACAGGGCTATGGCCCAGGCTAGCACAGAAATGATGTGGGTGAAATCTTTACTTACAGATCTATGTCTTGATATACCGCTTCCTATGATGTTGGAATGTGACAATCAGACAGCCTTGTTCATTGCAAACAACCCAGCCTTCCATGAGAGGACCAAGCATATTGAGGTTGACTGTCACTACATACGTGACATGATTCAGAAGGGGTTCATTGCTACATCTCACGTCACATCAGAGAATCAGACTGCTGATATATTCACCAAGGCATTACTTCGAGGCCCATTCCAGAAGTGTGCGTCCAAGCTGAGCATGATTGATATCTATGCTCCATCTTGAGGGGGAGTGTTGACGCATATAGAGTAGTGCCTGTACCTCTTCGTTATTTTATTTTTTCAGTTGTCTACTTTATGTAGTTTACCCATAGGCTACTCTCCTATATAAGAGAGCCTAGGGCTTATGGAATAAACAAGCCATTCATTTTTCCCAACATGTTGGAAAAAAATGAGCAAGTTGTTTATTCCATAAGCCCTAAACTCTCTTATATAGGAGAGTAGCCTATGGGTAAATTACATAAAGCATACAACTAAAAAATAAAATAACGAACAGGTACGGGTACTAATATATATGTGTCAACATTCCCCCTCAAGATGGAGCATAGATATCAATCATGCTCAGCTTGGACGCACACTTCTGGAATGGGCCTCGAAGTAATGCCTTGGTGAATATATCAGCAGTCTGATTCTCTGAGGTGACGTGAGATGTAGCAATGAACCCCTTCAGAATCATGTTACGTATGTAGTGGCAGTCAACCTCAATGTGTTTGGTCCTCTCATGGAAGGCTGGGTTGTTTGCAATGAACAAGGCTGCCTGATTATCACATTCTAGCTTCATAGGGAGCAGTAAATCAAGACATAGATCTGTAAGAAGAGCCTTCACCCACGTCATTTCTGTGCTAGCCTGGGCCATAGCCCTGTATTCAGATTCAGCATTGGATCTAGCTACCACTGTCTGTTTCTTGCTCCTCCACGAGACTAGGGCATCTCCAACATAGACTGCAAATCCTGAGGTGGACTTCCTATCCTTGGGGCATCCTGCATAGTCTGCATCAGCACACGCTGTGATAGAGATCTCCTTTCCCTTCTTAAATAGCAAGCCTGCACCTGAAGATGATTTTAGATATCTCAGAATCATGTGTATTGCATCCATATGGACCTGACGTGGTTGCTCCATGAACTGGCTCACACGACTCACTGCAAATGATATATCAGGTCTAGTGATCGTGACATACAGTAGTTTGCCTACCAGTTCTCTGTACCTTCTCCTGTCCAACTCTTCCGTGTCATCATCATAGAGCTTCATGCTGGGATCCATTGGTGTCGTAGCAGGTCGACACCCTAGCATACTTGTCTCACTCAATAGATCTGTAACATATTTCCTCTGCGACATTACTAATCCATATGGATTTCTAGCAAACTCCAGCCCCAGAAAATATCTAAGAACTCCCAAGTCCTTGGTGACAAATTCGGTTCCCAGTTTTTCTTTCGCCTGCTTTATGCCCTGCTCATCATCTCCTTTAATCAAGATGTCATCAACATAAACCATGATTACAATGATACCTCTAGTAGTCTTCTGTACAAACAAGGAATGATCAGCATTGGAGCGTTTGTATCCTTGTTTGTCGAAGAGATCTGAGAGCTTCTAAAACCATGCTCTGGGGCTCTGCTTAAGGCCATAGATAGCCTTATGTAACCTGCATACCTTGGAACACTCCCCCTCAACAGCAAAACCAGGTGGTTGTTGCATATAAACTTCTTCCTGCAAATCTCCATATAGGAATGCATTCTTCACGTCCAACTGATGAAGCGGCCAGTCTCGAGCAACTGCAACTGACAACAAGATCCGTAGAGTGGAATGACGTGCCACAGGCGAGAATGTGTCAAGGTAATCCACCCCGTATGTCTGTGTAAAGCCACGTGCAACCAGACGTGCCTTGTACCTGTCAATAGAACCATCTGCATTGTATTTCACTGTAAACACCCACTTGCAGCTCACTGAGTTCACATCTGGAGGTATAGGAACCAAACTCCAAGTTCCTCTGGACTGGAGTGCCGCCATTTCTTCCTCCATTGCTAGCCGCCATCTACTATCCTGCATATCATCATGATGATTCCTGGGAATATCGACAGCTGAAAGTGCCACAACAAAAGACCTGAAATCTCCAGATAGCCTCTCAAAAGATACGGATGCTGATAATGGATATGTAGCACAGCTTCTCTTCGACTTGCGCAGAGCAATGGGTACATCTAAATCAATTGTAATCTCATCTGTCCCCTACAACATATCCTGCTCAGAAATGTCGTCAGATCCATCAACATTAATATTTTCATTACATACCATAGGCGAGCTAGTAGACGAGTCATGACCATGAGCGGGAGGAGGCCTGCGGGTATAATGAAACGGTAGCGGTGATATAGTTGGTGGTGGCGGTGGTGGTGGTGGTGGTGGTGGTGACGGCAGTTGTGATGGTGGTGCTGGTGACGGCATCTGAGGTGGTGGTGTCATATATATGGCATCAGTGGATAGAGGTGGTAGCTGCTTGGCTCCTGAGGCTGAAAAATACATAACATTTTCAAAAAATGTAACATCTGCACTGATCATATACCGCTGACGCAGGGGATCAAAACACTTGTACCCCTTTTGAGTTCTGGAGTACCCGACAAAAACACACTTGACAGCCCTAGGAGAGAGCTTGTCAGTACCAGGAGACAACTGATGGACAAATGCAACCGACCCAAACACACGAGGCGTAAGAGAAAACAAATCCTTGTCGGGATGAATGATGGTAAACGGGATCTGTTCATTTAAGACAGAAGAGGGCATACGATTAAATAGGTAACATGCAGTGAGAACTGCATCACCCCAGTAGGAGTAGGGAACATGACTCTGTACAAGGAGGGATCTCGTGACATCAAGGAGGTGACGGTGTTTCCTTTCAGCAATTCCATTCTGTTGAGATGTATGAGCACACGACGTTTGATGAACAATCCCTTTTGAGGAGTAATAACTGGCAAGAACATTTGTGCACAATTCTAACGCATTATCACTTCTCACAAATTTCACCGATGTGGAAAATACATTTTGTATTTCATTCAGAAAATGGATAATTATATTTCCTGCTTCAGATTTATTTTTCATCAGAAATACCCATGACACTCTAGAAAAATCATCCACAAATACAATATAAAATCTGTGTCCATGATGATCAGGTACACGACTCGGACCCCAGACATCAACATGAAATAACTCAAACTTGGAGGTACTACTCCGACCTGGACGACTGGGAAAGGACGACCTGTGATGCTTTCCCAACTGACATGCCTCACACTGAATAGGTGTGTGAGGAAGACCATAAGGTAACACTTGACGCAACTTCTGAAGCGGTAAATGACCAAAACGCAGATGCCACAGTAAAGTAGATACTTGTCCAGCAGGAGAGGATGTGGTTCCAGCAAATGGGGTCTGATTCAAGCGGTAGAGGCCTCCTTGCTCATAGCCACGACCAATCACGTTGCTCGTATGGATGTCCTGAAAAATCAAAGAAGATGGATCAAAAATTGCCCGACAATGAAGATCCTTCGTAATCTGACTAATTGACAACAAATTCATTGAAAAATCGGGTGCATGTAGCACATTCTTGAGCTGCATAGAAGATGTCAATCTAATCTCCCCCTGACCAGTGATGGGGGAATGTGTGCCATTGGCAATTACTACTGTCCGTCCCGGAGGGATCTGAGTGTATCTTGTAAGTAGACTCTGGTCGCCACATAGGTGATGTGTAGCGCCTGAGTCCATAATCCATGGCAATGTATCTGATCTACTACTGTGGAGTGCAAGTATACTACCTGAAGCACTGGTAGACGCAGAGGCAGAAGCGGCAGCATCAGAATGACTCTCTGTAGTCGGTGCTGGACCAGATGGTGGAATAATGCCCCTCAGACGGGCAGCTAGATCATCGAACCGTTGATCCAAAGTAGCAGCAGACGGGGGCTCTATCTGCTCAGCAGCTCGTGCGGATGCAGGAAATCCATGCTTCGAGTAGCATGTGTCTTCATTGTGTCCAACTCGGTGACAGTAAGTACATGTTGGCCTAGTGCGGCCACCTCTTCCACGAGATCCACGTCCACGGCTCTGGTGATGAAACCCACGACCTCTGTTGGCTGCCATGGCTGAAGAATTCTGACTCGCAGCTGTGGAAGGAACTGTGACCCGACTCAATCTATGAAAAGCTTCCTCCATGGGAGGAATAGTGGAGTCCGCCAAAATCTGTGATCGTGCTGCCTCATACTCAGGATCAAGTGCAGCCAGGAACACACCCACCATAGTCGCGTTCATGTATGTCTTCTGCTGTTCTGGCGTAGCTGTGAGAGGCATGAAGCTATAGAGCTTCTCGAACATCCCTCTTAGTGATGTATAGAGAGAATGTAAAGGGCGACCATTCTGCTTTATTGTGAATATGTCATGCTGAAGTTGCAGAATCTTCGTCTCGTTCTTGGCCTGAGAGTATGTAGCCGCGAGAATATCCCACATATCCTTGGTTGTGGGTTGGTGTAGGATGTCATTGGCAATTTCAATAGCCAATGTACCAGATAGCCAAACTTTGGCATATGCATCATCAGCCTCCCAAGAAGCATTGGTTCCAGTCTTCTCAGCCGGCTCTGGATCGGTAAGAATGTGCTTCTTACCCATTGACTTCATCATGCTCATGAATTGCATAGCCCACAGTTCATAGTTGGTACCGTCCATCTTGACAATAGGCGCTGGACCACGGAATGCGCCAATAGATGGGATATCTGCCTTGCTCTCTGACATACTGGATACTGAAGACTGGAACGATTGACAAACTATGTGATTTGTCTACAATGACATAAACGGGTTTAGTTGCATGTGTAAACCTCAAGCAACTAAACCCATGATGATGTTCTGGGTTTTAGGACTTGGAACCGTGCACCCGTACAGGAGCTACACGCCTTGGAGCATTGGATGCGCACTGGATGCGCACTGGATGCAGGAGACCACACGCGCTGGGCACTGGATGCGCTGGACACGCGCACTGGACACGTGCACTGGGCACACACACTGCTCAACCGCACAGGGGGTCACGCGCGCACAGCCTTGCGCAGATCACGCGCAGGCACACGATGGGAGAGGCCCGTGATCACGCACTGAGTCGCGCGATCACGCGCAGGAGATGCGCCGGAGATGCGTGCTGATCTGCGCGGAGATGCTGGCACGGAAGGGATGCGCCACCGGAGATGATCTGCGCGGCGCTGATCAGAGAGAAGTAGCGCACAGCGCTGATCGGAGAGGAGGAGTGCCCGGGAGAGAGGGCGGCGCCGATCGACTGAGAAGAGAGAGAGAAAGAGGCCGGCGGGTGTGGTGGGTAGGGTTAGGGTTTCGAGAACTCCGGTCTAGGACCGTTGCACTGATACCATGTTGGGAAAAAATGAGCAAGTTGTTTATTCCATAAGCCCTAGGCTCTCTTATATAGGAGAGTAGCCTATGGGTAAATTACATAAAGCATACAACTAAAAAATAAAATAACGAACAGGTACGGGTACTAATATATATGCGTCAACAGATATGTATGCTGAGGTTTGGCTTTTTGGTACATTGACGATAGAGATCGCCAATGATGTGTTACATCCTGCCCACAGCCAAGGCGATGTGGGATATCCTCGCAACCACTTATTCTCAAGCGAGAAATGAGACAAAGATCCTGCAGCTACAGCACGGTATCTTTACCATCAAGTAGAACTGACGGACCCTTCATTGTTTATATACCTCCTTGCATGGAATGTTTGAGAAGCTCAACAGTTTCATGCCCCTCACATCTACTCCAGAGCAGCAGAAGACGTACAAGAATGCCACCATGGTTGGTGTATTCCTTGCCACACTTGACCCTAAGTATGAGGCGGTTTGTTCATAGATACGGGTGGATACCACTATTCCTCCTATGGAGGAAGCATTCCGTAGACTCAGCAGGATCACTGTCTCATCTCATACTTCCAGTCAGACATCTTCTAGATGGCAGCCTCCCGTGGTAGGGGAGGCTCTTCTCAGCATCATGGTCGTGGACCTCGTGGTAAAGGAGGTCGCATTCAGTAGTCGTGCACCTATTGTCACCGACTAGGGCATACAGAGGACACATGCTACTCCAAGCATGGTTTTCCCGCATCGGCCCATGTAGCAAAGCAAGCAGAACCCCATGTTGCTTCCTCTTCGGATCAGAGGTTTGATGAACTCGTGGCTCGATTAAGGGATATTATGCCTCCTGCTTCTTCACCTACTACAGGAGGCCACTCAGATGTTGTTGCTTCCGCCTCTACCAGTACCTCTGCCACTGTAAGTACCTCAAGTAGTATCTATTTTTTTTTTGAAAACTCAAAAAAGGGGGAGTCACTCGATGGTGATCGCCCCAATATATTAAATAGAAGAAAGAAAACAAAAGAAAAGAAAATAGAAACTGTACAAAGACGGCCCACCGAGAATGGAGGGCACTAAGAAAGGAACCCCCCAAGTACCAGCAGTATTCTAGCCATGGTCCCAATCCTCCACAAGACGCTGAGCTCGTATTATGATATTTTCCTTGTAAAACCGTTGAGCTGAGAAGATAGCTTCATTCCTCCCAAGCCAGATACTCCACACCCGAGCGATTGGATCAAGAATAATCTTCCTCTCCCTGCCCCTCGAGTTAATCAATCTGTCCCACACAGCTGGAAAGGAAACGGGATTGATCCACGGGAGATCCGCCCAAATCGTGCAAACGTGGCTACATTCGAAGAATAAATGAGTAACTGTTTCTTGTTCCGCAGCACATAGAGCACACAAGGGGTCAACGTTCGGAATGAACACTGCACATCTATCGCGAGTCAAAAGCCGCCCCCGACGAAGGAGCCATAAAAAATCCCAATACGCTCAGGAAGCTTGAGGCCCCACAAGAATCGACAATCGCGCACCAAGACACCATCATCGTCAATGAAAGGGAGAGCGAGAGCAGTATAAGCCTTACGAGAAGAGAAGGACTCCTCCTTCCAAGTCCAATGATCACGCACAGCAGACGGGCGAGGAGCGTCACCAAAAAGAGCCAATAGAGATAGATAATCTTGCATACGTTGATCGGACAGAGACGCAGCGATCGGTGGGTTCCAGCCACCATTGTCCCAGCAAGAGGCCACATACGCATCTTTGTCCTGAACCAAAGCAAAAAGCCTCGGAAACATTCTGCCAAAAGTACCCCTTCCGGACCAGTCGTCGGTCCAGAAGCGGAAGGAGCAACCGTCGCCCAGCACCGGCGAAAAGAAGGAGCGGTAAAGACGGAAAGTCGACGTCACGCCACGCCAGAAGGGAGAAAGGAAGCAAATAGAGTTCCCAGAAAAGCCATCAATCAGATGCGCACCCAGCAGAGCGCGCAGGACATTGAGCATAAAGTTTTCCTCCTTCCCCCACACCCTAGCAGCCCACTTGAGAAGGAGAGCCTCATTCACCAGATGCGGGTGTCTGACACCCAATCCCCCCAAATGCTTGGGCCGAGCCACCACATTCCATCCCACGAGGTGAACCCCTCTTCTCCCCTCCCCGTTGGCATCCCAAAGGAACCCACGCATACACCTCTCCAACCTCAGCCGAATCCCCTTCCTCAAGTAGTATCTATGATTTTACTTCTTAACATGGATCTGAGACTACGGAATGAATTATGGACTCCGGGGCGACACATCACATTTGTGGAGACAGAGATCAGCTTGCAACGTACAGACAGGTTCCTCCAAGGAAAACTATCGTAATAGTCGATGGGCTCATTCCTCGATCACAGGACAGAGGGAGATCAGTTTGCCGCCATCGATGCGTCTCCAGAATATCTTACATGCACCTGATTTTCCATGAATTTGTTATCTATTAGTCAGATTACGAAGGATTTGCATTGTCGAGCTATTTTTGATCCATCATCTCTTTTTTTCAGGACATTCTTATGGGCAGAGTGATTGGTTGTGGTTGTGAGCAGGGTGGTCTCTACCGCCTGGTCCGAACTACTTATGCCAGCCTATCCTCTCATTCAACAAGACCAGTCTCTCCCTTCACTTGGCAATTGCGTTTTGGTCACCTTCCACTCCAGAAGATGTGTCATGTTCTGCCGCTGATGATTTTTCTCATTTTTCGTGGGTTTTCTTTTGAAGAATAAATCTGAAGCAGAGGATGTTAACAAAACTTGTATTAATGAAGTGCAGAATATTTTTCTTCGTCTATGAAATTTGTGAGAACTGACAATGCTTTGGAATTCTGTACTGCATGCTTTCTCAAAATTCTTTTCATCCCGTGGTATTATTCATCAAACATCGTGTGTCTATACTTCTCAACAGAATGGTGTTGCAGAGAGAAAGCATCGTCATTTACTTGATGTTACCCGAACTCTACTTATTCAGAGTCGTGTCCCACATTCATTACGGGGTGATGCAGTACATACGGCATGTTATCTTGTGAATCGCATGCCCTCACTTGTTTTGGGTGAGAAAATTCATTTCTCTCTAGCATTTCCAGAGAAAAAAAATGTTCTCGCTTACTCCCCGTATTTTTGGCTCGATCGCATTTGTCCACCAGTTGTCTCCATGTCTAGAAAAGCTCTCTCGTACAGTTGTCAAGTATGTTTTTGTTGGGTACTCCAGGACATAGAAGGGATAATGCTATGATCCACTGCGCAGGAAATATTATGTTAGTGCTAATGTTATATTTTTTGAGTCGGTGATGTATTTCTCTCCTACAGTTGATAGGTTGACTTCATCAGATTCAGATGATGAGGTATACATGTCGCCCCCTCTTATGAGCACATCACCATCCCGGTCTGTGTCGGTTCACGGTTGCTCCAATCCAACCACCACCACCTTCTCCACCTAAAGCACCACCTCCTATACCACCATATGTAGCTGTTGTTCCACCATTTCCACATCATTATATATGGCGATCATCTTTTGCTCATGGTCTATGCCCGTCAACCAGCATGCCTCGGGAACGTTCTGAATACAAGGTTTCTAACGATGGGTCTGGAGGTGTGTCTGAGCAGGAACATTTGCAGGAAGCTAGCACTCAATTATAAAAGATTACCGATGACCTGGATGTTCATATTGGCATTCGAAAGCATAAGCGTATATATGCCACATATCCACTAGACTTCACGATCTCCTTTGATCGCTTGACAGGGGATTTCAGGAAGTTTATTGCTACACTATCTATCGTGGCAATACCACGGACTTACCAGGAGGCATTGAAAGACAATTAGTGGCATCTAGCTATGGAGGAGGAGAAGGTTGTTCTACAGTCGTGTGGTATTTGGAGCTTGATTCCTGCTCCCAATGGGGTATTATTGTCAGCTGCAAATGGGTGTTTACAGTGAAACACAATGCAGATGGAAGCATTGATCGTTACAAGGTCAGATTAGTTGCACGAGGTTTTACTCAGACGTATGGCATGGATTATCTGGACACCTTTTCACCTGTAGCTCGCCGCTCTACTCTACAAGCTCTTCTATTACTTGCAGTGGTACGTGATTGGCCCTTATTTCAGCTTGATATTAAAAATGCATTCTTGTATTGTGATCTCCAAGAAGAAGTCTACATGCAGCAGCCTCCGAAGTTTGCTGCTGAGAGGGAGTGCCAACAGGTTTGTAGACTTCACAAGGAAATATATGGCCTGAAGCAGTGCCCAAGGGCATGGTTTCAGAAGCTCTCGGGTTAATTGAAAAGCAGGGGTTTAGAAGGTCAAATGCAGACCATTTACTGTTTGTACAGAGGACATCCACAGGTACCATCATTATCATGGTCTGTGTTGATGGCATACTTGTTACAGGAGATGATGTGCAGGGGATAAAAAAAGCAAAGGGATTTCTAGGACATCGGTTTGTCACCAAGGATCTAGGCACCCTAAGGCATTTCTTGGGGTTAGAGTTTGCCAGGAATCAACAGGGTCTTGTGATGATCCAAAGGAAGTTTGTCGCAGATATGCATGTTAAGACAGGCATGATTGGGTGTAGGCCTGCCACTACTCCTATGAATCCCAGTGTAAGACTCTATGAAGATGATACTTGTGAGGTAGATAGGAGAAGATATAGAGAATTGGTTGGAAAACATCTCTATGTTACTATCACTAGACATGATATCTCCTTTGCAGTTAGTAGGGTGAGTCAGTTCATGGAGCAGTCCTGCCAGGTACACATGGATGTTGTATATATGATACTGAGATACTTAAAGTCATCTCCAGGTGCAAGATTGTTATTCAGGAAAGGAACAAATCTTACCATTACAGCATGTGCAGATGCAGACTATGCGGGATGCCTCAAGGACAGAAAGTCTACTTCAGACTTCACGGTATTTGTCGACGGTTCTCTCGTATCTTGGAAAAGTAAGAAGCAAATTGTGGTTGTCAGGTTAAGCATTGAATCTGAATATAGAGCTATGGCATAAGCAAGCACAAAGATGATGTGGGTTCGAGCACTGCTAGCAAATTTACATATAGATGTTCATCTTCCTATGCAGCTACAGTGTGATAACCAGACCGCTTTATTTATTGCTAACAACCATGCATTTCATGAGAGAACTAAGGTGGGCTGCCACTATACGCGGGATATGATCCGGAAAGGTTTTATCTCAACCACTCATGTCAGTTCAGGAAATCAAACAGCAGATATCTTTACCAAGTCTTTGCTCAGTGGATCATTTCAGTAGTGTTTATCCAAGCTGAGCATGATTGACATCTATGCTCCATCTTGAGGGGGAGTGTAGAGATATATTTATGATTCTGTATATTATTTCTCTACTCATCTTTTCTTATGCCTATCTTATGTAATTTACCCATAGGTCTCTCTTCTATATAAGAGAGCCTAGGGTTTCCAGGAATAATAACATTCATTCTTTTCCCAACAGAGATACTAAAGACATGTATCATCTATTATCACAAATAGACGCACATCCTTTAAATGGAGACAGATAAACATTTATATGCCTAAGTTTGTACATATGACAAACCAATAGATTGATGAGCTGACAAGGTTTATATACTGGCAAGCTAGTGTACATATAAGGAAATATGAGATATATGATCTTTCGAATGAATTATACAAGTTTATAGTTTTGGAACCGCTAACGGTGCTCACTCGTAAGATATTAGGGTCACAACAAATTAGATTTGTGGTCATCTTGTTTATCTAACAAGATAAGAATTCGAGAAAATTAATATATATATACACTTTTGGGAATCATATGACTAATATTGTTGTCCAGTGATCGATTGAGAAATCTATTGATAAAGAGACACCCAAATATGAGTTTGAACTTCATGTTTGATCAACGTTTTATATATGCAGGATGCTCAAGTATTAGGGATACCCTAAATTGGTGCGATCATAATATATTATATATCGTGACACTTCCATTCTGAGGGAATTATGAAACTGTATGGATTTTAGTGATTCCACTTTGAGCTAAATGAATAAGAATTAATTGGATTAAATACGAATTCATAGAACTAATTTTTAAATCCTAAGAGTTATAAATTAATCTGAAATGGTTCGAAGACAATGCATAAATTATTCGAAAAGTATCCAAATGGAAGTTCCCGAAGTGGTTTAAACCATAATATTAGATGTAAATATAATTATCAAGTCATTATACGTGGTCTATATAATTGCCATGTCACTATCTCCAAGTATCTATTAATGATGCACAAAAATCCTAAGTGAATTAAGAGTCGTACATTGAGATATTAATATCAAGATAATGATTGTTATATTTATATGGGAATATACGAATATCATTCACATTATTGGCAATATGGATATATATCCATAATAATTAATATTAATATGAATGTGACTCATATTTATTTAGGACATATGTGAATATGATTTACATAATTTAATATATGTAAATTAGACTTATATTTTATTTTGGACCAATGAATTGGATTCATTTTGGTTGGATGATTTTTATACTTATCCCATAATGGATGATGGAAGCTATAGTTTAAATAAAATAAGTAATTTAATAAATCGTAAATCAATTGAAATATGAATTGTTGCAAGAGAAATTAGAAAAGATAATTCTCTTTAATTTCTCATGGTAGACAATCACCATGGAAAGTGGAAAGATTTTTTGTCCAATTTCTCACTGTATATGTCCACCACGGGGGAGATAATTAAGGAGAAAATTATTTTCACTAATATTCCCTTCCATTCAAGGTTCAGGAAAGCGGTATGCGTATGCGTTCAGACAGGTCACCGAATACTGAATAAGCAGTATGCGGGGGCATATGTGGGGTATATGTGGTTATACGTTGTTTTCTAATTTTTAATTTAAAAATAAATAAATATCTATGAATAACATTACCACTGAATTTATGTATCTAAGTGGAGTTAAAGAAGAATTAAGAAAAATGTTCATGTTAGATGGGTGTTTATATGCTTTTAATTGCCTCATATTTAATCACAAAAAATTTTACCATAAAAACTACACATATTAGATGATTCGTGGTAACAAAACTTCAATACACATACATGCACTACATGAGTAAAACCTCAATCCGCATATATAAAAATATTCGACGATATATTACATATACTTGTGAAAACAATACATGAGGAAAACATAAAACATTGCATATACATAATGGTATAATGCAATGCAATTGTATACAAAATGCATGTCATATTCTTACAATAGAATGAAGGAAGCAGAGTTACGGAATTAAGGACCTGAATGAGAAGATTGAAAAGTTGGAGCTGCTGGAGCAGTATGCGGGGCATATGCGGGATATGCGGGGCATATGCGGGATATGCGGGGCATATGCGGGCCGTATATGCGGGAAGGGCGCATAATGCACTGATTCATGTAATCGGTGCGTTCTGCATGCTGCACGGGCATATGCGACCGCATATGCGGCACATGCGGCTGATTTCATGAACACTGCTTCCATTAATTCAAAATTTCAAAATTCAAGTCTATTTAGAAGTTACAACTAACTAGAGAGAGTAGAGAGACTTGCTCTCTACTTAATCCCATGGAAGGAAATATCGCGATATATCGCTGATATATCAATATCGACATGTTACCGATATGGGCACCGATATGGCGATATATCCCGATTTCCATGCATTTTCTTCACAAAGGCTCGTCGATATGGGCGATATTTCAGCGATATATCGTCGATATATCGTATCGATACGATATAGAAACGATATCGATATCGATGCGGCCTTCCATGCTTAATCCATCATGGATGTCCATAGATGGAGGACTCCATCTTAGCCATCCATGGCCCTGTAAAAAAGGCTTGGGTTCTCTTCATCAATAAATTAAATTTCTTCAAGTGCTCTCTAGTCGTAAATTGAGTCAAAAGCTTATGAAGGAAGCAAAGAAGGATATAAGAGAAGCTAAGTAAAAAGCTTATGATGTTTTATACAAAAATCTCAACTCTAAGGAGGACCAAAAGGATACATTCAGATTGGACAAAGCAAGAGAGAGAAAGACCAAAGACCATTCTCAAGTGAGATGCATTAAGGATGAGGAAAGACACGTGCTTGTTACTCAGAAGGATATAGAGACTAGATGGAAGCAGTATATCCATAAGCTTTTCATTGGGGAAGGAAATAAAGAGATCGCTTTTAGAGATCTAGCTAGTAGTGAAAGTTACTTGAATCGTGCAAGCTATAGACGAATACAAAGGAAGGAAGTAGAGGAGTCTTTGAAGGTTATGAAACCTGGGAAAGGTGTAGGACCTGATGACATTGCTATAGAAGTATGGAGAGTTCGAGGTGAGCATGGTTTGACTTGGCTTACAAATTCATTCAATGTTATTTGGTGAAGCAAGAAAATTCATGAAGATTGGAGGAAAAGCATTGTGGTATCTCTTTATAAGAACAAAGGAGACATTCAAAATTGTTTGAATTATAGATGTATGAATTTGATGAGTCATACTATGAAAATTTAGGAACGTGTGATCGAAAGAAGGTTGAGGCAAGTTTCCAAAGTAAAAGAAAATCAATTCAGATTCATGCCAGGTCGCTCAACTATTGAAGCCATCCACTTGATGCGGAGAACAATGGAGATTTATAGAGGTAAAAGGAAGAACCTCTATATGATTTTCATTGATTTGGAGAAGGCGTATGATTCTGTCCCAAGGGAGATATTGTGGAGAGTTTTAGAGAAGAGACAAGTACATGTTCTATACATTAACCTCATAAAGGATATTTATGATAGGGCTTCATCTTATGTAAGGATCCAGCCTGGGAAGACGGACTATTTTGACATCAGCATTGATCTGCATCAAGGTCTAGCTTTGAGTCCATTCCTTTTTACTTTGATTATGGACGAGCTGACTAGTCACGTTCAGGATGAGATACCTTGTTGTATGTTATTTGGTGATGACATTATGTTGATTAATGAAACTAGAGATAAAGTAAATGAGAGGCTTGAGGTTTGGAGATATGCATTAGAGACTAAAGGATTTCGTATAAATAGGAGTAAGCCTATGGAGTGCACTTTCGATGGAAATAATAGTCAAGGAATCGACGTGAAGATTGGTGACGATAACATTCAGAAGAAAGATTCCTTTAGATACTTGGGATCTATTTTGCAACATGATGGGGAAATTGATGGAGATGTTACCCATAGAATAAATGCAGGTTGAATAAATGAAGAGGAGCCTCTGTTGTTCTATGTGATAAGAAAATTCTTATGAAAATCAAAGGAAAGTTTTACACAGCAGCCATGAGACCTAATATGCTCTATGGATCTAAATATTGGCCTGTGAACCATAGACATGTGCAGAGAATGTCAGTTGCATAAATGAAAATGTTAAGGTGGATTTCTGGACATACACGTAAACATACAAGTAAAGATCGGATTCGGAATGATGCAATCAGAAGGAAAGTGGGTGTAGCTCCGATCGAGGATAAGTTACGAGAAAACCGCTTAAGGTGGTTTAGTCATTTGCAAAGGAGGTCGGGTGATGCACAAATTAGGATATGCAAGTGTTGGGATGTTGAACCGACTAAGAGAGGACGAGGAAGGCTCAAGAACTGTTGGAATGAGACTACCCGAAGAGAACTTAGTTTTTTGGATGTAAACCCGAAAATGAACCAAGATAAATCTAAATGGAGGTGAAGAATCCATGTAGCCGACCCTACTTAATGTGGGAAAAGGCTTTGTTGTTGTTGTTGTTGCTCCTAGTTGTAAAAAGAAAGAGGAGAAAATAGAAGAGAGAAACTCTCTTATTTTCTCTCATTCGTCGTGCCCCCATATTCACCGCCAAAAACCCATAGGTCTATCCACCCCAATTGCATCTCATCTTCATTGAGGAACCTCCTTCTCTGTGCTTAATGTACGAGTAGGACTTAAAATTTCGGGAGATGAAATTAAGGGGCAGAGATTGTTGGAACATAGAATCGCATGCTTTTCATAAGACCCTAGGGATCTCTTATATAGGAGAAAAGCCCGAGAAAAATTACATAGAAGTACATTAGAAATATAGAAATAGGAATCATATACAATGAGATGCAAATATCTCAACACTCCCACTCAAGTTGGAAAATATATGTCTATCATGCTCAGCTTGGAACAACACCTCGAAATGGACCTCTAGCAAGTGCTTTGGTGAATATATCAGCAGTCTGCTCTCCTATAGCAATATGGAGGTAGATATGAGTCATTTCTTGATCATGTCTCTGGTATAGTGGCAATCCACCTCTATGCTTGGTCCGTTCATAAAATGTAGGATTATTAGCAAAAAAAAGCGTTGCTTGATTGTCACATAAAAGCTGCAAGGGAAGAGGTATCTCAACTGCAACATCAGTCAAAACCAATTTCACCTGCATCATCTAAGTGCTCCCCTGGGCCATGGCTCTATACTCAAACTTTGCGTTGAACCTAGCAACAATGGACTGCTTCTTGTTTTTCCATGAAACGAGTGAGCTCCCAACAAAAACCGCAAAGACAAATGTAAACTTCATGTCTCTAGGACATCATGCATAATATGCATCTACAACAGTTGTCATCTCAAGAGATGTACCTCTGCTAAATATAAGGCCAATACCTGGTGAAGTCTTCAAATATCTCAAAATCATATAAACAGCATCCATATGTACCTTCCTCGGTTGCTCCATGAATTGGCTCATTTTGCTCACAGCTAAGGATATGCCTGGCTTGGTGATGGTAGCATAGAGGAGCTTCCCGACAAGCTCCATGTATCTCCTCTTATCTACCTCATCAATCTCATCATCATATAATCTCATGGTCGGATCCATAGGGGTAGTAGCTGGCTTGCACGATGGCATACATGTCTCAAGAAGAAGATCAGTCACAAACTTCCTCTGGGTCATCACAAGACCACGCTGGTTCCTGGCGAACACTAACCCAAGGAAGTAACGTAGACCGCCAAGATCATTAGTCACAAACTGTAAACCTAGAAAATCCTTAGCAGCCTGAATACCATGTTCATCATCACCCGTCAAGGTTCAGAAAGTCAGTATGCGGTATTCGTTCGGTCAGGCGGTCCCGAGCGAGTAAGTGGATATGCGGAAGTATATGCGGATTATGCGTTTTGCGTTATTTTAATTAAAAATAAATAAAAAATAAAATAATAAATTCAAATAGTGAAGATATATGTTTCAAAAAAAATATAGATGTGGGTGTCTAAAATTGAGTATTGTCGGACTGCCCAAAATTGACTTTTAGCTGGTTTCCAAACCTTATGTTGGCTACAATGAGCTGTGTCTCTTGATATATATACCGACCTTTGATTTTGATTATTTTGTCTAAACAAAATGATGTGTTTATGGAACTTTAATCAATGGAAATATTGAAGGTTTAGATGGTATATATGTTAGGGAGACATGCATGCTATTTTTCTTCCAAAAAAATGTTTGTGCTGAAAAATCCACATCTTTCAACGCATGTTTAACATGATAAACCACAACTGGTGTTGAAATATTCGCTATTCGCATGCCTACTGTAGGAGAAATGTATCGTTGAGTTTACCAAGATTGTGTGACGTCATGGAAGAAAATACTTATGCCACTTTATTTGTGAGGCTTAAAATCCGGGATTTTCTTTTTGAGTACTTTATACTGCAGTATTGGGATGGGATTTCTCCATCTGGAAGTCATGCTTCTCATGGGGAATCTTTGGTACCAGAACAACAGCCCTCAGGGAACTCAGCAGTCTCCACTCCTAGCACATATTCAGATAGTGATGCCTCTGAGAGCAATATCATCACACCAAACTCCCCTGAAGTTTTTTATCTCCCTTATGGATGTCGAGTTCTATGGCTTCTACCAATTCATCATTACCTTTTCTTGATGAGAAGTCATCGTTAGCATGCATTGTTGGTGCAATTCCGACGGGAGCTACTGGGAAGATCAGGATAAGCACTACTGTGAGTATTTGTAATACGCGTTTTGTACACTATGCCTTTGAATGTTATCAAGTGTTATTTCAAGGAAATATTGGATTGATAGTGTTCACACTTTACAGATACCATAGTCAATAGATTCACCTTGATGCAATGATTTCATTGAAACTTGTTGTGTTTATATCAGAGACCATCTTGTATAAAAATGGACTTCAAAAGGTTCTCTGAATTGTGTAGCACCTCAAAACATAGTACCACATCTAGTAATCTGGAATTTTGGTATTACCTTATAAGCAGTAGAAGCCACTACTTGCATAGTGCCCATAATGTTATAGATTTATACTCATTAGCCATAGTCACATCATTAAGACTAATTAAGCATGATTAGTGCGAATTACCTGTCATTAGTGATAATTAAGCGTCATTAGCATAGATTTACACTCATTAGCCATAATCACATCATTAAGATTAATTAAGCATGATCACCATAAGATTAATTAATTAGCCATGCGGGATCCGCTCGATCCTAGGCGTCTGTAACACTCTCTTCTTCCTTTCCTTCTCCGCCTTTTTAATAAAATTTGGGGCGATCACCATAGCGTGCATCCCCCGAAGAGCTTTGGCTTCAAAAAAAGATTAATTAAGCATGATTAGTGCTAATTAACCGTCATTAGTGATAATTAAGTGTCATTAGCAAAAGTAAGACACATGGAGAGGAAATCATGGGACACGTGTCGTTATATAGTCAGGACAAGTGTCAAAACCTCATTAGTATCATGTGTCATTATCCTAAGACTAGCACGTGTCATGGTGTAACCTCTTGCTTGGGCAACAAGTTATCTCGTGGATAAGCCAAACCTCTTGCTTAGGCAACAAGTTATCTCGTGGATAAGCCAAACCTGTTGCTTGGGCAACAAGTTATCTCATGCATAAGCCTAGCCTCTTACTTGGGCAACAAGTTTTCTCATGATTAAGCCATGTGCCATGCCATGTGTCTTCATACATGGATAAGAGACAACATGTGTCTTGGAGCCTCCCTTACATGTTGACACATGTCACACATGTAAAGGGGGTGGAGGCCTATAAATACCCATGACCCCACATACTCCTCCTCACTTCATCCCACGCCCATCTCTCCACCTTAGAGCCGTAAGGCCGCCGAGGTTGCGGGAGGAGCACGAGAGGAGCCACGGCGAAGCCCTGTCGGTGATCGAGAGTGTTTTTAAAAGCCGTAACGAAGTTCTGTCCACATCGAGCCGTAGTACTCAAATCTAGGATGGCTATAGAGGGAGATTTCACAAAAGAAGGCGATCTCGACTCGAGTTAGATATCGATCAGGTGAGGGATTCTCAAGCGCTATTTTAAAGCACTAGTCTTTAGCTTTTATGCATGTTTATGATAACAAGTATGAAACTGTGTTTTCTAGAGCTTTTACGTAGGAGTTTCAAGTACCGTATACCGGATATGAAATCAAGTATTTAGAAAGTATTTCCAATGTCATTTCAAGTGCTTTATGTTGATAACATGTTTTCAAGCATAAAATTCATTGTGGAACAGAAAGCATAAGTTCCACTACTTAGATATGAGTTTTTATGTGAAGAATTATATTTTGCACGGTTACTATGCATTATGGATCGGTTTTCAAGTTCTTAACAAGTTCTAGTTGTCAGAATATGTATGTTATGTCAAGAGTGTTTTATGTTCATGAATTAGCTGTTATGAGCTTGAATTAGCAAAAGTACGGTTTATTAGTGGCAAGAAAAGAATCAGAATCAGAAGATAAGCACCACAGTAGCTCTTTTATACAAATCATGAACTAGCCATTAGATATGGTGATGTCATTAGATATGACCCTGAAACCGCCATTAGATATGGCAAACCATTAGATATGGTATCAAGAGGACTTTGGGTCCGCATTCTGTATACATATAGGCTTTGGGCCGTATGCAGGGTGTTTTTGGTCTTTGGGACCGTCTGCGCGTATGACAGCTTTGTTTCAGCGTTCATGAGTCAATAAATTAGCCACAGTGGTGATTAGTACAAACAGCTTGATAGTGATGATTATGTTTCAGTTTATCTGCTTTTGAAGTGATTTCAGCGTTCATTTGTAAAACTAGCATGTTGTTATATGTAATTTTTGTCATAAAGTCTCTTCCAAGCTATTTCACAGTTTTCAGCATAAATTCTTGTCATGATGCTCATATTTCAGATTTTAGCTATATGTAAAAAGCTTGAGATCCTTTCACTGGGTCTAAGCTCATAAATGGGTTTAGACTCATCCCTTTATATTATAATTATGTACAGATCAGCAGAATCACGAATAGCAGGGGAAAGGACCACTGATACACTTGGAGGAGGTGTCTTTTGCTTTTCGTTGTTTTTGTACTCTCTGGGTTATTTTGTAAGAAGTTGTAATAGATAGAACTTGTGTAATACACTTCTTGGTGTTGTGAACTTGAAATACAAAGATGTTATGTTTTTGAGACTGCCACATGTTTGCTTGAGGAAAAAAAAGAAGAAGAAAGATATCTGTCGCGGCACGTCCTGGTTAGCGGGACGGGTCGTGACAGTATTAGTTCAACTCCTTGTGAAATACATTGGAATCAATCTGAATGTTTTGCACGCTCTTCTTCCTTTTCTTCGAGGATAAACGTTTCTGGTTAATGTTTCTGGTTGACAATCTCAAAAGTTTTGGATCGTACCCTTACCGGATCCCTAAATGATCGCGTGCCAGACCGCATATCCACCTTATATGCCACCTCATATGCGGTTTACACGGCCTGATTATGCGCTTAGGCCGCACATGACCGCATATGACATATGCGGTTCGGAAGGGTGCCCGCATACGCATATGCGGCCGCATGGATCGCATTTCTGAACCTTGTCACCCATGACAATAATATCATCAACGTAAATTAGAATAGCAAGTGTACCACTTTGTGTCCTCTAAACAAACAGTGAATGATCCGCAGCGGACCGCACAAACCCCCAATGCTCTATCAATTCTGAGAGCTTCTAGTACTAAGCTCTCGGACTCTGCTTCAGGCCGTAAATTGTCTTGTGGAGCCTACACACCTTTTGAGACTCCCAATAAGCAGCAAAACCTGATGGCTACTGCATGTAAACCTCCTCCTAGAGATCACCATATAGAAACACGTTCTTCACATCAAGTTGGTAGAGAGGCCAGTCTCGAGTAACAGCAACCGATATAAGGATACGCAATGTCAAATGTCTAGCCACCGATGAGAAGGTATCCTGGTAGTCTACCCCATATGCCTGGCTGAACCCTCATGCAATAAGCTTTGCCTTGTAGCGATCTATATTGCCATCTGCTCGTTGCTTCACCGTAAAGATCCATTTGCACCCCACAACAGCGGCACCTGGCGGAGCAGAAACAATACTCAAGTACCACGAGGTTGCAAAGTTGCCATCTCTTCCTCCATGGAAAGTCGCCAGTTATTGTCTTGTACTGCCTCCTGGTATGTTCGTGGGATGGTGACAGAAGAGAGTCCCACTACAAACTTCATGTACTCGTCAGAAAGATGATCCAAAGAAACATGCGTAGCTGAGGGATAAGTGGCACAGTTACGACATGGCTTCCTCAAGGCAATATGCACATTAAGGTCATCTACCTCGTTGTTCTCCGATATCAGCTCCTCCTATAAAGTGCCTTGTGGTACACGCATGTCATAAGTGCCATCGGTAGAACCAATGTTTTCAGTACATACTGAGGCGTGCTACATGACGGGTAATGCACATGAGCAGAGGAACGAACAGAGGGCCTGCAAATGTAAAATCATGGTAAAAACTGTGTTCGGGTAGACGGTGCAGGAGGTGGTGTTGTAGGTAGTGGTGAAGGAGATGATCATAGCTCAACCTGAGGAGGTAGTGGTGGAAGTAGAGGAGGTGGTGAAACAAAAACATCTTCACCAGAGTCAAAGCTAGACAACATGTAACCTGTAGGATAGAAATACATAAGATTCAAAAATGTGACATCAGTACTCACATAATACTTCATCCGTACAGGATCAAAACATCTATTATCTATACCCTTTTTAGGTATGAGAATAGACAATAAACACACATTTGATAGCTCTCGGAGAGAGCTTATCACGACCAGGAGTAAAATTGTGGACAAAGACACAGTTCCAAAAACCCTGGGAATAAAGGGAGAAGAGATCCTTCTCAAGAAATGCAATCGAGAACGCAACATTTTCTCCAAGAACCGTGGATGGCATATGGTTCACTAAGTAGCATGTCGTGAGAACTGCATCCCCCAAGAACGAATGAGGAGCTCAACTCTGAATCAAATGGGCCCTTGTGACATCAAGAAGAAGACGGTGTTTGCGTTCAGCAACACCATTCTGTTGTGATGTGTACGCACAAGAAGTCTGATGAACAATACTAAGAGAACTGAGGAATTCAGATAGTTGTAATGTGGAAAATTCCAAAGCATTGCCGGTGCAAATAAACTTCACATGAGCAGAAAAGATATTCTTTATTTCAATAAGAAAATAGTTAATGACAAAACCAGCATCAAACTTATTCTATAACAAGAAAACCCACGAAAGCCTTGAAAAATCATCTACAGCAACTAGATAGAATATATGCCATGGTGATCGGTAACACGACTAGGACACCAAATATCAAAATGAAACAACCCAAACGACTGACTACGGTGACGACTCTGGCTACTTGGAAAGGAGGAACGATGTCCCAAGCTGATATGGCTCACACTCTAGGGTAGTACGAGTAGATGTCTGAGGAAGGACATGGCATATCTTCTGTAGAGGAAGACGCCCAAAGTGAAGGTTCCACATGAACAGAAAGACTAACCTAGTAGGAATAGTAGCAGCACCAGTAAAAGGAGGCTGGACCAGTCTATAAAGTCCTCTCTGCTCAGGGCCACATCCAATCACCCTGTCGGTGAGTATGTCTTGAAAAACAAGATATGGGTCAAATATGGCATGGCAATGTAATCTTTTGTACTCTGATTAATAGACAAAAGATTCATCTGGAATGCTGGAGCATGTGAGACATTCTGCAGGCATCGAGGGTGCTAGGACAATCTCCCCTTGACCAACAATGGGTAAATGAACCCCATTTGTAATAACCACTGATCTACCAGGAGGGATAGATCTGTATGAAGCAAACTGTGCTCGATCTCCACACATATGATGAGATGCGCCGGAGTCCATGATCCAATCAGTCAAATCTGAACTGCTACAATTAGTAAGTACATAAGTAATACCTGACGAACTCGTAGACGCTCTGGCAACAGCTGCAACGTCTGAAGGTCCTGTAGCTGGAGTGGTCGGTGTAGTCATCATCTCTCTCAATCTAGAGACAATATCGTCAAGCCTAGCATCATAAGCGAGAGCTGGAGTAGTCTTTGTCTTCTCAGCAATACGGGCAAACGCAGGATACCCATGCTTCAGATAGCATGTCTCCTCCAAATGACCTGGACGGTGGCAGAGTGAGCATGGGCCATGTTTACATCCTCCTCCTCGACCACGAGATCCTCGCCCGTGAAATTGTGAAGTATCCCCTCTGTCGCGAGAAACCGCCATCATATTAGAGGAAGTAGTGATTCTGTTCAGCCTCTTGTAGACCTCCTCCATTGGCGGTATCGTCTCTCCAGTAAGCAGTTGAGTACGTGTTGCATCGTACTCAGAGTCAAGAGAAGATAGAAAAACTCATGTCATAGTGGCATTCCGGTATACTGTTGCTGAGTAATGGGCATAAAGTAATGAAGTCACTCAAACATACCTCGAAGATGCGAGACGTGGGCATGAAGAGGACGACCATTCTGCTTGGTCGAGAATATCTCATACTGCAACCGGAAGATCTTGCTCTCATTCTTGGCTTGCCCATATGTGTCAACTAGGATGTCCCACATAGCCTTGGGTGTGGGTTGATTGACGATGTCGTTGGCAATCTCCGTGGTAAGCATCCCGGAGAGCCAAATCCGTGGATAGGCATCATCTTGCTTCCAAGTAGCATTAGCCTCAGTCTTGTCCGTTGGCTCTAAATCAGTCAAAATGTGCTCCATGTTATGGCATTGCATAAGGGTGCAAAACTGCATGGACCACAACTCAATAGTTGGTCGCATCCATCTTGCCAATGAGAGCCGGGCCCTTGAAGACATCGGACGATGAAAATACGTCACCCTTGCTCTGACATGATAAAAGAAAATAACCGAAAAATCGGGATAAGACTGGGAAGTAGACTATTCTGAGCGAGTCTACACAATCATATGGAGGAGTGGTCGTACGTGTAGACTCATACAAGCATCCTCTTCAGTCTTTATTGTATGTGAGGGCCGAAAAACATGATTTATATGTCTGAAATCACGGATTCCGATCAAAGTCAGATCGTTTTAGGCTATTGTTTAAAGCACGACAGCCTGGAGATGACCTTCGAGCAATGCGACAGCTTGCGTGCGGCAGCCGAGCGGTTCCCCGAAGACAACAGCAGCCGGTCTAGGGGGTTCCGCAGTAGATGCGGTGGCCCGCAGGTGGTGGGGTGGCGGTCCGCAGCGACCTGAGCAACTGTCGAGCGACGGTGGTCTGGAGAGATAACCCGCAAGGGGCGGTGGGCAGGCGGCGGCGAGGGGAGGGGGTTAGGGTTAGTGTTTTGGGGATATGAGAACTTCGGTCTAGGATCGTCGCTCTGATACCATGTTGGAAAATAGAATTGCATGCTTCTCATAGAGACCCTAGGGCTCTCTTATATAGAAGAAAAGTCCTGGATAAATTACATAGAGGCACATGAGAAATATAGAAATAGGAAACATATACAATGAGATACAAATATCTCAACAGAGATCATTCTTGATCTCGTTGGCATGGGCAACTTGGCAGAGAAGATCTCTCAGGTTTGTGGGAAATACCATGACTCATCACCATGCCTGCAAATGCACGCATCCGTCAGATGGGACTTATGTCAGGAGGTCTCTTATTTTAAAAACTCGTGCATCAAAAGTATTCTTCCATACTCGTGTGATCTTGCAAAACGTTGCGAAAATTATTTTAGTTACTATATGATTTCGCTTTTTCAATTATTTATTTGTTATACGATTGCAATAGGAGCTCGTATAAGGAACACATTATTCTACGAATTTGATTTGTTTATTATGGGTTTCCTTGATGTGCGAGGCTTGACTTCCCTTCACATGGAAAAGCTTAAAATGTAAATTTGGATGCAATGATGATGAAACTCAAGTACCTTACAGGTGCAACAAATAAGGAATTTTTTTCCTAGTACAAAGACCTTGGTATCACAGTGTATGCTTGTGCATAATGTCAAGGGACCATGAAGTCCTCTGTTGGCTTCTATATATTTATTAGAGGGAATTTAATTAAATGATGAAGTTTGAAGCAAATAGTTCAACCAAGTCTAGTGTCAAATCAAATAACATGGCTATGAAGAATAGAGTTATGGGTTAGGTCATTGCTGTCAAGGTTTGAAATATCACGACATTGTCGATATATCGTATCGACGATGAAAAAGTGTCGATATTCACCTATATGTTGATTTTCAAGATATCGGCGAGATATCGCTAAATCGATCATTTCAAACAGAGGGCTTCGCTCCCTTTTGGCAATTGAGATGAAACAATTCTAAAGTCAATCAAGGAAAGTTTGCATACATATATTTTACATGATACTATATTAATATTTAATACTCCAATCAATATTGATTTTCTTTAGTTCAAATAGAATCTTTCTAATATATTTTAAATCATCCTCTATCATTCAAAATTATGATTATTGTTAATAATATTTTTTTAAAACTATATGTTATCATTCTCATTTGCTTGTTTATTTGATTTTTGATAGAGCTTAGGATTTTATTTATACATAATATGTGATGTGATATAAAGATAATGTGTTAAATACACCTCTATTATATCTCTCAATTTTTAGTATCTGAATTTCAGCATTTCCTTTTCAATACCTCTCAGCAGTCAACAGTCAACACTGAGAGTAGTGACATGTATGATATAATGTGTATTCATGTGCTAAATATACCTCATTCTTGCATATAAGGGTGTATTTATATGTTATTTATTATTTTAAGAACTATGATGATCTTAATTTACAAAAAAATCGCTTTTTGTGTCATTTTTGAGATTTCCATCGATATCCCTGATGTATCCCTTTTCAGGTTGTCTAATACGATATAGATATCAATATTTCAAACCATGATTGCGGATGCGATGTGGATCGGATCAGATTTGACTGACCTTAATATAGATGCGCCTCCCCCACTATAGTTTAGATGTGATAATTAGATGATGTTTTTAAAGCTAACAATCTTGTCTTGCATGAGAGAATAAAGCACATAGAGGATGATTTCTATGTTTCTATTATACTAGGACTGTGACAAAACAAGGTGATAAGTGGTTATCACCCCAAAATAGACCGTTGATATCTTCACCAAGCCACTTCCTGGAGTCACCTTTGAGAAATGCAGTTCCTACTTGGGCATGATGGTTCCTTATGCTCTAACTTGAGATAGAGCATTGATAGTTTTGTAACCTAAACGTTTGCATGTAATTTTTCCATTGTGTTTCATTGTCTCTGAAATTATCTCCGAGGCCTCGTGTGGATGGTCGCATCATTAGTTTACCAATATACTCAAGTCAAAACACAAACCATGTTACACATGAGATGTATCAACACACGCCAGCTACTAGAGTCTCCTTTAGACTCATGATGATACATGTCTATCATGGTGAACATCGAGTACCATTACAGTGAATCATTTTTTTTGAAAGTAAATCATTAAAGTATCATAATCCATATACGCACCTTATGTATCGGTGGTCTGAAAATGTATACTAGTACACTCTCAAGGTCGAGGAGCCCTTTTTAAGGGTCAAGAAATGATGTTTATTGGTATTGTGGAGAAAGATGAGAGAATGAATGACATGTCTTATTCATGAGATCCAGGGTTTCTTATATAACGTGAAACCCCAGAGAGCCAAAAAGAGAAAGTACACAAAAGACCTCGAAGGGTTATACGACTCAATAATTAAATAAAAAGAAATAGCCTAATACCAATATACTCTTTCCCCCTCATGGTGGAGGATATCTATCGATCATGCCGAACTTGGAAATCATCAACGAAAGGCACTTCTTCGGTAGTGCCTTCGTGAATATATCCGTGAGCTAAAGATCTGTGGAGATATGAGGGCTAATGATCTTCCCTCCCCTTATTGCATCTCGAATGAAGTGATTGTCAACTTCAATGTGCTTAATCTGCTCATGAAATACTGGATTGGTGGCAATGTATATAGCAGACTTGTTATCAATATAAAGATATAAGAGTAATAGCAGGAAGTCCAAGATCATGTCGAAAAGAGGCAAGCTAGGTAATCTCACAAGTGGCATGGGCCATTGTCCTATATTCTGTCTTTGCATTCAATGTAGAAACCACCATCTGAGGCAAATTTCGTAGTAATGCCCCAAGATTACAAAAATCCTTGGGTACTGCACATCTTTATTTTTTAGTTTACTACTATAGGAATATCACCTTTTTTGAATGCGACACCAGATGTCGCATGCCAAACATGCGTCATGCATATATCGCACTATGAACATGCGATATATGATACATTGTCGCATGCCAGAAATGCGACATCTGCAAAAGTTCCTAGAAAGTAAAACTCGCATGGCCTATGCTTTTATCGCATTAAATAGATGTGATATTCACTGGAAACCTTGGAAAATACCATTTCCATTCCAATTCTTTCTTTGCTTGAATTTAAAGCTCTTGAAACCAAATTTTCTGCTGAAAATTTTTGTGTGACAAGTTTAAATGTTATTAGTTTGCAAAATAATAAACATATCCTAATTGAAATAAAAATCCAACAAGAGACCACGAAACAAACATTGTATAGTTTGAAACTACAATATAATTACACGTATTTGACATTCAATACGTATTACAACCCATAAAACTTTACATTACAAATGTCCCCTCTCTCTGTCTCCTCCTCCATTGGAATATCGTCAAAACTTCTCGCATGTCAAAAGGTCTTAATCGGTTGCCTTCATAAAACATAGATATTTGGGAAGTCCCTGCACCGTCGTCCTCGAAAATCGGCAACGATGGTGCCATAAGTGCGCAGTAAGTAGGTTGAGTACCCCTTACGTTCCCTCCCATCAAGTTCCTCATAGGTACCTGTGGTGTTTGCATTTCTTCAGCAGGTGGCTTGATAGCAGGGATGACGAAATTGGGTCTCTAACACAAATTCTGACAGCTCTTGATGATCCAAATCAGGGGATGGGACACGTTCCATGTTTAGAACATCTGCTTCTTCAACCTCTGGTGCAGCAGATGGATAACCGCGTTCGCGTCCACATCCACGCGCTCGAGCGCGACCTCTTCCTCTCATTACTAGCCAGTTGACGAGCATGGAGATAAAATTTGAAGATGAGATGTTGGGATTGTTACTGCTTGCTACTCTCTACTAGATTCATGAGAGACTTTGAGAGTCTCACTTACGAATTCTGCAGTCAATGGGGTTGTTTCTTTGGAGACAGTCAAGTCTGGCATTCTGAATGAAGAGATGCGAAGAAAAACCCAAGGAAGCTCCTCACATTCAGAGGTTTTTGTCACAGAGAATAGGGGGAAGAGCCGGACCAAGACTGATACATGTAGAGATGATGGCAGAATCAAGTCCAGATCCAGATATCAGAATATGGAGTGTCACTATTGCAAGAAGACGGGGCACATCAAGAAGTATTGCTTCCAGTTCAAAAGAGATAACAAGAATGGTGGCGACAAGCAAGAGAAAAAGAATGCACAAGTTGTTGCAGCTGCACATCATGAGCTCCTCATTGTCTGTGATGAGGAGTTGGTAAATGTCGCACAGGATGGTACTTCTTAGCTTGTTGATAGCGGATCTGCTCTACATGTCACATCTCAGATAGAGTTTTTCTCTTCATATACGGCTGGTGCTTTTGGCACATTGAAGATGGGGAATGGTTCTTTGTCCGATATTGTTGACATTGGCAATACTGCATTGAATAATGCCAATGGAACTGTGTTGATGTTCAAAGATGTGAGGCATACACCAGACATGCACTTAAATCTCATTTATGTAGGTAAGCTTGATGATGAAGGAAACCTTAACACTTCGGTGGCGGTTAATGGAAGCTTACTCGAGGATCCTTAGTTGTTTCTCGTGGAAAGAAGTATAGCAACAATCTTTACATTATGAATGATCTCCCATGATGTTGCACATGTAACTGGAGATGCAAAATCCACTGAGTTGTGGCATCGACGATTGGGGCACATGAGAGAGAAGGGGTTGTAGTGTTTAATGAGGAAGAATATGCTGACAAATATCAAGAAAGAGAAGCTAGAGAGATGCACACACTGCTTGGTTGGGAAGCAGACGAGAGTCTCCTTTAAGAGCCATCCGCCTTCTAGGAATATGCAACCATTGGAGCTTGTTTACACAGATGTTTATGGTCCGTTTAAAGTAAGTTCTCTCAGTGAAATTAGAAATAAAAATATTTTTATATTTTTCAAATATTCAGATGTTTTTAGTGATTTTTTTAGAATTTTTCTAATTTTTATATGATTTTATAAAAATCAAACAAAGGCAAAAAGGGAAAACAATGTACAGCCTGGACTAAAAGGCAAATTAAAAATACTAAAAGTGCCTTAATGTCCTGATTATGATTTTATGAAAAACTAAATAAAAATATCTAACAACAGTGGAATCCTATTTTTTTTTTAGTTTTTTAGAATTTTCAATAATTTTTATAAGTTTCTAAGGGTTTTGAGATTTTTGGAGTTTTTATAATGATTTTTAAAATAAAAATGCTACTCATCTTTTCTCCAATCCATCTTTTGGGGTGTTGGAAAAATTGTGCCAGCATATCCTTCCCTCATTTGAAGCTTTATTTCAACCACACACTCCCATCTTTAGACGTCTATGCCACTAGACAAGGATAAAAAATGCGCCATCAAAATGGATTGCCCTTCACAACCCCATGCAAGTTGAGCTAAGTATAGAGCACATGAGTTCAAAATTGTTTAAATGATGAATAATTAAACAGATGACACAAGGTGTCCTACTTAGGCAACCACTGCTCCATTTCTGCCTTTGCTTGAACAGCTATCTCCCGGCACTCCAAATGTCCCATCTCGTAAACGAGGCCCCACCTGGACATCTACATGATAAAAAATTCAATAAATAAATATGTCCATGTAAGAGTTTATTAAATAAGGGTTATTCTTACATTCCTAGCCAATATAGCACTCAGTCTACATACAAACCTTGTAATTCTTAGGTACCAATCCATGTAGTTAGGAGTTACACATATCATGTTGGATTGGTCTACGTAAACAACTCGTTCGTGACATACATCTCACTCGCGAATCTTCAAATTATGTCGAAGCCTCCAATCAATGTCCACCTTCCCCCTCAAGTCAATGGCATAAAGCCCCTCGTATGTATTGCATGTTGCAGGGACATCCTGGCAGCCGCCAAACTGATGTTAAAATGTGATCTGGAAAAAAATACTACACAATATGAAAGTAAATAAGTGGTACATGTGATCTCCAAATGTTCTGCCCATCGATACAATACTTGGAAAAGAAAGCACCCACATCGTTGTCATATGACATCTACAACACCAGCGCGACATGGTTAGAACAAAATCGCCAATATGCAAAAGGTGGTAAGAAATCAACATCATTCATTGAGAATTTTATAACATGATGATGATTAGAAATGATACATATGAGGCCCATCACGCATTTTGACTACTTTGTTGTGAACCAATGAAAGGAACCATTTCCAAGTAGGGTCGAATTCCTTGTCAACTATCCCGAATGCAAGAGATACGACATGGATATCTCCATTCACTCCACATGCAATCAACAACTTATGCGTGTACTTGTCATACAAATGAGTCCCATCAATGTTTAGCAACGGCCTACAATGTTTGCAAGTCTCGATGTAAGAGGCGAACGCCCAAAAAACAACGCTTAAATCTACGACAGTGGGGTTTCCGTGGGTTGAAGTATTCCGTATGGTAGATGTCTATTTTAGTTCCCGGAATGGCAGCCTTCAATGCATGCAGAAGATACGACATCTCCGCATAGGACTTCTTCCAATCACCAGATATTATTCCAATTGCATTTCGCCTCGCATCCCATGTCCTTTTTCGTAACCCACTAATTGTACAACTCGTGAATATGAGCTTTGTAGCTCGAAACCCGAATAGTAGGGTCATCCTTCACCAAGGTTAGCATTGATCTAGCCATGAAATTGCAGTCTAATTAAGGATGATCCGGATTAACGGTTGGATTTATACAAGTGTGTGGGCCTTCGATCTTAGAGATCACCAACATACCATCGAATCTCCTAAAATGACCACGTAGAAACCAAAGACAACCCTTCGATTGCATGGTGCAGAATATAGGCCAGACCAAGGTGGTGGCTTCTTTAAACGTGAAGTTGTAATGGGCAAGGATGTGATGTTTCTTCACAGCATAAATCAAATTCCCCTTACTTTTGAATGTCTTGCCCTTTCAAAGTTTGTCACCAAAACAGTCGAACCCAGACTTCTTTTGAAAATCATCCTCAAATGTTGCACGGGTGTCATATCCTCTAATCCCAAAAATGGTACACGGGATAAAATATTTTGGGGAATGGGTTCCTCAACTCCCATCTGATCATTTACGACAACATTAACATCAAGCTCATGGTCATTGTTCTCGTCCAACTCATTATCTGTTACCTTAGGGATGACATCATCCAGGGAACGATTAACTTCTCTCAAGAGAGCATCGCTCATGAATTCGTGAACTGGTATTGGTTGTGATATAGGGTCAATGGTGCTCCGAACAACGGAAAGATCCAAAGTGAGGTGATCCTACGCGTCATCAACATTCGGCACCACATATGAACTCGACTGACTCTCAATAATAATATCAGTAGGTGTTGATTTTTCAATTGTCTGAGCAATACAAATACACCTTGTACATCATCATCGTCTACAATGAACGTCAGCATTGACTCTTCACCTATCCCGTATGGGATGTGATGTGTCAGATTAATTAGATGGATGTCCTTGTCCAAGTTGAACTTCCGATGAACTAAATTCAACAACTCATCGTAGGTAATGCTTGATATTAATCCAAACAACGTACATTGGTGTTTGTTGAATCACCAATAGTACCCTTCAAATGGAACATGCAATAAATCAGCTCCACTCCAACCTAACACTTGGTGGAAATGGATTTTTAAGTACGAAAATGTTAACCCAACATCACAAGAACAACAATTTGGTAAAAAAATATATGTTTACATACTAACCATACCCATAACACTAAAGACAAGCGTTTGTACGATAAAGCTGGAGTAGGACGGGAAGAACCAGGTCCCCGGAGGCCTGGAGACAAGGCATCGGCAAGAGGGAAGCGAGGAGGCTGCGGCGGACGGCGAGAGGGAGCACCACACAGACCTTCGAAGAGTCGTTGTGCGTGTGTGAGTGAAATGCCCGATATAGAGAAGTCTTGCGTAGGAGGGGCTTAAGTTTCCAGGAGATTAAGCGTATATCGCATGTTTATCGTGCGACATGTAAGTCGCATTCATAAAATGCTACATCTGGTGTTGCGTTCACAAAAGGCGATATTCCTACAGTACTAAAGTAAACAAATAAAGATTGTGCAGTATCCAGGGATTTTTGTAATCCCGGGACACTACTGGAGAATTTGCCTCACCATCATTTGCTTCTTACTCTGCCATGTAACAAGGTTGCCACCAACAAACATAGCATAGCATGTAATGGATCATCGATCGTCCAGGTGAACTAGCATAATCTGCATCTACATAACCGGTGACCTCAGTGTGATCATTGACCCTGTAGAAAAGGCCTCACCCTGGAGATTCCTTTAAATATCGAAGGATCAGAAGAGCATCCTACCAATGACTGTAAAGAGTCTCTCCATGTGATGGCTAGATCTGCTCACGGCATACGATATATCAAGCCTAGTAGCAGTGAGATAAATCAGTTTGCCAACTAGACTTCTATATCGTGTAATATCCTCGAACTCAGGAACGACGGATGTAGCATGCATAACTCTGTTGGGATGCCAGATGGTTTGCACCAAAGTAAACTAGCCTCTGAAAGAATATCCAGGAAGTATTTCTGTCGTAATAGATGTAATCCTTTTGTAGTGTATATCACCTCAATACCGAGGAAGTATCAGAGTTGACCAAGATCCTCAATGATAAACACCTTTTGGAGCAAGGTCTTGATCTCTAGAATGCATGCTTCATCATCACCAATAACCACCATATCATCAACATAGACAACCAGTATAATAGTGCTAGTGGATCATCATCTAGTGAACACAGAATAATCAGATGTGATCTAGTGAAAGCCAAGAGAGAGAATGTGTAACATCTGGATCCGATTAAACTCAATCTCGACCCGAATAGGGTCTGTTTGATTCAATAAAATTATCAATCAATAGTAAATAACCTAAATCGATCAATTGATCGTAGATCAAAAGTCGTTCGGTCGCAATCGACCAAAAGCCGAGCACATCGTAATGCATGCCACGGAAACGTCGTAACGCAAATTGAAAACCGCAAAACAAATCGAGACCACCCAAAAATCCGATTCGAAGAAATAAGACCAACGGAATCGATCGATCGTCAATCGAGATCATTTGATATTTTTAAAACCGTAAAATTTATCCATAAACCAAAACCGTATCTCGAGAATTTTGGCTAACCAATCTAAAGTGTATGAATATTATACTCATTTTTATCGTCATTCATAGACGATCGAAACGAACCATTATTCGTCTAAATCCGAGACTCAAGGTGCGAATACGGACAACTTTGAGTTTTGCAAAAAAAAATACTATAATGGTGACATCAGCAAACCGACAACAGCTTACTGATGTCATCCTAATGTCAACAAGTGGCTCCATTTCTTTCCAACATGGGTCATCCCTTCTCTCTCTTTTCTTACAAATGTTTCCCCTAATTCCAACGAAACCCTCTCCTTTCTCTCTTTTCTCCCTTAATTTCCAGCAAAGAAATTGCAAGCAACAACCTGTAGTTACAGGTGCCTTAGCAGCAATTGTTGCTCTTGTTTCAAGCCAAAGCCACAGACGAAACTACTAATACTACATCAATTGTTCTGCTGTTCAAATTCTCTCCAGTGCAGCCAAGTAGAATACTTAAATCTAAGCATGTAATCTCCTTTTGGCAGATTTAAGATAAGGTACAATCCTACCTTATCTCCTTTTGTTGCCATGCTTGTGCCCAACTTTTTATTCCTTTTGCTGAAATGCATGAATATTATACCATTTTACTTCCCAAATTTCGAATTTGGATTTTACTGCAAAGCCTGACTTGAAAAAATCGAAGTTTATAAGAATGCATTTTTTATTTACTAGATTGTGTAAGAGAATCCTTACAGACATTAATTTGCCTATGAATAAAAGATTCTGGAGAAAATTTTTGAAGAATCCGAATCAGAAATTCAAATCCAGTATATATATATATATATATTAAGGAAAAAATGGGGCTGTCCCCGCCCCATTTCCCCGCATTTTTTTTGTTTTTTTGAAATATATCACCATGCATATTCATCTATATATATATATATATATATATATATATATATCCAGTATGCCATTCGGATTTTGTCGGAAATAGAGACTCCTATACCCTCCATATAGAACATGTAATTTTAACGGTTTAAAGATTGCTGTAATAGACATATTCTAGATGGAGGGTATAGGAGTCTCCGTTTCTGACGAAATTCGAATGGCATATAGAAGGGATATATAGATGAGTATACATGGTGATATTTTTCAAAAAAAATTAGAAAAAGCGCCGAAGATGAGGCAGGGACAGTCATGTTGGCTGCCCCCAAAGGGGCAGCCCCATTGAACCCATATATAAAATATATATATTATCTTCTACTTATGAGGGTAATTGTTTTAGTTAAAAGTTATTATCCTTACAAGATTGATCTTAATTGTAGAAGTTAAAATTTAATTGTAGAAAGATTTAGGGATAATAGATTACTTAAGATATTGTATCCTACCTATCTGATGTGTACAAAGTTAGGGTACCTAATTTTACTGCGTTGTGTTTAAATTGGCTAGAGGGTTGTCGACTATTGATATCTGTAAATACCTAAGCATGTATCTATTCAATACCTCATAACATTATGTCCAAAATCATGCTTCTAAACCTCCTGAACACTCGTACTGCAAACAATCATGATTGGACACAATCCATTTTTGTTTTCAATTGGTTATCAAATGAATGACACATTCATGCAATAAAAAAATATTTAAAATTAGCAGATTGAGCTGCCTGATATACTTGATTTTTCTTTGAAATTTTAAGCGTGCAAAATATGCATATAGGTAAATCTCTGCGATCTGATTTTAAAGGCTTACTATGACATATGCCTATCATGGAAGGAGAGGATCAAGTTATTCTGGAGAGCTTCGGTGTTTTGAGAAGGATAGTGATTTCTCTGTCATGGGTTACGAGGCTTTAGATTATGGGTATGGAATTCACAAGTATTGTTTGGGCTTTTCATTTGTAATAGTTTCCTGAGAGGAACACCAACATGCTTGGTGTTTTATAGATATTATAGAATGGAAGTTTTCACCCTGGATTGAATTAAATACGAGATCAAATGACCAGAATGCATAAGCCCTTTGCTGTGGTGGTTAAGTTTCACAAGGCACTGTAAACAAAATATATAAAATAAAATATTGGGATTTCGTACAAGTAACTTACCAGATTAGATCAACAATCGGACAATTAAGTTATGACTTATGAGTTAATTAAGAAATTAAAATATATAGGTATGGATATTTTCTTTTAGAAGCCAACGATTAGTGAACATATATGAAGCCATTATTCAAGAAACATTTTACGTGTTATTACATCATCCTTGATAACATGTGACCAAAAAGACGAATCATCTTCATAAAATCAACCTTAGGAATACTCTACCATCTATTGACCACTACTAATAAAATCGTTGAATAAAAGATCTAGACATGTACAATCAACCACAGAATAGATTAAGAGAGAGTTGTGGAGTCTAAAGATGAAAATGGTGAATCAATGATGACTTACAATTAATAGTGCCGGTCACGATGACCCTTACACCTGACCGTGCAAGGGTGCGGTGACCCTCAACTGGGCTAGAGATAGGAATCCCAGTTAGGGCAGCGGCCGCCAAGTGTGCGGGTCTAGGATCCAGTCCTTTTTACGAATTTTACACGAGCTCGCAGTGTTTTTACACCTCGTTGGGATCCCGACTTTTGACCAGTTCTGTTGGCCCTCTGTTTTAGGGTATCTATGCTGGGGGTCCCTCAATTTTAGTTTTCTTTACGAGCTCGTTAGCCCGTACCGGTCGGACCGGTTTCTAGAGCGACTTTTCCGAAGAGTCTCTCTCACCTGTCTCAGTGGCATAGTTTTGGAGTAGACATATCCCTCTACTGGACCGCACTTCCATTTAGAGGGCAAGACGGAAGGGTCTCTTAGGAGACTTCCTCACCGCTTGAGTTTTGGTTACTTTTCCGCCAATAGGCATGGGAATGGCTACATCCGAATCAGTTATAGTTGAATCTGAAGGAGTTATAATTAAGCATTGAAATGAATTACAGTTGAGTACGCTAAGAGATGAGACCAATTACAATTGTATTGAGTAGTGATGAGATCAATCACAATTGAGTTTGATTAATAGTTGATTTTGGTACGGAATCATCAATTATCATAAATCCTCAATCAGCGACAATTCATCGGAACTCAGAATTACCACTTTAAGTGATAAGGTAAGCAAGTGGATGTGTTGAGAACTTAGGACGCGTTACACTTCACCGCATGCCTACGGAGGCACCCCAACCCTAAGCCACTCTTCACGCCTTAGAGTCAAAGAGTGAGGTCACATTCAGACCAAGACCACATATTATCCACTAGATTTGAGAAGTTAGATAGAATCACGAATCAAATCAGAACCCCGTTATTCTCATTATCAAGATCCCTAAATATGATCTCTATATAACAAAAGAAAATAACATACACATAAGGATCACCAATTAATATTTGAAAATGTTATGATATATATAGAAAGTTATGGGTGACGGGAAATCATGGGACATACAAGCAAAGTACCTTGAAAACTATTTACCACGCAAGTAGCTGTAAATTTTTAAATACCATTGCCTTTCTACTTGCTTTCATTTGGACACATTAAATTCTTATTATTATTTAATATGCTGGAATGTACACAACAACCATTGATGTCCTTTTGTTCCTTACATGCTTGGCAGGCAAATCGTCTGCGTCTCAGTAGTTGATTGATGATACTGAGCATCTACTATTATACCAGATAGTACAGTTGTTACAGTTTTTTATTCTGGTTATGTATAGTGTTTTTCTTTCTCTTCTGTATATTTTGGGATACATGTATACACTGTGAGCTTATTTTGTTATATGGTATATATATGAAAATTAATGAAATGTAAATTGGTGGCCCTTCTTAATGGTTTTGTGGTTGTCTACATTGATTCTAAATGTCAAATGTGAAACGTGAAAAATTTCACCTCAATTTCATGTTGTCTAATGCAAGCATTATTGAATGTAATAACGTGAATGCCGTGTAAACGGGTACCCGGATCTGAGGGCGTCATAGAATGGGATCTCTACTTTGGAGTCCCTTTAAAAACACATGAAAACTCTAGCCCACAATAGCATAGAGAATGGGATCTCTACTCTGAAGTCCCTATGGAGTACATGGAAACCTTGAGCGCAAATCAAAGATGGGGACCTCTCAAATAATGATCGCACAACTGCAATCGAACTGAAGACTCTGAAACAATCTGTCGAGTCTGAATCTGACTGTAGTCTGAAATCTAGCCGAAAATATGGAGAATACGGAAATCTGGTCTACAATCTGGAAAATCTGACCCGTTGACAATACTCCCCCTTTCTCCTATACTGGTAGGAATAACATACATCGACCAAGTTGGGAGAAAACATGAAGATGGAGAAAAAACAAAAATTGATAAGCCGTCACAAATTTTTTCAGTGTTTTATAGTTGTTCTCTCTTTCTTTTTTTCCAGATCTTTTTTTGTAATGGGTCGTCCCATTTTTTTCGACTTTTCCACTCTCATTTTCCTCGTACGATTTTTTGTATGATATCTTTTTTCCTTTTGAGTACGTTTTTTTGTGTACGCAACTCTTTTAAAGCAAACTCATGACCCAAAATGGGGCTCAATATACCTCTCCCTTTTAAAAAATACATTGATTGGGGTTCTCCTCTCTCTCACTTTTGTTTTTAAAACTTTCGGCCCAACTTGGCCAAGAAATAAAGCACCTCCCCCTTTATAATTTAGGGTTCCCACTTGGGAAACCCTCTGAAGAACGATGCCCCCTTTAGGGCTCCTCCCAGATCGATGCCCGGGGAAGTGTTGAGGACCTGGATATCAGAGGAGCAGCATAGCTGGAGTCGGGCCCCCTTGGCAGAGGGTTGGAGCGCCGTTCGTACTCATGTGCGGCTCGAGAGGGTCTTGACGGAGGAGCAAGCCTTCTGGTAGTGGTGTCGCTGCTCTGGAGCAACCGCCTTCTCGCGTTGAAGGTCAGTGTCGTTGCAATTGCACGAAGAGTTCTGGAATCTTCGGCATTGGTGATGCAGCGCGAAATTAATAAATAGGGCTTTATTTATTTATGTTATTCGTTAATTATAGTCTAATTATTTTTACGATTAATCGAATCGTTGCAATTTTTATTTAAATAAAAGAGATCGCATGTGATCTCAAATTAGTTAGTAGATTTTCAATTTGAATTTCAATTTAATTAGTTGGAGTTAATTAGGATAAATTAAGATTTGAATTTTATTCAAATCAATTAGTTAGTCGGTTAGGATAAATAGATTTGAATTTTGAATTTTATTTCTATTTTTTGTAATCCCACCCCTCCTATATAAAAGGGACGGTAGGCAATTATTTGAGACAGTTGAAGTTGAATAAAAATTGAGATTTATCTTATCTCTCTCTCTCTCGTCTCTCTCCTTCCCCATGCAATCTCTGCGATTCTTCTCCAAAAATCCCTCATTTTCCAACGAGTTTTCTCCTCTCAACCACTCCATTTTCTCCTCCACCAAAAAAATCCACAATCAAATTAATTTTTTCATCTTGCAACTTTTAATTTGCATCAATTGGTATCAAAGCATGGCATCAAAGATCGTCCTCACAATCCGGCGATCCCTCTCGTCGTTCACGCGAAAAGTCCAAAGGATCTCGCTCCAACGACCGTGCATGGCGTGCTGAGGTTAGACAAGCACTATCTAATATGCTCAAAGTTTGTGCCGATATGCAAGCTTTGGCGTCACAGATACGAGAGTTGTGGAATGTCGAGGCATCGACGCACCAACTAGAAGAGAATGCCGCCAAAATCGCTGCCAAAAGGGCCGGTGAAACACCACCTCTTGTCCACGAAGCCGTTGTCCAGGTTTTCCAAGAAGAAAAGCAAGAAAAACTTGTCATCGACGGCGATCTACTTGTTGTCCAGGTATATTCAGACCTGCAATCATTGGAAGAATCGATTCATGTGCCACCCACGACCCTCTCTCGGGTCCCCGCTGCAGCCCCCGCACATCCGGCACCCCCACTCGCCCAGTTGCAGCCCCTCGACGTCCTCTAAACTGCCCCATCGCCTCTCCCGCAACACATCTTCGCCAGCCCAGCAACCCTCCTAGCCCCAACGCAACCTCCCGCCATTCCTGCACCTCCTGTGATGCAGTCTCCAACCCCAGCAGCCCCTCCCACAACCCTAGCAAGCTCCTCTGCCCCATCACCCCCGTCAACTCCCCTCCTCGCCATCCCCGCATCCTCGGCAAACCCCCCTGCCCCACCGTTGTCACTACCCCTCCCCCGCAGGCCCCCTCCCTGGTTACAACGCTCCCGCCTCCAGTCCCCATTGTTGCGCCTCCCCCCGAGTCCCCCCCACCATGCTAATAACCATGCGACAGTTCCCCTCCGCCGACGCAGCCCCGCCATCGTTCTCCCACTCCGCTGACAGGACACCTTTCCCGCATCACCATCTGATTTCGAGTGCATCCTGTTACCGCCCGCCGTCGCAAGTCGAGGCCGCCTTCTGTATCCGTCTTGTCGCCGCTGCCTCTTAGTTCAGCAGGGAGAAACCCTAACAATAGTTAGGGATTTACCCTCTAAGGGAAAAAAGTTGGAATAGTTGCAGGGAAATCCCTCCACAGAAAAGTTTTTACTTGGAAACCATAATAAAGGAAACCCCTTACAAACTTTGTTTAAATGAAGGGATACGAAAATTGCAGGCCACCTCCGGTGCAGGAATATAGGGAGTGCTGAAAGAAAGAAATCTGGGTGGCTTCCTTACCCAATTAGGATTAGGACCATGGGCTTCACCTATTTAAAGGCTTCATGGCTTAGTGCATTACCCACATCTCCTCCTCTATTAAATTTGTGCCATTGTTTTGCTATGAGATCTCCAGAAGCTGAGACGTCCGATATGAAGATGCCTTATCAGATCAGTTTTTAAACACCGCGCCAAGGGGACAAAACGTTGTTTTTCAAGCTTCAAGCCTGCAAATCAAGCAATTCGTCAGGAGATGAATTTTTCAAGCGGAGGAGAACTGACGCAGGGCGAATAAATAGCGCTTTATTTATTCATGTTATTCGTTAATTAGAGTCTAATTATTTTTACAATTAATCGAGTCGTTGCAATGATCTCAAATTAGTTAGTCGGTTTTCAATTTGAATTTTGAATTTAATAGTTAGAGTCAATTAGGATAAATTAAGATTTGAATTTTATTCAAATCAATTAGTTAGTCGGTTAGAGTCAATTAGGATAAGTAGATTTGAATTTTGAATTTTATTTCTATTTTTTGTAATCCCACCCCTCCTATATAAAGGGGATAGTAGGCAATTGTTTGAGATAGTTGAAGTTGAAATAAAATTGAGATTTATCTCATCTCTCTCTCGTCTCTCTCCTTCCCCACGCGATCTCCGCGATTCTTCTCCAAAAATCCCTCATTTTCTGATGAGTTTTCTCCTCTCGACCACTCAATTTTCTTCTCCACCAAAAAAAATCACAATCAAATTAATTTTTCCATCTTTGCAACTTTCAATTTGCATCAATTGGAGGGGATGCAGTTGGAGGAGTAGCGCCGCTGGGAACCTGGAGAAGAGGAAGTGCATCCCATGGCACCTTCTGGAGCGGGAATCAACGCTGCCACATGTGGTTGGAGGTCTTGGCGCCAGGAGATGCTTCAGAGGTATTCCGGGGTCTCACTTCTTCGACATCTGGGACCTCTGCTTGGAGGAATCAAGTGTGTGGGGGAACAGATCGCATGGAATATCATGGACTCGAACATCGTCGCTCCTCCTTCAAACAATAGCGTCACCTAGACTTGATGCTTGGAGTAGTCACGTGAGGGTGATCTCCTACTATGGCTTGATCTAAATAGGGTTCTAGTAGGGAACCCTCATCACAGCCAATCATGGTGTTGAAACAAGATTGCTGGAGATTCTCGTTGTTAGGGTTTCAAAATGAACCCTCGCAGTCAGCCACAGAATTAGGGTTCAGAAACCCTGGAATTTCTGGAACACGAATATATCTTTGAACAATATATGAACATGAATAAATCTTCGTAATAATCTTATAAGAATAATCAAGAATCGAATCTACTCCGTTAATCGATTCTCGAATAAATAATGTTGAGATGTTTATTTATCACCGTACTATATTTACGGTTTATGTTTTCTTTGGGTATCACTTATATAATTAACCTATGGCTCTTCTCCTACATAAGAGAGCCCTGGGATATCTTTTCTCATATGAATAAATTTTATCCCAACATGGTATCAGAGCAACGATCCTAGACCGGGGCTCTCGAACCAAAACCCTAACCCTAGCCCCACCTGTCGGCCTCTCCCCGCACGCTTCGCGCGCCTCCGCGCACCGCCGCGCGTCACCGCAGCCCTCGAAGCGGCCTGTCGCGCCCTAGCGCCGCCGTAGGCCACCTGCGGCAACCAGGACCCCTTCCAGGGGCCACCGCCACCTCTTGCACCGCCGCGGACCCCCTCCGGCCGCCACCCCCACCCCCTGCGGCAACCCAGTGTCGCCGCCACCCCTTCCCGACGACCTCCCCTTTACCCCCATAGGCGTCGTGGCTTGATTCATAAGGGGTCTGACACATCTTCGACGGCTCTGGGTCCCCTCGTGTGATTCCAACAGACCCTTGTTCACGTGCGTCGAGGTCTAGACTGATCTGCGAAGGGTGATATAGTCTGATTTCTTCCTTCCTTTGCGGCCTTCGACCACAAACACAGCATTAGGGATGAGTGTATAAGTCTACATATACATCTCATCCCTCATTTGATGCTGTAGACAAGACTTTTGCGAGATTTTCCCCTCTTGTTCCGCATTTCGGCGTATTAAAGAATGTCAGACATCAAGGGTGGCGTGTTCTCCTCCTCCGGTGCCTAAAAAAGAACCGCCGCCTATCGTAAAGATGGACGGGACCAACTATGAGTTATGGTTCATGTAGTTTCGTACCCTGATGCAATGCCACAACAAGGAGCATATTCTGACTGATTCAGAGCCGGCGGACAAGACTGGGGCCAACGCATCATGGAAGCAAGATGATGCATATGCTCGTATATGGCTCTCTGGGACGCTTAGCACAGAGATTGCTAATGATATTGTCAATCAGCCTACTGCAAAGGCCATGTGGAACATATTGGTTGCTACTTATGAACAGGCGAAAAATGAAAGCAAGGTACTCCAACTTCAGTTCGACATTTTCTCGACCAAACAAAATGGTCGACCTTTACATGCTCACTTTTCACATCTGAGAGGCATGTTTGAACGACTCCATAGCTTCATGCCTATCACTACCAGCGTGGAACAACAGCAGGCGTATCGGAATGCCACTATGACTAGTGTTTTCCTGTCCTCTCTTGACTCGGAGTACGATGTCGCTCGTACTCAACTTCTGACTGGCGAGACCATACCACCAATGGAGGAGGTCTACAAGCGGCTGAGCAGAATTACTACCACACCTACATCCACACCACAACCGACTTCCTCGGCTATGGCTGCTTCTCGTGAACGAGGCAGTACGTCCCAGTTCTGTGGTCATGGACCTCGTGGTAGAGGTGGAGGCCGTCAGCGTGGTCCATGTTCTTATTGTCACCATCCTGGCCACTCAGAGGAGACATGCTTTCACAAGCACGGGTTTCCGGCATCTGTACGTGTGGTGGAGCAGACTGACTCTTCACCTGCACCTACTATTGATCCCCGTTTTGACGATCTTGTCTCGAGACTTTGAGAGATGGTGACCACTCATGCGACTCAGACTGCAGGACCATCAGATGCAGCGGCCACCGCCAGAGCACTACCTAGTTCATCAGGTACTTCATATGTGCTTACCAGTAGCAACAGTTATGATGTGACAGACTGGATAATGGATTCTGGAGCGTCTCATCACATGTGTGGAGATCGGGCATTGTTTTCTTCATATACGACCATTGCTCCTGGGCGATCCATAATCATAGCCAATGGAGTTCGGCTGCCCATTGTTGGTCAGGGGGAGATTGTTTTAGCCCCTTCTATACGTCTTCAGAATGTTCTACATGCTCCAGATTTTCAAATGAATCTTTTGTTTATTAGTCAGATTACAAAAGATTTACATTGTCGTGCCATTTTTGACCCCTCTTCTCTTATGTTTCAGGACATACTTACTGGCAGGATGATTATTCATGGCCGTGAACAGAGAGGATTATACAAACTTGTTGTTCAATCATGTGCTAGGGTGGCCTCTATTCCCTCTGGATCTGCTTCGCTTTTTCTGTGGCATCTTCGCTTTGGCCACCTTCCTCTCCAAAAGATGGTACGTGTTCTCCCACAACTATCTACCCGTACTATTCTAGATTGTGAAGCTTGTCAGCTTGGGAAACACCATCGCTCCTCCTTTCCTAGTCGTCCAAGTCATAGTAGTAGTCGGTCCTTTGAGTTGTTTCATTTTGACATTTGGAGTCCAAGTCGTGTTCCTGATCATCAGGGGCATAGATTTTATATGGTTGATGTCGATGATTATTCTAGACTTTCATGGGTTTTCTTGCTCAAACATAAATCTGAAGCAGGTGCTATAATTAAGACTTTTCTCATTGAGATCAACAACATTTTTTCTGACAAAGTTAAATACATTCGCACCGACAATGCTTTGGAATTTTCTACTCTTCATTTGGCAGAATTTCACCAGTCTATGGGTATAGTTCATCAGACTTCCTGCACTTATACATCACAGCAAAATGGGGTTGCAGAACGCAAATATTGTCACCTCTTAGACATCACGAGGACCTTGTCGATTTACATTAGTACACATCATTCTTTCTAGGGGGATGTCGTCCTAACCGCCTGTTATTTGGTAAATCGCATGCCATCCACTATTCTTGGAGAGAAGAGTCCCTTCTCGATTGCGTTTCCCGAAAAGGAACTCTTCACACTTACACCTCGTGTTTTTGGATCGGTAGCCTTTGTCCATGACTTTACTCCCGGCCGTGACAAGCTCTCACCTAGAGCTGTCAAATATGTCTTTGTTGGTTATTCTCATACCAAAAAGGGTATAGATGTTTTGATCTTGTTGGTAGAAAATATTGTATCAGTGTTGATGTTACTTTTTTCGAATCTATTATGTATTTCTCTCCTACAGGTGACAGGCTGTCTACTACTGGATCCAGAGAAGATGTTGTGGTTCCTCCACCTCCATCTGCTCCTTGTGATGTCCCGAGGTCTTCACCACCTATACCACCACTACCACCGCCACCACCTCCTCATAAAGAGTCTACATTCTTACCCCATGTTTATACTCGCAATTCTTCTACTCGCCCCTCTGCTCATGTGCCTACCACATCATCCATCATGCTTAAGGTATGTCAGGAACATATTATTTCTACTGATGGCACTTGAGATTTTATTGATGAACAGGAAGAGTCAATTCCGGAGGACGGTGAGGCTGATGACCTGGAGATACCGATTGCTCTAAGGAAACCTCGTCGCCAATGTGCTACTTACCCAATGGTTGCACATGTCTCCTTGGATCATTTGTCAGAGGACTACAAGAAGTTTATAGTGGGACTTTCTGTTGTTACTATCCCACGGACGTATCAGGAGGCGCTCCAGGACAGTAGGTGGCGCCGTGCTATGGAAGAAGAGATGGCGGCTCTGCGATCACAAGGCACATGGAGCATTGTTTCATCTCCACCAGAAGCATCTATTGTGAGCTGCAAATGGATATTCACGGCCAAGCAAAGGGCTGATGGCAGTGTCAATCGATTCAAAGCAAGGCTTGTGGCTCGAGGGTTCACCCAAACCTATGGGGTGGATTATCAGGACACCTTCTCTCCAGTAGCAAGACATTCTACACTACGCATTCTGCTATATGTTGCCGTTTCCAGAGACTGGCCTCTGTATCAACTTGATGTCAAGAATGCCTTTCTCTATGGGGATCTTCAGGAGGAAGTATATATGCAACAACCACCAGGATTTGCTACTGAGGGGGGTCTCAGAAGGTGCCCCGCCTTCACAAAGCAATTTATGGCCTGAAGCAGAGTCCGAGAGCTTGGTATCAAAAGCTATCGGAGTTGATAGAGCAAAAGGGGTCTGTGCGGTCTACTGCGGACCACTCACTGTTTGTACAAAGGACACCTAGTGGTACAGTGGCTATTCTTGTTTATATGAATGATATTGTCATGACAGGAGATGATGAGCAGGTTATTCTTACCGCCGAGGAGTTCCTTAGTCAGCAGTTTGTGACTAAGGACCTTGGAAATCTTCGCTACTTTCTTGGATTAGAGTTCGCCAGAAATCAACGTGGACTCGTGATGAATCAAAGAAAATATGTTATGGACCTCCTATATGAGACAGGCATGACATAGTGCAAACCTGCTTCTACTCCTATGGATGCAAGCATGAGATTGTATGATGAGGACACCGAAGAAATTGACAGGAGGAGATATAGAGAGCTTGTTGGGAAGCTCCTATACGCCACTATTACCAGACCGGACATTGCTTTTGCAGTTAGCATAGTCAGTCAGTTCATGGAGCAACCCACGAAGGTACATATGGATGTCGTTCACATGATCTTGAGGTATTCGAAGAGGTCACCTGGCTCTGGCCTTATGTTCAGTAGGGATGCATCACTTGAGGTGACAGGATGTGCAGATGCAGACTATGTTGGTTGTCCCAGGGACAGAAAGTCGACTTCTAGTTTTGCTATCTTTGTAGGCAGCTCACTTGTTTCATGGAAAAGCAAGAAGCAGACTGTGGTGGCCAGATCTAGTGCTGAGTCGGAATACAGGGCTATGGCACAAGGATGTACAGAAATGACGTGGGTTAGATCAGTATTGACCAACCTTACTGTTGAGGTTTCTCTTCCTATGAAGCTTTTATGTGATAATCAAGCAGCTCTATTTATAGCCAATAACCATGCTTTTCATGAGCAGACAAAGCATATCGAGGTGGATTGTCACTACACTAGAGACATGATCCAGAAGGGCCTTATATCCACCTCTCATGTTTCCACAGGAGATCAGACTGCGGACATCTTCACAAAGGCACTGGCCAGAGGTTCATTTCAGAGATATTGTTCCAAGCTGAGCATGATCGATATTTATGCTCCAGCTTGAGGGGGGATGTTGAGATGTTTATTTATCACCGTACTATATTTACGGTTTATGTTTTCTTTGGGTATCACTTATGTAATTAACCCATGGCTCTTCTCCTATATAAGAGAGCCCCGGGATCTCTTTTCTCATATGAACAAATTTTATCCCAACAAATAACAAATGAAAATAGATCCTCAAAGATCAAATCTGCCTCTGATACCATGTTAGAAATCGATAATGCGGAAGCGTGATATCAAAGAAATAGAATAATCATGAACACCGAGATTTTACGTGGAACCCTACTCCATGAAGAACGGGATGAAACCACGGAAGAACGCTTCAAAGGGTCTTCTATTGAAGATTCCCGTCTGATACAATGGGTGTGGGGTTCTTATATAGTCCCCACTAAATCTCCAAGTCCCACAAATAATAGATGTGGACTAAACCATTGGATGTGATAATTGGACCCTAGAAGGATCCAATTACCCATCACTACATGTGACGCATATATTTTAATAGATAACATGAATAAACAAGCACGGATCGACAACCACCAAGCCTTTTTCCCATTTAAGTGGGAAGCACAGATGTACAACAAAACTAATTGATGTAAAAAAAACCCCATTTTTTGTATAGCAACATAGTTTTAACGTGAAAATTGAAGGCCAGCAGCTCTTCACAATGCAATCATGTTGCCATTTTGGTGTTGTAAATATATATAAAAAAATAATATATCAAAAGTTTCATATGGAAAACCATCTTATTTTAAAATTTTGAACAAAACTCAAATAGTCGAGAGCAGTCTCATGAGGGGAATGAGGCATCATTCTTTATTTGCATCCCCTTTTCCTGGATTCTATTTCTAGTACGTCCAACTAACTAGAAAAATAAAAAGCTCATCTCGTGAGAGATCCGAATAGAAGAATGATGAGTCTGGAAAGATATGAGCCTGGAAAAGAAAAGTGAGCTCAACTCTTTCGTGTGTGATAACATGGAAACAAAGTAAGACGTGCATACACCTGCACACATAAATTAAGGCATGCACACAAATGCGCTAAAAAGCCTCAAAAATTGCAAATAAAGCTACTCACCAGGACCCAAAGGTATTGGCATCTGTACTACTTGAGATCAGGGTATTGCCCCATATTTTTATTGTAAGATCGTCACTGCGAGTGTTAGAATTAAATTAGTACCTTATGACAAACTAGAGTCTCAAATTTAAGCATGTCTTTGGGCCACAAATTACAAAACGAAAGAACACCTGCAAGTAACCATTCTATCACCGCTGGAGTTGAAAGAAACAGACCATACAGTGGAAGAATGACCGCTGCAGAGGACAAACTGCAGTATATTTAAAATATTCTTCTGGAAAACTAGCGTACAGTAAACGATATAACATGTAAGCATAGATCATGGAAGTCACTAAAACATCCGAAGATGGATTGTCCAACGAAGAAGACGGGACATTTTCAACCCATTCCTATTTCTCAGAAAGAAATAACCAATTCCCGGAACACACAACATGCAGTTGTCACAACTGACATCGTTTTAGTTCAGGACTAATATGGCGGCTCGCATTTAGCTGCATTTGGATAAAAAATGGAAAAATATACATGACGTATTTTTCCAAAAAAAACTCTGTTTATCATCAATTATATCGAGTTTTATATTTCGATGATTAATGTCTCTACTTCATGCGAGATTATTATTTTAGCGATGACATTTTAGATCTATATATTAAGATCTCTCTACAATCATTATAATTGTGTTTTTCTGCTATCTGCTTCTTTTATGTTCTATGTTTTATGTTAATGTACAAAAGAAGTTTATAATTTTAATTTAAGAAACTAATGGATGAGACCAGATGTAAAGACTATACTTGTACACGCACACACATATTGCATGGATGTATATGTACAAAAAAACGTAAAATCTACATATACACGCACACACAAACGGTCAGATACGGATATGGAGATATGCTTTACCATATCCTTTAAAATTAGATAAAAATTCCGATATTGGCGGATATGAAAATTTATGTTTCCATATCCTTAAAAATCAGATAAAGATATAAAACGGATACGGTCAGATATGAATAATATAAAGAAACACCCTATAGATTAGCTTAAAATACATGTATTGGATGGCTTACACATTATATGAATATAGTAAATGTATATATTTTAGCACAATCATATCAAATATGGTGAAAGAACGTATAAAATTATATTGACGTGTTATTTAAAATAAATATACAGTTGTATTTATAAATGAAAGTGGATATATATCCATATACATATCCATTTTAAAATTGTTGAGATATTAGTTATATTTAGTTTCTTTCACGTTCCATCTTCTTTACGTAATTTGCCCAATGGATCTCTCCTCTATATAAGAGAACCCTAGGGGCTCATGAATAAGCAAGTTATTGTTTCCCCCAACATTGTATCAAAGCGACGGGTCCTAGACCGGAGTTCTAGTACTTCACATGTGCCCTAGCCCCCACCCGCCGACCTTCGCGCCGACCCGCACCTCGGCGTGCGTCACCAGGCCCCACCAGCAAGACCGCCCAGCACCTAGGAGCGGCCCCGCGCAGCCGCAGTGCCTCTGCGCCTGCTGTTGTGCACCGTAACGTGTCCCAGCACGGTCCCTCGCACTGCCACGTGCCTTTGTGCACCTCTGTGATCCCTCCCTGCATCGTATACAACCCCCATGACCGATTCTTTTCCTCTCTGACACCAAACTACAGTCGGAAACGGCCTGATTTTGACCGAAAAAGCTGATTTTAGACCTATAAATCACCCTTTTCAGCCTCAGCGCGGATCTAGTCACGAGATGGTGGTATGAGTCTATACATACAACCAATCATCCATATGATTGTGTAGACTCGCTTGGAGTCTACTTCCCCAGTCGAGTTCTGTTTCGACCTTTTTCATCATGTCAGAGAACAAGGGTGACATCTTCTCTTCGCTCGGTGCCTTCAAGGGCTCGGCTCCGATCGTAAAGATGATGGGACCAACTACGAGTTGTGGTCCATATAGTTTTTTAACCTTACGAAGTGCAATAACAAGGAGCAACTCTGACAATGCTTGAGTCGACGGATAATATTGGGGACAATGCTTCATAGAAGCAAGATGACTCGTATGCACGTATTTGACTCTCTGGAACCCTCACCACAGAGATCGCCAACGACATTGTGAACCAGCTCACCGCCAAGGCGATGTGGGATATTTTGGTAGCCATGTATGCCCAAGTGAAGAACGAGGCCAAGATTCTTCAGCTTCAGTTCGATATATACACAACCAAGTAGAATGATCGTCCTCTACATACCTTCTACTCTTCGTTTCGAGGCATGTTCGAGAAGTTTCACAGCTTCATGCATGTTACTACTTCCACGGAGTAGCAGATGGCATACAGGAACTCTAAGATGATTGGAGTTTTCCTGACAAAATTGGATCCAAAGTATGAGGCAGCACGTGTATAGCTTCTGACATATGTGATCATGCCTCCCATAGAGGAGGCCTACAGTCGCCTCAGCAGGTTTCTTATCCCATCCGCTGCCACCGCACAGATCGCCTCAACGATGGTTGCATCTCGTGGCAGGGGAGGTTCTACCCAGTTCAAATGGTGTGGTCTCCATGGTAGAGGAGGTGGACGTCAGCGTGGCTCATGCACCTATTGTCGTCCAAGTCCCTCTGAGGACACATGTTATCAGAAGCATGGATACCCCACATCTACTTGTGTGACCAAGCAGATTGAACCTCAGAACAGTTCGGCTCCTCAGACAGATGCATGCCTTGATGGTATTGTCTCCCGTCTGAGGGAGATAATGACTCATGTTGCAGGCACCACTGCATGTTCTCCAGATGCCGCAGCTATTGCTAGAGCCTCTTCGAGCTTCTTAGATATAGCATATTCTTTTACCAATTGTAGCAGGGCGGATATGACAGAGTGGATCATGGACTTCGGTACTTCTCACCATCTGTGTGGAGACGGTGCACAGTTCTATTCTTACAGGTCTATACCCCTGGTAGATGGGTTATCATTGTGAACGGGGTCTACTTACCCATCACAGGATAGGGGAAGGTGCATTTGACATCATCCATGCGCCTGTGCAATGTTTTATATGCTCCTGATTTTTAGATGAACTAGCTTTCTATTAGTCATATCACAAAGGATTTGCATTGTCGTGCCATTTTTGACCCATTTACTCTCGTATTTCAGGACATACTCACAGGCAGGGTGATTGGATGTGGCCATGAGCAATAGGGGCTCTACAGACTGGTCCAGCCTCCTCATGTTAGTGTCTCTACTATTCCCGCCGGAACAGTCTTACCATACTTGTGACATCTTTGTTTGGTTATCTTCCTCTACAGAAGTTGTGTCATGCGAGGCTTGTCAGCTTGAGAATTATCACCGCTCTTCGTTCCCTCGTCATCAGAGTCGTAACAGTACTCAGTTATTTGAGTTTATTCACTTGCATATTTGGGGTCCCAGTCATGTTCCTGATCACCAGGGACATTGTTTTTATCTTGTCGTTGTGGATGACTACTCTAGACTTTCTTGGTTCTTTCTGTTAAAAAAGAAGTCTGAAGCTGGGTTTGTTATTAAATCATTTATTGATGAAATAAAAAACATTTTCTCTATTAGTATCAAGTCTTTACGCTCTGACAATGACTTAGAGTTCTGCACATTATAGCTATCCGAATTCTTCAGATCTCTTGACATCGTACAGTAAACCTCGTGTGCCTACACATCAAAATGATGTTGTCAAACGCAAACACCATCATTTACTTAATGTGATCCGGATCCTTTTGATCTAGAGTCGTGCTCATCACTCTTTCTAAAGTGATGCAGTCCTCACTGCTTGCTACTTGGTGAACCATGTGCCATCTTCTGTTTTAGGAGAAATGTTCATTTCTCGAGTGTGTTTTCTGAGAAGGACATGTTCTACCTTACATCCCAAGTGTTTGGTTGTGTTGCCTTCGTTCACAATCTGATGTATGGTCGTGACAAGCTCTCCCCTCTAGGTGTCAAGTGTGTCTTTGTGGGCTGCTCTTGTACCTAGAAGGGGTATAGTTATTTTAATCCACTTCGACGGAAATACTTGGTCGGTGTTGATGTCACCTTCTTCGAGTCAGTTATGTATTTCTCTCCTACAGGTGGCACGTTAACTCCACCGACTCAGGTGAGGAGGTATACATGCATCCTCCTCCTCCTAAGCATGTAGTACCTACACTACCTCCGATACCTCCACCACCACCACCATCCCAGTACCTTGACTCAGTTCTTGCCACGTGTCCTTGTTCGTAGGCCTCACACAATTCCCCTGCACATGGGCCTTCCCCATCAACCAACATGCCCCAAGTATGTAATGAGCACATTATTTTTACTGATGGCACTTGGGATTTGTCTATGCAACATGCTTCTTTACAGGATGAGCAGGTGCCCTCTCAGGAGGGTAGTTTATATGTTCAGGAGGAGGCAGATGATCTAGATGTGCCTATTGCTCTGCGGAAGCAGAGACGTGTTGGGCTATATATCCTCTTGCAGCCCATGTTTCCTTGGACCGACTTTTAGAGGACTTCAAGAGATTTGTCGTGGGGCTATCAGTCGTGCAGATGCCACGAACATATCAAGAGATCATACAAGACAACCAGTGGCATCTTACCATGGAGGAGGAGACGGTTGTACTACAGTCATGTGGCGCATGGAGCATTGTTACAGCTCCTACGGGAGCATCTGTTGTTGGATGCAAGTGGGTGTTTATGATGAAGCACCAAGTAGATGGAAGCGCAGATTGCTACAAGACAAGACTTCTGCCTCATGGATTCATCCTATGGGGTGGACTATCATGATACTTTCTCTCGAGTAGTTCAGCATTCGACATTACGTATTCTTCTTTCTGTTGTAGTGACACGAGATTGGCCCATATATCGGCTTTGATGTAAAGAATGGATTTCTCCATGGTGACCTAATGGGGAGGTTTGCATGCAGCAGCCACCTGGATTTGCTGTTGAGGGGAATGTCATAAGGTTTGCAGGCTTCACAAGGTGATCTATGACCTTAAGCGAAGTCCAAGGGAATGGTTCCAGAAGCTCTCGGACTTGATATAGCAACAAGGGTTCATGAGATCGAATGTCGGTCATTCATTGTTTGTTCAAAGGACTCAATGAGGTACAATTGCCATACTTATTTATGTTGATGATATCATTGTTATAAGGCATGATGAGCAGGGTTGCAGGGCATCCAAGCTGATGAGGATTTCGTAGGTCAACAGTTTGTGACCAAGGACCTAGGCAGCCTACGCTACTTCCTTGGACTGGAGTTTGCCAGGAACCAGCGAGGTCTTGTGATGACACAGAGGAAGTACGTTACAGATCTTCTCTCTGAGATAGACACGACATATTGCAGGCATGCCTCTACTCTCATGGACTCGAGCATGAAACTGTATGATGATGATACTGAGGAGATAGACAAGAGGAGGTACATGGAGCTCGTTGGGAAGCTCCTATACGTGACCATGACAAGTCCAAATATATCCTTTGCAGTAAGCAAAGTCAATTCATGTAGCAGCCTAGACAGAAACATATGGATGCAGTCCATATGATTCTGAGGTATCTGAAGACCTCACCTGGCACTAGTCTTCTATTTAGCAGAAGTACATCCCTTGCAGTTACAGCTAGTGCAGATGCAGATTATGCGGTGTGTCCCAAGAACAGGAAGTCTACCTCTAATTTCACAGTGTTCATAGGGAGTTCCTTGGTACCATGGAAGAGCAAGAAGCAAACGGCAGTCGCCAGATCCAGTGCAGAATCAAAGTACAAGGTCATGGCACAGGCTAGTACAGCGATGATGTGGGTCAGATCTGTTCTTACTGACCTAACAATTGATGTGTCGCTTCACATGCACCTCCAATGTGACAACCAGGCTGCTTTTCATTGCCGACAACTCATCCTTCCATGAGAGGACCAAGCATATCGAGGTAGACTCTCACTACAGTCGAGACATGATTTAAAAGGGCTCCATCTCCACCACTCATGTTAATTTAGGAGATCACACAGTAGACGTGCTCATGTTATCATGGATTACTGGCCCATACGACCTGTTGGTCTTGGGCCCAACTGGAGCCCTTAACCAGAACTCAAAATGCTTAAGCCCAAGTTGACTAGTAATATCTCCTACTGCTTAGTTACAAGCTACTGCCACACTTTGTGATTACTAGATCTGGTACTATGTTTGGGGTGCTACAATCACCACCACGTATATTCGTAACGTCCTCGTTGTGTAATAGCCCATGACCTACTGTGGGGCACTAGGGCAATTTCGGACTTCATGATAAATTACTCGAAGTTCCTATATCTATTTTGGGGTGCTAGGGCGCTAGGGCGATTTCTAGCTTGTCACACCCATCTCTCTTGGGGTGCTAGGGCGATTTTGAGCTTCTTCGTGATAAATTCCTCGGAGTTCCTATATCTATTTGGGGCACTAGGGAGATTTCGGAAGCGGCAATAGGGCGAGGCTAGAGGTTCGGCGGTGGGCATCTGCTCGACTGGAGCTCGCAGGTGACGGATAGCGGGGTTGTCCTAGGAAATGGTGTTGGTTCCCTCAGAGGCCCGACTGAGCAGCACTAGGGCTCGCTTGGGCGGAGGCTTCGAGAGGGAGGCTCCTCGAGCAGAGCGAGAGGGCTCCTGACGAGTCGGGCTGGGGCGTTCTCGGGAGATGTCAGGGGTCCGCCGGAGGGGTTCTACCTGGTTGGAGCTCAAAGGAGAATGGCGACGGGGTCTCCTGTGGAGATGGAGGCGATTCCCTCGAAGGAGATGCGGGTCAGCGGCACCAAGCCTACAGAGCTTGATGCGACGGTTTCTGCGATGCTTCTCTGGCCGGCGAGGGTACCCACGAAGGCGATGGCGGGGTTTTCTCCAACGAGGGTGGTTGGGACTTCCGCGATCAGGCTCGATCTAGCGAGGGGCTTCAGCCTTTTCTCGGCGGCGATGGATATCCCCGTTGTGGGGGGCAGGCGGTGCTTGTGGGGGGAGCGACCCCCTTGTTGCATGGTCTCTTAGGGGGGCAATGGGGGCCATGTAGGTGGGTTCGGACCTCCTTCCCAACTCGGAGAAGGTGGGCTCGCGACGGGAGAACCGACGGGGGACGTCGATTGCTGGTTTGGTTGCGATGGGGAGCGTCATGAGGTGATCTGAAGTGGTGCATGGGTTGGATGCGGAGGAGGGAAGACGGCGGGGGGCAGATGCAGAGGGTTGGCAGGTGGTCTCGTCGAGGAGGATCGTGGCGGGTCCCTTGCGGCAGGTTGGGGCTGTGGTCGGTTCACAACGATGGATCCCGTCTCGACCGCGACATGAGTCACATTTCATCGTGCGGTGGGAGTCCTGGAGGTGTTTCAAGTACGGAGCTCGTGGTAGGGACGCGGTGACGTGTTTCTACTGCGGCGGGGTAGGCCATCGTAAGAGAATATGCCCGATGTTGTGGCACGGGCCTGGCGGCACGAGTGCGGGAGAAGGGGCTCTGTCGGCGGAGGGACCCAGAAGCGGAGAGACGACCTTGCAGCTCCCTCCACATGCGGTGGACCCTCTGGAGGGCGTCCTCGTGGGTGATTGCGTTGATTCGAGGGACTGTTTATAAGAGGCTATGGTGGACATTGGGCAACGAGTGGGGCTGGCTTTTGGGGGAGACGTGGTTCAACTCCAGGAGGGTGCAATTTGTGCTAGGGGATTATCAGCTGGGGAGGTGGCTAGCTTGCTACGACGGTTGTCAGGTGGTGTGGTGGTGTGGAGGCGCCCATCCCTCCGGGATGGCGCCTTGCATGGGCACTATTGGGAGGTTTCGGGATGGTGATCTCCATCTTGAGTTTGGGGCTCTCTAAGGGGGAGGATGCTCATGTGAAGGTGGACTTCGTTGTGAGGGCGACAGCAATGCCCTCAGAGCTGCTGATGAAGATTGGTCGTGCGGCCTTTCGGATGGAGCCGAAAGAGTGTGTACAGGGTGGTCTTGTTGTGACGAAGAGAGAGCCAAGCGACACTGCGGGGGAGGATGCGCAGAAGAGGGGACAGGAGACGGACCCCAAGGCGGATTCTTGTGTGAGGGAACATCTTGCTGAGGAGTCACGTATTTAGGAGCCGGGGGAGGGGTCGCGATCTGCGACAAGGAGAATAAGCATGGGGCTCGGCTCCCGCCTTGGTGTCTTCGTTGCTCTGAAACAGTTTCCGCGGTTTGAATTTGGTCGTTTAGTACTACCTATGGTGTATGAAGGATGCTCGAACCCGGTCTCTTTGGCCCGGTTGGGTAGGAGCGAGGCCGGCTTCGAAAGGGTGGCGGTGGAGGACCACTTGGTGGAGGATCGTTGGGTGGAGGCAGCTCATGGAGCACGGGGTGTGCCTCACAGCTCGACGAAGGTGGAGTCGTTGGAGTCGATGGCTGGAGATTCTACGAGGTCCAGGAGAGACATGTCACTACGTCCGATGCCATCATGGAGATTTGGGAAGAGATACATGTGGCTCTCCTCCAATGAGAGCAGAAGAAAGTGGAGGATGGTTGCGTTCAACGCTCTACATTGGGAGGATGGCTTGTGGTTTTCGGCCTCGGGGGAGGAAGACCCGTTTGGGAGGAGAGGTCTGGAGGGGGAGGTTACGAGGGCATTGGATGGTGAGCCCTCGGTTGGGAGTAGGGGGGACAGCTGGGGTTGGAGGCGGGGTAGGCCCTGCTGGAATGTATGGGTGTGGTGTCGCTGTCGGGAATTGCACAGGTTGATTTATGAAGATACTCTCATGGAATGTCAGAGGTGCAGGGAGGGTGGAGAAGCGAGTGGCGATCCGGGACCTGTGTGCAGAGGTCATGCTGGATATTGTGAAACTGCATAAGACAAAGATTTCTCAAGGATTTCCCAAGATCCTATGTCGGTAGTTGTATCCCTCGTTGTCACGCCATCGCCTCCTCTAAGGCCTCCACTGCTCGGAAGCTCACCCAAAACCACTAGTCATAGGGGCACCAACCTCTGCCCAATCTTCAACTCCACTCGCAACAGCAAGGGGATATGATCCCCGTCAACAACACCTCCACGTCCGAGCTCTCTCCATATCGAAGACCCGTGCAGTGAAGCTTCTCCACCTCCCCAACATGCCCCAAAGCGACATGAATGACTTCCAACTTCCCGCGTCGTAGAGGAACCCCTGTTACTCTCAACCTCCAAATAGGATCGACACCACCCGAACCACCATCCAAGAAGCGTGGCCTCCACCAGCAAATGTTCCGCCTCAACTCCAGCGGGAGACAATCCTGCAGCACACCGTCAAGGATCTCTCTCACCCCATTGCTCGAGAGACCCCGTACACATATAAAGCTCCCCAGCAACCAAAGCATGTCGACACCGATACCAGCATGAATCGCCACTCCCAACCTCTCTTGGACCCTCCTTAGGTCCTTCTCTTTCCCTTCCCCCATGACAACCCCATCCAACGGTTGCTTTGCCCCCAGCACCTTCGATAATTGCTACAACGAAAAAACGATTCCCATATAAGAAAGAAGCTCGCCTGACTCCTTTTACGCCCACGCACCTTTCTCCAAACACCCAAGCCTCCGATGACATGGGCGGCCGCAGCGGAAGCACAGCTACTTCGTAACCATGCACAGGTTTGAGAGATGATCAGAGGTGTCGCAACGGAAGCATCAAGATCTCTCATCGCCTCGCCCCTTGGGACGACAAGTCTTCCTCTGTGAAATGCTCCATGGTCCCTCCCCAGCCAACTCCTCCATCAAGGCATCATCGAGGCCATCGATATCACTTCCTCGAAGACCCATGTCGCTCCCTCCGATATCGGTGGACCTCCACTCGCCAGAACCACCCTCCTTTCCAACGGACTCGATTAATTATAAGTAAAATTAATTTGACCCTAATTTAATTAAACTCAAATTAATCGAGTAGAAAAACCTAATTGGACAACTTGAACGAACGAATTTTATAATTTTACCCTAATTCTCTGTTTCATGCTACATCAACTCTCCATTGCTTCGAAAAACTCATCTCATGATGAGGGGCTTTGTTTTTCTATGCGCCAGGGAGGACTTTATTTGGATTCATGGACCAATCTTCCCAATTCCGAGTCAATTTGTCTTCAATTCAGCATTACATTTGTATTTATTTTCCATTGAGAGGCGTAAGTATAAAATTCCTACCCCTTCACTAGTAGAGAACCTTTCCTTTGGCTTATTCTTCACTTTAACCTTTTTATAAAAGACTTTGGGTAAGGGATATTTATCTCGCGCAAGATCCCATCAAGCAGTGACCACAAGCAGCAACCAACCACCCTCAAATTTAGTATCGAGGCACCTTCCCATTCTTATCTGTTTTCAGCATCTTCGAAGCCCTCTATGAGGTTTCACTTAGCTCCTCTACGGCTAACATCTCCTTCGAATAAAACACACTATCCGCCTAAGCCTGTCGATGCCGGGCCCATCACGATGGACAAGTAGAACGAGAATGACCAAAAACAACACATTCAAAGCAATGAATCCCTCCATTGTAGGAACGCGCTCTATGGGTTTCTTGCATCGATAACAAAAAAATCACGGACAAGGACAAGGCGCGGACAGTTTCACAATTCCGCCTCCTCTAATGCACACCGGGCAATGCACATCTTCCTCTTCTCGCTACTCTTTTGGCTCCCTCAATCCCCCCGAAACTCACATTGGCATTCCTCCAGTCCCAGGTTGTCAGATAAAAATGATTCATTTCCTCGTAAGGATTTGAGAGATCATATAGATAAAGTAATCTTTTTGTTGTGTTTCATAAAGTACTAATGGAGAAGGTGCTTCCTTGTAACCTTGAGTAGCCCGATTTTTACATGGTTATGCAAACTTCTTTTATTACCTCTCCATTTCTTCCTTTAGAGTCTCTTCGTATGCATTTGCAGCATTTCTAGTTTAGTCACCTCTTATTTAAAAAGCTACACAGGATTCTTCAACGACTTCCCCAGCCATCCAGTTTTCAGTATGGATCAATTGTGCTAAAAAAGCACCATATATCCTCCTAATCTAGCAGGCCTGATCGTCGTAGTTGCTTTGTTTTTTGAGTTGTTTAAGGACCCAATTGTGTTGAGATATTTGTTATCTTTCTTATTGTTTTCTTATTATCTAATTATTTTGTCTTCTTCATGTAGTTTACCCGATAGGTTCCTCTCCTACATAAGAAAATCCAAGGGCCTCTCGTTAATGCAATTCATTCTTTTCCCTCTTCATGGTATCAGAGCGACGGGACCCACCCTAACCCTACCCCCCCTCCTCCCCCACGCTGCCATCAAGGCTGCCCAGGCTACCACCGGCCACCGTGCAGGCAAACCCCAGATCTCCCAGCCCCCCCTCCCCCCCCCCTCCCCCCCCCCCCGCTCTCCCAGGTCGCCGCCGATCCTCCAGTGCGCCTCTGCGCACCTCTGCGGCTTGATCTGCAGTTTGTTTCGATCAGATTTTGATCGGAAAACGTGATTTCAGACCTATAAATCGTGTTTTCCAGCCCTAGAGAGCAGCAAAGATTGATGAGGATGGTTGTATGAGTCTACACTTACAACCAATCCTCTGTATGATCGTGTAGACTTGTTCATATCGGTCTACCCCCCAGTTGAATTATGTTGTTCAGACGTTTTTCCATCATGCCAGAGAACAAGAGTGATATTTTTTCGTCCATCATGCCAGAGAACGCGCATCCACAAGGCCGGCTCTCATCGTTAAGATGGATGGGACCAACTATGACTTGTGGTCCATGCAGTTTCTCACCCTCATGCAGTACAACAACAAGGAGCACATCCTGACAAATCCAGAGCCAACGGAAAAGACAGAGGCAAATTCTTCTTGGAAGCAAGATGATGTGTATGCGCGTGTTTGGCTTTGTGGGACCCTCACCACATAGATAGCCAATGATATTCTAAATCAGCCCACCGTCAAGACGATGTGGGACACTTTGGCATCCACCTATGCTCAAGCAAAGAATAAGGCCAAGATTCTTCAACTACAATTTCATATCTACAATGCCAAGCAGAATGGTCGTCCTTTGCACGTGTACTACTCTTCACTCTGTGACATGTTCGAGAAGCTCCATAGCTACATGCCTATTACGACATCTACTGAGCAACAGAATACGTATAAGAACTCCACGATGGTTGGAGTCTTCATGGTTAGACTCCACTTTGGCATTCACCTATGATATTGCACATACTCAGCTTCTTACTGGAGCTACCATACCTCCTATAGAATAGGCCTATAGCCGTCTCAGCCAGATTATCATGCCTTTTATAGCCAATTCCCTACCTTCTTCAGCGATAGCCGCTTCTCGTAGCCGAGGAGGAACGATCCAGTCCAGAGGAAGCACCCCTAGTGGCAGAGGCGGTGGATGCCAGTGTGGCCCTTACACTTACTGTTGTCAGCCAGGACATGCAGATGATACATGCTACCATAAGCATGGATATCTTGCTTCTGGTCACGTAGCAAAACAGATTGTGCCTTAAGAGACTCCAGCTTCCCAGGTCGATCCTTGCCTGGATGATATTATCTCTCGTATTCGAGAGATCATGACTCCTACTAATGGCACCACCACTACATATACCGTAACCGCAGCCAGAGCCTCTTCGAGGTCCTCAAGTATCACATATGCTTTTACTGGTAGTACTAGTGCAGACATAACAGAGTGGATTATGGACCCTGGTGCTTCCCACCACTTGTGTGGAGACAGAGCGTAGCTGAGGACCTACAGAACCATACCACCTGGCAGATGGGTTGTCATTGCTAATGGCGACCACTTACCCATTACAAGACAAGGGGAGGTGCATTTGACGTTGTCCATGCACCTTCAGAATGTTTTATACGCTTCTGGCTTTCAGATGAATTTACTTTCCATTACACAGATTACTAAGAATCTGCATTGACATGCCATTTTTTATCCTTTGTCTCTTGTGTTTCAGGACATACTCACGGGCAGGGTGATTGGATGTAGCCGTGAGGAGCGGGGGCTCTACAGACTGGTCCAACCTCCTCATGCTAGCGTTTCTACTATACCTACTGGACCAATCTCTCCATATCTGTAGCACTTTCGTTTTGGCCGCCTTCCTCTGCAAAAGTTGTGTTATGTTCTCCCTTAGATTTCTACGAGATCCTCCTTTCAGTGTGAGGCATGCCAGCTTGGGAAGCATCACCATTCCTCCTTTCCATCTCGTTAGAGTCGGAGCAGTTCTCAGTTATTTGAGCTCCTTTATTTAGACATTTGGGGTCTAAGTCGTGTTCCTGATCACCAGGGACACCGTTTTTATCTAGTTTCATTCGATGATTTTTTTAGACTTTCTTGGGTCTTTTTATTGAAGAATAATTTTGAGGTTGGATCTGTGATCAAATATTTTATTAATGGGATAAAGAATATTTTTCTGCCCATGTCAAATATCTTCGTTCTGATAATGCCTTAGAATTATGCACCTTACAGCTTTCTGAATTTCTTAGATCTCTTGGCATTGTCCATCAGACCTCATGTGCTTATACTTCCCTGCAGAACAGTGTTGTCGCGCATAAACACCGTCACTTATTTGATGTGACCAGATTCTTGTTAATACAGAGTCGTGCTCCTCACGCTTACTAGGACGATGTTGTCCTTACTGCATGCTATCTGGTGAACCGCATGCCATCGTCTGTGTTGAGAGAGAAGATTCCTTTCTCGATTACGTTTCTCGAGAAAGATCTTTTCTCCCTTACACATCGTGTGTTTGGATCTGTTGCTTTTGTTCATGATGTCTCTCCATGGCGTGACAAGCTCTCTCTCAGAGCTGTCAAGTGTGTGTTTGCCGGCTACTCTCGTACCCAGAAGGGGTATCATTGCTTTGATCCGCTAAGATAGAAATACCTTGTCAGTGCTGACGTTACTTTCTTTGAGTTTGTTATGTATTTTTCTCCTACAGGTGACAGACTAGCCCCATCTGACTCTGAGATGAGATCTACATGCCTCCACCTCCTACTATCGTTCCTCCACCTCCCTTTACTCCTACTCTACCACCTCCTCAGCCGCCACCACCACCTACACCTGCTCCCGTAGTTCCACCCCCTACTGTGACTTAGTTTTTGTCATGCTTTTTACTCGCAGGTCTCGCTCGATTCTCCCTGCTAACAGGTCTTGCCCATCATCCAGCATGCCTCGGATATGTAATGAGCACATTGTTTCTATTGATGGCACTACTGAGTTGTCTGTGCAGCAGAATTCCACACAGGATGAGCAGGTGCCCTCTCCAGAAGGGAACTTACATGCTCGGGACATGGCAAATGATCTTGATGTGTCGATTGCTCTGCGAAAGCAGAAACGTAGGTATGCTACTTATCCTCTTACAGCTCAGGTTTCCTTAAGACTATAAGAGGATTTCAAGAGGTTTACCTTGGCACTATCAGCCGTGGAGATACCACGAACATATCATGAAGCTCTTCAGGATAGTCAGTGGAGGTTGGTCATGGAGGAGGAGATGTTCATGCTAAAGTCACGTGGTACGTAGAGTTTTGTTTCTGCTCCAGTTGACTTATCCTTTGTGGGATGTAAATGAGTGTTAACTATGAAACACTGTGCAGATGGTAGTGTGGATCGCTATAAGGCGAGACTTGTGGCACGTGGGTTCACCCAGACATATGGAGTGGCAATCAGGATACTTTCTCTCTGGTTGCCAGACATTCTACTCTACGTATTCTACTTTTTTTTGTTGTGACACGAGATTGGCCCCTTTACCAACTTGATGTGAAGAATGCCTTCCTCTATGGTGATCTACAAGAGGAGGTTTACATGCAGCAGCCACCTGAGTTTGCTGCTGAGGGGGAGTGTCAGAAGGTTAGTAGGCTACATAAGACTATCTATGGCCTTAAGCAGAGTCCAAGAGCATGGTTCCAGAAGCTCTCGGACTTGATAGAGCAGTAGAGGTTTGTGCGATCGACTGTCGATCACTCTTTATTTATGCACAGGACCCAGAGAGGTACAATTGTCATTCTTGTTTACGTTAATGACATTATTGTTACAAGGGATGATGAGCAGGGCATTCAGGGTGCCGAGGACTTCCTAGGTCAGCAGTTTGTGACTAAGGACCTTGGTAATTTACGTTACATCTTTGGACTGGAGTTTGTCATGAACCAACGAGGTCTTGTGATGACCTAGAGGAAGTATGTTACGGATCTTCTTTCAGAGACAGGCATGGCAGCTTGCAGACTTATAACTACTCCTATTGACCCGAGCATGAAGCTGATGACATTGAGGAGGTCGACAAGAGGAGGTACAGGGAGCTTGTTGGCAAGCTACTCACTGTAACTATTACCATGGCCGACATATCCTTTACCATGAGCAAAGTGAGTTATTTTATGGAGCAACCCAGACAGGCACATATAGGTGCAGTCCATATGATTCTAAGGTATCTGAAGACATCATCAGGTACAGGACTTCTTTTCAGTATAGGCATATCTCTTTCAGTTACAGCGTGTGCAGATGCAGATTATGTTGGGTGTCCAAAGGATTGGAAGTCTACTTCAGGCTTCGCTGTGTTCAGAGGGAATTACCTGATTTCATGGAAGAGCAAGAAGCAGACTGTGGTTGCCAGATCGAGTGCCGAGTCAGAATACAGGGCCATGGCACAGCCACACAGGATAGCACAGAGATGATGTGGGTCAGATTTGTTATTACTGACATAACTATATAGGTGCCTCTTCCCATGCAACTCCAATGTGACAATCAGGTTGTGCTCTTCTCATTGCCAGCAACCCAACCTTTCATGAGAAGACCAAGCACATAGAGGTGGACTGCCATTACAAACGTGACATGCTACAAAAGGGTCTTATCGCCACTACGCATGTCAGCTCTGGAGACTAGACATCAGATGTTCTTACTAAGGCACTAGTCAGAGGGCCTTATCAGAGATGTAGTTCCAAGCTAAGTCTGATAGAAATCTACACTCTAGCTTGAGGGGGAGTGTTGAGAAATTTGTTATCTTTCTTATTGTTTTCTTATTATTTGTTTATTTTGTCTTCTTCATGTAATTTGCCCAATAGATTCCTCTCCTATATAAGAGATGATGCAGCGTAGGGCCCAAGTATAGGGCCGAATTATTAATTAATTTTAGTGGTTAATTTTATTTGTATTTTTAAGTTGTCGCATTTTTATTTAAATAAAGAGATCGTGTGTGATCTCAATTAGTCTTAATTTGAATTTCAAATTAGGTAGTTAGTCGGTTAATTAGTTAGAGTCAATTTAGGATAAATTGGTTGTCAATTTAAATTAATTTCTATTTTTGTAATGTCATCCCTCCTATATAAAGGGATGAGGGTCCTTTGTTTTGATTCAGTTCAGTTTGATTAAAAAATCGAGATTTATCTCTCTTCCTCTCTAGTCTCTCTCTTCCCCACGCGATCTCCGTGTTTCCTCCTCCCAAATCCCTCGTGTTCTCGACGAGTTTCTTCTCTCAACCCCTCCCTTATTCTTCCACCAATTATCTCTACCAAAATTTAGTTTTCGACGCCGCGCGAAATTCCGTTTGCATCATTTGGTATCAGAGCATGGCCTACAGATCGTCCTCACGACCTGACGATCCGTCCAGACGTTCGCGCCGACATACATCAAGGGATCTTCGTTCATCTGAACAAAAACAACGAGCCCTCGACGCCTACAACAAGGAGACGAAGCGCATGCTACGTGAGTTCCAAACCACATTCCACTCCCAGCATCGCGAGCTTATGGCTACCCTCGAGTCCCTACGCGCCGCCAAAGCGAGGGCTTCAGCGACACCAATTACCGACACCGAATTTGAAGACGAAAATCTCGCCGTCAACGAAGAACCGGCCGTTGTTCAGATCATTTCGGAAGAAAACAACGACGAAACGAGGGTTGTCCAGGTAACTTCAGACTTGGAAAATCCTCTAAACCCGATCTTCGACCCATCCGCAGCCTTCTTGCGAACCTCCGCTGCAACTCCAACCCCTCCGACGGCCCCCCTAGCCTCGTCGGTCCCCTCCACCATCCCCGTACCGCCTGCGGCTCACTCCCTGCCGCCCCCACCTGCTGCAATACAACGTGAATTAGATATATAGGGCTGCATTTATTTAATTTTTGTCCAATAATTAGAGTCTTAATTTATTGAGTCTTCGTATTTTTAATTTAAAATAAAAGAGATCGCCTGTGATCTCAAAGTAGTTAGTTTCAATTTGAATTTCAAAGTTAGTTAGTCCATTAGAGTCAAATTAGGATAAGTAGTTTGAATTTGAATTTGAGTTTCTATTGTAACCTCATCCCTCCTATATAAAGGGATGATAGGCTATTGTTTTAGATAGTTCAGTTGATATAAAAAATTGAGATTTTATCTCTATCTCCCTCTCTCGTCTCTCTCTTCCCCACGCGATCTCCGCGTTACTCTTCCTCAAATCCCTCGTTCTCCGACGAGCTTTCTTCTCTCAACCCCTCCGATTCTTCTCCACCAAAAAAATCACCATCAAAAATATTTTCCGTCGCCGCGCAAAATTCTATTCTGCATAATTTGGTATCAGAGCCTAACGACCCTGCATCTCGCCTGCATTCCATTCATTTCATTGCATTAAAAAAATCAACCACAAAACAAAACAAAAAAAATCCCAAAACAAAAGGAAGAGAAAACCCTAGGATTCCCATGGCCGAGAAACCGTCTACCTCTCAAACCGGCTACACCCAACAACCTGAGCGAACATTAGAATCCTTGGATGCTAAAATTGATCGGATATTCGAACACCTGAGCAGGCAAATTGCCACTCTCAGTTGTCAAATGCTAGGGAAAAATCATGGCACTGAGACGCCAAACAAAGGTCGGCGTACTAGTGGGAGATCACATTCACGGAGCAACACTTCCTACGACTCTAACTCATCTACTTCTGACGGACACGTTAGCGATGATCACTCCCAAGAAAATAACGAAGAAGGATCAGGAGATGACACCCCTTTCATTCCCAAGATTCAAGATCCCCTCACCTCTGGACATCAATTCCCGCCACGACCTGGACCTAGGTCCGATGACGGATGGGATCGAGGCATCCGTCTCGACGTTCCGGAATTTGACGGAGGACAAGACCCTGATGTCTTTTTGGATTGGCTCCAAGCCGTCGAGCACTTCTTTGTGTGGAAGTCTATGCCGAGCGAACGAAAAGTTCAATTCGTCACCATCAAATTAAAGGAGCATGCTCTGCTATGGTGGGACCGTTTGCAGTCTGAACGCAAACGAAAGGGAAAAAGTAAAATCCGCAGTTGGAGCAAAATGAAAGCCAAATTGAAGACCAAGTTCGTGCCCGAAGATTACAAACGAGATCTGTACGCACGACTGCAATCATGGCGACAAGGCACTATGAGCGTCAGAGAATAAACCGAAGGGTTCCAATCCCTCGTTCACCGCAACCGATTGCAGGAGACCCCTGTCCAGGAGGTCACCCGCTACATGCAAGGACTCCGACCCGTTATTCAGGATGAACTCTACCTCCACAACTGTCGAGACGTTGACGAAGCTTACAAGCAGGCTGAGCGGGCTGAGACGAAGCTCGCTAAAGCCCAGACAAGGAGGATGTCCTTCCCGGTGAACTCCGTCTCGCGCACCAGTACCCCGATGACGATCTCCAAACCATTTGTGTCCCCATCGATTCCTACGGGTAAACCCCAGACAAAACCCTCAACTCCCACCGTCACCCGACCACCTATTGGAAACCCCGGACCGGGCATCTTGGGAAGCCGACCTATTGTCGGACCTGACACATGTTTCCGATGTTATCAAAAGGGACATCGAGCAGCAGAGTGCCCAAACCCTAAGGCCAGACCCGCCCATTTATGCACCGTCGACGACTCTGAAGACCCTAACCCTGACCAACAGGAGTCACCTGAAGAGAATCCGTCTGCTTTGGCTGCTGACACCATGGGAGCCGATGACTATGAGCCTTTAGAAGTGGACGGAGACGTATCCGGACCCTTCTTGGTCATTGAACATGAGAACTTTATCACTCCTGACAGCGCACCCACAAACATCCTACTCACACCCGCTGTCAACGACGCTGATAGTTGGTTGCGAGCAGCATCTTCCGAACCACCTGCACTTCAGGAGGGCGACGTTGTTCGCTGATCATTGATGGAGGAAGCGTTGAGAACTTCGTTTCACAAGAAATGGTCGATAAGTTGGGCCTGCCAACTCAACCACTCGAGAAACCTTACAGTGTGGCCTGGTTTCGAGGTGGTACTCAACTCTCGATCCACCGTCAGAGCCTCGTTAGCTTCTCAATTGGGCCTTCATATAAAGACGAGGTGTGGTGCCATGTAGCCCCTATGGATGTCTGTCACATTCTACTTGGGAGGCCTTGGCAATTCGATTGAGACACTGAGCACAAAGGAAAGCTGAACACATACTCCTTTCTCATAGACGAGGTGCGTGTGACCCTCAGACCACAACGCGACGCCCTTAGCCCTCGCCAGGTGGCTACACTTCGAGCCGCGACCGCACAATCGGGTAAAAGCACTCCACCGTCACACCCCTCGCCTACAGGTCCCGTAATGCTGATGGAAGCCCAGACATTCCAACGTGAGATTCAGGAGAGCTCCACCATTTATGCATTGATGGGACGTGAAGTGAGCCAACCAGAAACCACAACACCCGAAGTCCCACCTGAGATAAAACCCATCATCCAAGAATTTGCTGACATTATGCCTGAAGAGTTGCCTGAAGGACTACCCCCGTTGCGAGATATTCAACATCACATTGACCTAATCCCTGGAACCAGCCTACCCCACTTACCACATTATCGAATGAGCCCAAGTGAGCATGAAGAAATGAACAGGCAGGTTACTGATCTGCTACGTCGTGGATATGTTCGAGAGAGTATGAACCACGTGGCGGTTCCTGCTCTACTTACACCAAAAAAGGATGGTACATGGAAAATGTGTGTGGATAGTCGCGCTATCAACAAGATAATGATCAGAGGCGCTCCAGCTAAGTCGAAGGGGGAGAATGAGGGCGAGTGGAGCGCGAAGGGCGAGTGGAGCGCGAAGGGAGACTTGGGAGCGTACGGTGGATGGGACGCGAAAGGCATGGGGGGTGCGACGGGTGGAAGGGTCGCGAAGAGCTTTTGAGGAGCGTTGGGATTCTGTGACGCAAAGGGCGTGGAGACCGAAGGTGCGGGAAGCGAAGGGCGATGCTGGGAGGCGTCGCGGCTCGGCAGGTGGCCTTTCTCGTCCTCATGGTGCCGGACTAGACATGGAGTCTGATGAGGTCGGTGGTGGGTGGACCCGGGTTTCTCACGCCAAGCCGGGTAAGCGGTGTTTCAGATGTGACTCTCGTGGCCATATTGCTTCCGAATGTTGTGCTCCCCCCCGTTGTTTCCTCTGTGGCAAGCTTGATCATCGGAGGTCCTTCTGCTGGTCTTCGGCGGTCGTCGTTGGTTTAACGCGCTTCGCTCCTCCGGTGTGTGGGTGTGCGCTGAGTTTGCATGGGGGTCGCGATTCTCGTTCTTTCGCCCAGGTGGTTGGCGCTGGCGTTGCACGTGATGAGGGTCTCTCCGATGTTCCCCTTTCTCCGGGGGGTGCGTTGCATGGCTTCCAGGCGGGAAGCGGTTCGGGTCTCGCGGTGGAATCTGGTGCTGCGCTCGTCTCGGAGTTGGGGGCGGATGCGACGCAGGTGGAGGAAACGACGCAGGTGGAGGAACCGACCCCGGTGGAGGAACCGTCTCTGGGGGGGTCGGGGAATGCTTCCGATGGTGGCGACGCGAGGGTGGATTCGCTACCAGAAGTCGGTTCTTTGGTCGAGGGGGGTGAAGTGGAGCGGTTGAAAGGGGGGAGGGGGCTTCGTCAGAAGGAGGTGTCGCCGGATCTTGGGGGTTTGGGGGGTTGGCGCGACAACGCAGGGTCGGACTCCTCCTTGTCCATCGTGGTGGGGGTTCTGCAGAAGCATGATGATGGGTGGGAGCGCATCCGTGCTGGTACGTTGGATTTCTTGGGCGAAAGCTTTGCTGGGGATTTCGTCATTATGGATGCGGCTCGCTGCTGTGTTCGAGGTCTCTCCCCGGAGCAACGGGAGAAACTTCTCCGGTTCCATGGCGTTGCCGGAGTAACTTGGCGGAGGTTGCGCGTTTCTGATGGTGGCGCTTCCACGACGGAGGTCTGTGTTGCTGAAGTGAGGGGGGTGCCCTTCCTCTCGAGAACGGTCCATGCACTATCGAAGGTTATTTCCCGGTGGGGGCAAGTCCTCCAAATTCTTGATGATGGACTTTCTCCGGGTGCTGATTGAAGATGCTCCCGCGTTCTGGTTGAAGCTTCTTCTGCTTTCTTTGCCGAATCGGTAGGAAAGGTTCGGTTCGAGTTGTTGTCATTGGGTCGCTGGACCTTCAGGCTTGAGTTCTTTTTTCCTCCGATGACGGCGGTGCCGGCTCCTCCTCCACCTGCAGCGGGCTGGCGGGGGTCTACTTCGGCTTCTCCGGCCGTCAGGGGTCCTGCGCGGAAGGGTGACGGTACGTCTTCTAATTGCCACGTGGCGACTACAGGGCCTATTTCCGAAGCGTTGCCATGCATGTCTATCTGCAAACGTGGGAGCGAAGAGGCTCCTCGGGTCTTGCAATCGCGCGGTGCAATCTTTGATTTGGTGGCTGTTGATATTCTCGACAACGATTCGCATCCCCCTGGAAATTCCTTTATGTCAGCGGGTATTTCGCACGTGGACCTCTCCACGCACAGGTCTTTCATTCCTTGTGACCCACTTGTTAACAGTATCTGGGCTCCTCTGCGGACAACTTCGGAGCAGCTGTTGGCAGATCCTATATCATTATCGGATCAACTTTCTCTTTCGGAGCATGTTTATTGGGGCCCTGATGTTTTATGTCCTCGGCCTATCAGATCGGTGCCTTTCTCTTTCGAGATCCATCTGGATGGTACGGACCCCCCCCCTCCCCGCGGCCGTTGGTATCTTGTCCTGGTGGTGTTTTTCCTTCGTCCGTTTTGGGGGATGCCTCGGTGCTCCCTCATGCCTCTACGGAGTGGCCCACTCTTCCGGTTTGCGATGATATTGACTTCTTTGCTGATAGGGTGGCGACGACCCCCTTGCCTGATGATGCTATGGTTGCGGGACTCTCACCCTCGTCCCGTTATGGTCGGAGCTACTCTCGGAGGAGGCTTTTTTGCTCGGATCCAACTGTCTTATCTTCATGTCAGTCTTTGCGCGAGGCGGTGGCGGAGGCGGCAGGCCTCGCCCAGCTCGGTGACCGGTCCCATGTTGGTCTTTGATGACCCCTTTCTGCCTCGCTTGCGGTTTTTTGGGCTTCCTTTTTGTTTTAATGAAGATTTTGTCCTGGAACGTGCGTGGTCTGGGTGACCCTGATCGTCGGCGCATTTTGGGCTCGCGCCTTGTGGAATGGGACTGTGACATTGCTTTCATTCAGGAGTCCAAGCTTTCGGTGTTGGATGATGATGTTTGGAGATCGTTTAGCGCTGGTCATATCAATGCCTTCCGTGCTCTGGATGCCAATGGTGCTAGGGGTGGTGCTATTCTGGCCTGGCGCTCTACGCGTTTTTCTTTTTCATCCTTGAGGATGGGCCGTCACTCAATCTCCGTGGTGTTGAACTGCTGTTTGTCAAATACTTGTATGGCGTTTACTTGTGCTTACGCCCCTATTTGTCATATCTCTCGTCGCGAGCTTTGGGAGGATCTTCGCGAGGATGCTATTATTTTTGGTGATGTGCCTTGGTTGATCGGGGGTGATTTCAACGTCACTATGCAGTCGCAGGATCGCCCTAGGGGTCGCGGTGGTCTTGACCCGGGCTCTTCGGATTTTATGGACCTTATTAATGATTTGGCTCTTGAATCGCTTGTCCCAAATGACATCTCATACACGTGGCGGAACAATTCCTCGCGGTCGCGGATCGATCGTTTCTTGGCTAATAACCGTATGATGGAATCTTTTCCTTTTTGTGAGGTTACCTCGAGACCGCGATCCTTTTCGGATCATAACCCCATTATTTGGTCGGCTGGTGATGATAATCGTCCTCGTGGCACCTTCCGTTACGAGCGTTCTTGGCTTTTGGAGCCTGGTTTTCGAGACTTGGTGCGGCATCATTGGTCTCAGATATCGTCGACGGGCAGTGTCGCTCGCCGTTTTGATCATAAGCTTTCGTCTCTCCGAAGGATACTGGCGTCTTTTAAGAAGGACACTCGCGCTGCTCGCATCGCAACTCGCCTGACGGCTGATGAGGTGATCCTGCGTTTTGATCGCATTGAGAACGACAGGGACTTGAATCCGGACGAGTTGGTCGTGCGCGCGGATGCTATGGATAAAGTGAAGCTTGAGGATCGGAAGCGTTTGGTTGAGTGGCGCCAACGTTCTCGGATGCGGTGGTTAAAAGAGGGCGACGCTAATACCGCGTTTTTTCACCGGATCGCTAGTGGTCGTCGGCGATCTAACTCTATTCCTTCTATGCTTGTTAACGGCGCTCATGTTCAGGGGGAGCGGGACTTGGGTCATGCACTGGTGGCCTACTTTAAGGAGTGGTTCGGGCGGAGGTCTGTGCGTCGGTGGCGTTGGTCGGGAAGTGGGGCTAGCGTGCTCCCTCAGGCGGATGCGATGTGCCTTACTCGCCATATATCTTTGGAGGAGCTGAAAGAGGTTGTTTGGGCCCTCAACCCTGACGCGGCGCCGGGACCCGATGGGTTCCCTGTCTCCTTCTATCGGGAGTTTTGGGATGTGCTTTCTCAGGATGTTTTGGACGTCGCACGCGAATTTTGTGATGGCAACTACGGTTTTGATAAACTCAACAGGTCCCTTATTAATCTCATTCCCAAGTCCTCGTCTGCCAACCGTATTGAGGACTTCCGGCCGATATCCATATCCAATGCCATCTACCTTATCATTGCTAAGGTCCTTGCTCGGCGCCTGGCACCGCTACTTGATTCTCTCATATCGCCTACTCAAGCGGCCTTTGTTCGGGGAAGACAAATTAGTGATTGCTATGCGGTGGCTTCGAAAATTATTCACGTGTGGAGCAAGAACGGTGTGAGGGGGCTTCCTTGGAAGATTGATTTCGCGAAGGCGTACGACTCTTTGGATTGGCGTTTTCTTTGGTCTGTTCTTAAGCGGCGGGGATTTCCCTCGCAATGGATCTCGTGGGTGCGGCGATGCGTCTCGACGGCCTCGCTCTCGCTTCTTCTCAATGGCCGGTTGGCTGGGGGCTTCTTCCAGCCACGCCGGGGGATTCGGCAAGGTTGTCCCCTTGCCCCTTTGCTTTTCGTCCTGGCCGCCGACGTCTTGTCCTGCATGGTTCATAATGTGGCTGCGGCTGGCCTTACCCGTGGGTGCTCTCTTGGTCCTTACCATATCCCGATTATTTAGTTTGCGGATGATACGATTTGCTTCATCGAGGGTGATGCTTCGAATGTGGCGGGTATGGCTACCACGCTGGAGCTCTTCAGCGAGGCTTCGGGCCTCCTCATCAATTATAATAAATCCTCTATGGTTCCCTTCTCCACTCCACGGGATGAGGTTGCGGAGTGTATGCGGATTTTGGGCTGCCCGGCGGGCGCTCTTCCCTTGGATTATTTGGGGCTTCCCTTGACGGTTGGGCGCGCTCGCCTACGTGACTGGCAGGTTGTGGTTGATCGGATGGAATCTCGTTTGGCTGGCTGGCGTGCGGCCCTTCTCTCTCGTGGTGGTAGCTTGGTTCTTCTCAAGTCGGTATTATCATCGATCCCAATTTATTTCTTCTCTGTCAAAGGTATGCCTAAAGGGATCCGTCGGAGGCTGGACTCGTGCATGCGGAGATTTCTTTGGGGGAAGAAGGGGGACGGGAGTAGGGGTGTTCATTTGGTTGCCTGGGATGAGGTTACGCGGCCAAAGAAGGAGGGGGGGCTGGCGGTGAGAAGGTTGGAGGTCATTAATAAGGCCCTTCTACTCAAATGGGTGGCTCGTCTTTGGGGCAGGGAGGAAAATTTTATGCTTAATTTCTTGAGGCTGGCGGTGGGGGTTGACCGGTTTTTTGGCTTGGAGGGTCGCCTGACGGGAACTTCCTCTCTTTTTTCCCGTGATATCGTTAACACCCTGTCTCGCAACCGTTCCCTCTTTGGCATTAAGTTGGGGGATGGGTCCTTGATCCGTTTTTGGGCTGACGATTGGACCGGCAAGGGTCCTCTTAAGGAGCTGTTTCCTCGCCTTTTCGCGCTGGTGGCGGATATGGATGCTACTGTTGCCTCCTACTGGGATGGTGCTTCTTGGGGCCCTAGGTTTGTGGCTAATCTCTCTGACCAGCGGCAGGTGGACTTCATGGCCTTACTTGCTATTCTCGCGGACGCGCCCTCGGTCGGTCGCGATCATCTGTCTTGGAAGGACGGCACCTTCTCCACCCGTGCGGCTTACCTGGCTATTCTTCCTCCCCTGGCTGTGGCTGATGCTCCTCTTTTCCGCGATTGTCAATTCATTTGGGGCCTCAGGGTCCCCGAACGAATTGGCATCTTCACGTGGCTTTTCCGTCGTGGGCGTTTGATGACTCGTAGCCGGTGTGCTTTACTATTTCCCAACGTCTCCTCCACCTGTGGCCTTTGTGATTTGGAGATAGAGACTATCGATCATCTATTTTTCAAATGTGGCAGAACACATGATATTTGGGCTGATATGGACTGGCTTGACGTGTCGGATTCTTCCTCGTTCTGTGCGAGCTTGGTTAGCTCTAGGGCCAGGGCTCGGACGGACCTCCTTACATCTATTGCTCGGCTTTGGTGCATCCGGATTGGTAGAAATGAAGCCGTTTTTGCTCGTCAGAGATTCTATTCTGAAAACGTGCTCATTTCGGCATCCCGTTTAATTCGCGATTGGTCCGATGTTTAGGGGTTCTACGATGTAATGGGGGTATCTGATTTTGATACCTTCTGTCTTTACACTTGTTTTTCTAATGTACGCATACCATCTGTAAGTTTCTCTTAACTCTTTAATAAATTTGGGGCGAGCACCAACGAGTGCGTCCCCCGCTTTTGAGCGTCAAAAAAAACAAGATAATGATCAAGTATCGTTTTCCCATTCCGCGCCTTGATGTCATGCTTGATATGCTATCAGGTGCCAAATTGTTCTCCAAAATGGATCTCCGCAGTGGCTACCATCAGATTCGCCTCCGACCTGGAGACGAGTGGAAGACTGCCTTTAAGACCAAAGAGGGCCTTTATGAATGGACGGTAATGCCCTTCGGCTTGTCGAATGCCCCCAGCACCTTCATGCGAACCATGAATCATGTATTGCGACCCTTCATTGGTAAGTTTGTGGTTGTTTACTTCGATGACATCCTGATCTACAGCTTGACCAAAGAAGACCACTTATCTCACTTACGACAAGTCCTGGAAACCCTGAGAGCCCAACAAATGTATGTCCACCTCAAGAAATGCTCCTTCATGTCTGACACGGTCCTCTTCCTGGGATACATTGTCACTGCCGACGGACTTAAGGTTGACCCCTCCAAGATTCAGGCCACTCAGAGCTGGCCCGTGCCCAAAACCCTCATTGAGATTCGCAGCTTTCTGGGATCGGCTTCTTTCTACCGACGCTTCATCCGAAACTTTAGCACCTGTGCCGCACCGTTGGTAGATTGCACGCGTAAAGGCGCACCCGCCTGGACCCTTGAAGCAGAAACCAGCTTTCAAAATCTAAAACATCAATTGACACATGCCCCTGTTTTGGCACTTCCTGACTTCACCAAGGTTTTTGTAGTCGATTGCGACGCCTCACATGTCGGGATTGGTGCCGTCCTAAGTCAATAAGGACGACCTGTAGCGTTCTACAGTGAGAAATTGAATGAAGCTCGATCACGGTACTCTACTTATGATGTCGAATTCTATGTCGTAGTGCAAGCCCTCAAGCATTTGAGGCATTACCTGATCCAGCGCGAATTCGTCCTTAACTCTGACCATGAAGCCTTGAGATATCTGAATTCTCAGAAAACTCTTAACAAACGCCATGCCAAGTGGGTTAGTTTCCTCCAAGAATACACCTTCCATCTCAAGCACAAAGCTGGAACCCTGAACCGCGTGGCCGACGCGTTGAGCCGGCGATCACATACCCTGACCACAATGACCGTCAGCACAACAGGATTTGACACACTCAAGGACCTCTACCCCACTGACCCTGACTTCGGTCAAGTTTATGCGGAGTGTACCGAAACTGGACAGGATCCGACAGCCACTTATGTCCTTCATGAGGGGTTCCTATTTAAGGCCCACCGACTGTGCATCCCTGCCACTTCCCTGCGAGAGAACCTAATTTCAGAGTTACATAACGGTGGCTTAGCTGGACACTTTGGAAGGGACAAGACCTTGACCCTTCTCCAAGAGCGATTTTATTGGCCGCAAATGCGAAAGGATGTTACAAAGTTCGTACAAAAATGCCAAACATGTCAAAGATTCAAAGGCCATAGGCAGAACACTGGGTTGTATACACCTCTGCCGATTCCTCTGCGACCCTGGGAAGACATCACTATGGACTTTGTGCTAGGCTTACCCCTCACGGTACGAAAAGTTGACTCTATATTTGTGGTTGTGAACAGATTCTCTAAAATGGCACATTTCATTGCATGTAGAAAAACCTCAGATGCATCTCATGTCGCAGATTTGTTTTTTCGTTATGTCGTTCGGTTGCATGGTGTTTCTCGTTCTTTTACTTCGAATCGTGATACCCGATTTTTGAGTCATTTTTGGCGCACGCTTTGGTCTCGTCTTGGTACTCGTTTGCAATACAGCACCGCTTATCATCCACAAACAGATGGGCAAACCGAAGTAGTTACCAGATCATTAGGAAATTTATTGCGATGTCTTGCAGGGGACTCTCCGTCCAGATGGGATCTAATTCTTCCCTAAGCTGAATTCGCGTATAACAGTTCCACTAATAGGTCCACCGGAAAATCGCCATTTGAGAGTGTGTACGGCTTTCCACTTACCCAATTTCTAGACCTAAAGCCCACAACCATGCAAGGGAGAAGTAGTACAGCTGCTGAGGATCTGGTCGAACACCTAACCCACATCCATACTGAAATCCGAGCCAAACTCCAAGCCATGACCCAGAAATACCAAGCCCAAGCCAACCTACACCGAAGAGAGAGCGAGTTCAGAGTTGGAGAGTTAGTGATGGTCCACCTGAAAAAAGAGAGGTTTCCTTTGAGAGTCCACCAAAAATTGAGCGAAAGATTGGTCCATTCCGAGTCCTCAAGAAGATTGGGCCCAATGCTTATTTACTCGACCTGCCGCCAGACGTCCAGACATCGCCAGTCTTTAATGTAGCAGATCTCTTCTTATATCATGGAGATGAACAGACAGATGCCACCGCACCAACGATTCCTGATGATGATATGCGCCAACCACCAGCCACAACCTATGCCGATCAGATTGAAGATATTGCAGACATCCGAGATATGACGACTCGACGTGGTCTCTTCCGACGATATCTAGTCAAATGGAAGGGACGACCTCTTACCGATTGCACCTGGATTGACGAGGAGGAACTCCAACAACTCCGCCCCGATATCCTTCAGAACTTCCACGATGCCATCTCGACGGAGCGAGATTCTTTTCAGCAAGGGGGAGTTGATGCAGCATGATATCAATTTTAGGCAACATTTGTTTTGTTTATTTTATTTATCATTTGTTTTGTTTATTTTATTTATTCATGTCTTATGTAAAAGGCTCATTATAAAAGGCCTTATTATCCTTTCTTTTGTGTTTTCTTTATTTTCCTAATTTTTAGGAGAGTTGTTGCTTAGTCTGGGGGAATTAGCCTCTATATAAGCCCCCCCCTTGTATTAGGGTTTGCATTAAGTTTGAATGAAGTAAATTTTTCTCCCCCACTTAATTCTCTCTCTCCCTCCTCTCTCTCTAATCCCGCCGCCCCTTCTTTTCCCTAACCCTCTCGTGCCCTCTCCCCGATACCCTTCTTCTCCCGTGCCCTAATCTTCCCGCCGCCTTCTCTCCTGTCGCCTCCTTCCCACTGCCCCCGTGCTCCCCTCGTCCTCTCCAGCCCTCGCCGCCTTCCCCCTGTGCATTCCCGCTCGCCCTGCTTCGCCACCTTCCCCCCATCGCCACAACAGCGCCCAGCGCCCAGCCGCCAGCGGCCCCCAGGCCCCCCAGGCCGTCCAAACCCTCGCCACCCCACCACCAAAACCCCCTTCCGCTGCCCCTGATCGCCCAGCACCTCCGGCGAGTCCCATTCCCCCACCAGCGTCCTCGCGGAATCCCCCCACCAAGAGCCTCGAACTATTTGAAGCCAAAGAAGCCCTGCACGTCGAAGAGCTTGAGCATATAGATTTGGCGGTAAATGAAGTCCCGGAAAACACCTTCGATGCCCTGACAAATGATGTTCAGCAGGAAGCGGCATCACTATTACCCCTTCCAGTGCTCCTGTCAGCGTTGAACCTGCCGCCAGACTCGCCCCTGTATGTACCGATGTGTCGTGGCCCAGGCAGCCTGGAGGTCCCATCCCACCGTCGAAGAAGTCGCTGCCTATGTGGTCACCACCACCTCCAATGGAGTCCCACCCCATACTGCCACCGTCTATGGCAGCCCCGCAAACAAACTCGACGATGCCACGGCTCCCTATGAGGGTCTCCTCGCCTACGCCACCACTGTCCCTTCGCGCAGGTATTCTGCGATAAGGAGAGTCCTCGACCCCAGCATCACTCCAAACTGTCCTCCTCAAGCGGTCGTATCTGTCGCCATCGCTGGAAAAGTCGAAGCCCTAATCCTAGAGTTTGGTGTCGCCGGAAACGATGGGAGAGAGGAGTCCCGCGTCGGGCTCCTGCTTTGCCGCCCACGAAGAGGCAATCCCATAAAATTGGGATTTAAGGTTGATTTGGGTCCCATTTGTTTCCTTCTCCCCTAAGAAAAGGGGTAAGGAGATGATTTGGGAATTTTGCAGAAAATTACCTCCCAACAAAATCTTTTATTTAAAGATTAAGGTTGGTGGGGACTTAGGTGGAGACATTTTAAATGAATGGGTAGAACAATTGCCATCACGCCCTCGGGTGGAGAAAAATTACAAGGGTAGCATGGAATATGATCAAAATCAAGGATATTTGCTCAACCAATCCGGATGGAATTCTCCATCAACATCAAAGATCAAGCAATTCGTCGGGAGACGAATTTTTAAAGCGGAGGAGAGTTGATGCAGCGTAGGGCCCAAGTATAGGGCCGAATTATTGATTAATTTTAGTGGTTAATTTTATTTACGTTTTTAAGTTGTCGCATTTTTATTTAAATAAAGAGATCGCGTGTGATCTCAATTAGTCTTAATTTGAATTTCAAATTAGGTAGTTAGTCGGTTAATTAGTTAGAGTCAATTTAGGATAAATTGGTTGTCAATTTAAATTAATTTCTATTTTTGTAATGTCATCCCTCCTATATAAAGGGATGAGGGTCCTTTGTTTTGATTCAGTTCAGTTTGATTAAAAAATCGAGATTTATCTCTCTCCCTCTCTAGTCTCTCTCTCCCCCACGCGATCTCCGTGTTTCCTCCTCCCATATCCCTCTTGTTCTCGACAAGTTTCTTCTCTCAACCCCTCCCTTATTCTTCCACTAACTATCTCTACCAAAATGTATTTTTCGACGCCGCACGAAATTCCGTTTGCATCAAGAGAGCCCGAAGGCCTCTCATTCATGCAATTCATTCTTTTCCCTCTTCAAATTGTGCTCTTGATCTTCATTGATACATATACTATCTTGTTGCGAATCAAGATTGTTCGATCTAATAATGCTCTTGGGTTTCGTGCTTGTTTTCAATCTATTTTTTTCAACAGCTTGAGTTATCCAACAAACTAATTGTGCATATACCACATAGGAGAAAGGCATTGCAAAGAAAAAGCATCATGATATTGATGTGACTAGAATCATCTTGATCCATAGCCACCCTCTGCTAATTACCTAACTAAGAAGTTGCCTTCGTTTTTAGTTTTTTTTTTGAGGCTCAGCCTTCGTTTTTAGTTGATGAACACGTTTCATGTTGGGACCATTGCTGATACTACGGTGGAAAAAACTAAAAAGCTCGTTTAGTTATGAAGGACCTACCCCTCCTTCTATAGGAGTAGGGATGACGGTCAAAAGTGTATATAAGCAATGTCGGACTAAATAGAGAAACACCAACACTATTATCTCAACCATTTAGAAGTTCATGAGAGTGGGTGGTCTATTTGGTGTTATGAAGAACCTGTTGTACTTCAAGTGCATGAGAATCCCCAGCCTGAGTTATCTTGTCATGTGGAAGGCATTATGCCATCGCGAAGAACTTGTTCTCGAGATTTTATTATTTCTGTTTTATATTTACAATTTTTTTTGTGTTTTGCAGTGTTAGTCTTCCTTAAGTGTCCTGAATAGTATAAATAAAGTAAAGTGGCAAACTGGCATTATTGTAGCATTAGAAATTCAGCAGACATATAAAGTGAAAAGGTACCATTCAGGTAATATAATGCTTTAGGTTTTTTTAAATGAATACAAGGCTTTAATACCTACTCGATTCCGATAGAGTCTGAACACAAGACCAATCCTCACTGTCAACATCTCCTGCCCATAGCTTCCAAGTCGAGCACAATGTTGTTGAATCAGTATTAGGGGGGAAAAACAGTGTGTCTAATTTTGAGGACGTGCTTTTAGAAAATCAAGACATGATTTTTTCCATACCTTAATGGAGTTATCATAGCTTACAGAGACCAAAATATCGAGGAACGGGTGCCATTTAATCATTTTGACATCCTGGGTATGTCCTTCTAACCTCTGTACAACTTCGAATTCATTGCCACACAAAACCTCCCATATCCAAATAGTCTTGTCACGACCACACGTGGCAAGAAGAGATTCAGATGAGTTCCATGAAACACTTTTGACTTCATTGTCATGGCCCTGATCACAATAATTCAAGAAGACTGAGAACTTGCACATTATCATGTGACTGTATGTTAGCAATATTTTAATTTACCTCTAAACTGGAGACACACTCAAAATCATTTCCAACTTTTTCCCATATTGCAGTAGTGGCATCAAAACTCGTTGTGGCTAATGTCTTCCCAGAAGGTGACCATGCACAAGACCTAACAGTGCGGGTGTGAATATCCTCCAAGACAGCCTAAAAGCAGACATCAAATAAGTACTTCAAAATGTTCGATCACATGGGGAAAAAAAGCCATGCATAACCGCACGATACACAGAATAAAGAGTCGACATAGTTAGATAATTTTTATTTCACTTTTAGGCATCTTGCAGTGATGCCTCTAATGGATGGGTATGATGCCATCCCATTTTGTTAAATGATCCATTGCCCTCTATGCTCAACTATGTGCCCATTACCGGCGTATAATATCAAGAATTTCCAGAAAAGTTCTCGCTTATTCAACACAATAAACTGATTGACTGTTGATAACGGGAGCATAAGCACCAGTAGCCACCATCACGTTCATGGCTTCAGCGGAACACCTGCTACAGCTCATTATACTTAACAAGCAAAAAGATTCATCGGACAGCCTTCATGCTGATTACCTGAAACTGGCTCTCCTAGCAACTGCATCTTCCGGAGTAGGCAATTACCATGACTTATCTTTATTTTAAGCCATGACCTATCATTTAATAGTGAATGGCAACAAAACCAATCCCGTACAAAATAAGATCCACCTTAAGAGACAATCTTTGCGGAAACAGAACTAGATTGCATAATGAGAAAAGGACTTATGGTTGCTATGATATCAACAATTGCCTGCAAATTCTCTTTAACTCAAAGAATAAATCAATTAGCACCGCATCGACCCATCCATCCTGTTGAAAAATAAAACCCATGTGTTCAAAAAGGTCTTTCAAAATGCAATGTGTTCTAAGCTTTCTCTGACAATTCCCTGCATTCTTCATAATCAAACTTGTGTTCCATGTACTTTGTCTTTACTCTACTTAGTTGGAAACTTTTGCACTCTGGCAAGCTTCCAATTGTTTCCACCTCAATGTCATCAATGAAGATACACTGAAACTTATCTCCCTTTATCTACATTAGTACCTTATCATAAACAACGTAAATGGTAAGGACTCAGAAGAGTCGAATTTGATCATTGTACAAACCGACACATTTAAGGCAGTCTAGTTGGAGTATTCCCCAAGCTAATGCATGGTCACATGTATTTCTTGTCGGTGTAAAAAATAGATTTTCTATGTTTTCTAGAATTGGTTTTTAAAATCTCATGGAACATAGCAAAAACATCAAACATCTCTTGCTGTAACCCAGGTTCTCCAATAATGAGAGTATCAACCTCTCTTCTCCCCACAACCTCTGACATCACCATGTCTTCTGTTGATACAGTCCTTATCCAGGATCCAACAGCTGGAACCTCTGAGCGATTGGGTTAAATAAAGAATATTCAATAAGGAGAAGTATATTACCATAATTAAGTTGAAAAGAAGAAAAGGAGAAGAAGAAAAAAGGGAGATATAAAATATGAGAAAAGTATAAGGGTTACAATCCGGCATCTCCATCAATACCCGTTGAGTTATGTTTCATGGTTTGGGTGAATGGATCCGAGGAGAGGATGTTTTTACCTTGTCATATACAAAACTGTACACGCCCTTTTTTATTCAAATTAACAAAGATAGAACATAATCGACCATGAGATCACTAGGTTATCATTTGTGTGGTTTTCTTCCTCTCGTATAAGAGGGTTTCCCTGAAAATCATATGTTTCTCTGATTGTTTGCTTTAATTGTTTATTTGTATATGGCTTTGGAGTCATCCAACCAGGGATACTGTGTTTATTAGGAAGCTTTTTGTGTACCTTTTACATGTTGAGGGTGTCCGCAACTATGGTCATGGGTGGTCCAAGATCTTTGGTTGTGCGTCGAGATCTCCCATGTGAAAAAGGTTTTCTTCTTTAGTGGATAAAAATGCATGGAGAATATGCATGCAATGTTGTTCTATGCACCCCCGATCTCCCATGTCATCACCATGATCAATCGATTCAGCATCATTGATCAATTGGTGATGCTCTTTGCAAGCCAGGTGTTCTTTTCATGTTATAGTGATTGATCATTGTCCTCGGAATCATTGATCCCCTCCTGCCCGTATCCAAGATAATCATGTAACCAATCAACGTTCTAAATTGATGGATTACCTTCTTATTCCAATATGGTTTTGTGATCCATCAAGGTCCTAAGTTGACCAATTATCTTTTGCTCTACTTTATTTTCCAAGAACCCCATATGATCGATCAAAACACCAATGTAACTAATCAACGTAGCTTGGCTGATTAACCATTCTTGTATGATCGATTGTTGAATATTCTGCAAGGATAACTACCAAAAAAATCAAATGATAACAACAGTAAGGTTGTTGCCTCTCCTCCAGTGAAGACGCCAGACAATATGAACATTCAAATTACCTCAACCATGCTCATGAAGGATGATTATCTTCTTTGAATGTACCCTAGATACCAGAGTAATCGACTACATGATAGGCAATGCCCAGTACTTTAATAGATAAAAATTGGAGTGTGGTCGTTACCATGTGTCTTAAACAAACGGATCCAGTCAAATCAATGCGAGAAACGGAAGTGTTGCCATTTATAATTGTATTTTACTGCCAAATGCACTTCATGTTCCTTGTTTTATTATAAATTTTATATTTATCAACAAGATTATAAATGAGATGAATTGTCGACTTCTTTCTAGTGATTATCAGTTTGCCTTGTAAGATCTCCTAACAACGAAGAAGACTGAGATTCGTATATGTGGAAATAATTCATAAAAAATGTAGAATCAACGAACAAGACGAAAACTTGAATTTTACACGGAACTATACTTTCTAAGTAGCGGGAGGAAGTCCCTAGAGGAAGCCACAAGGGCTAAGTTTTGTACAGTGGTGTGGGGCTCTATATATAGCCTCATAAATTCACTTGGACGTTGGCATGTTCCGTTCACCCCAATTAACTCAACCCTTCAGGTGTGTCAAAAAATACGATAGTAACTAACTCAGACATTTTCGAGGAAAAGTCGTCTGCAGTTTGATTGTCCTTTCTAACAACCAGAACTTCTTTATGGAGGGAACACCCTCGGACCATCTATATCAGAACGAATAATCCAGCACAGAAAGTGAGGTATCGAAGGAAAGTCGGAGTAAGAGTGATCAACCGTGCAATCGAAAGAACCGGAGTGTTGTTGCTGCTGCCAGATCCTGATAGTCTTGTCGCCGCTGCAGGAAGCGAGAGCGCCGTCGGCGGCATTCCAGGAGAGGCCCCACACGCGATCGGTGTGCCCTTGGAGCTTCTGCAGCATACGGAGCTCCATCAGCCCAAACCTTCAAACGTGGTAGCGGTGGGCTGACTGGGAGGGCCGGCAAACAGCTGCAAAGCGTGGCGCCTCGCGCGTCTCGCAGCTTCTGGACCGAAGCCCCCTTGGTAGGTTTTTAACTACTTATAATGGTCGATCAAGATGGTCCATTCTAATATATAAGCACTCCCCCACACGGCGGGCGGGCGGGCGCGCGCCAACCTACAACAAATAAAAAATGATGGTTTTGCATCTAAGGACCTTATTGTTTAGGTTAAGCTGTTACCATTTGAGATACCGTGAATAACCTCAAAAACTTATGTTACTTATCTCAAAACCTATTCAAATCAAAAATATAGAATCCACTTTAGCATGAACAAATTTCAAGAATGGGAATATTTTGTAATTTTCTATTTATAGGGGGGAGGGGGGGACGAACGACAAGTGGGTGGGGTGGGTGATGAGCACGAGGGGTGATGGCATGGTGAGCAACAAGCAGGTGGTGCACATGACAGTGTAGGATGGTGGTGGTGGTGAGCATTAGGTGGCGGCGGCGGTGGCGGCGCCATGTGGAGAGGAAGGAGAAAGTTATAGTGGGAGGTTGTTGTGGCAAGTCGGAAGGACTTATTATAAAAAAAATAATTAATAATATGACATGCTCATGAAGCCCTCCCATCAAAATGAACTAATAATATGATAAGTCTTCAAAGACCCCTATCAAGTAATCGCGTAATATAAAAGGTCTTCGAAGACATGTCATGAGTTCGAATCAATTCTTGTCATGTATTTGGTTGTTGTAATACCTAGTATGAGTATTGAAATAAAATCCAATATTTGATACGATGACTATCATAGGTTGTCATATCATGCATAAAGTTTTAATGCATCTAGTATCATCAAAAGTGACGTGGTTCTACGCGACAGTTATGGTGTCATGCCACGTAAGATGGGTTTTGGGTGACTTTTTGAGTGTAATATTGTTTTTTCTCATCTTTCTAAGTCTATATATGTGGATATGGCACAAGTGGGGGTGGATTTTGTATTACACAATAAAGCAAAAAATTAATTAATATTCAGGAATTTACAAGCCACGAAAATAGAGTATACATCATGTAAACCAACATTACGTGTTGGTTTCAATGTGAAAACCCGAGCGGTGAGAACCACGACATGAAATCATGTTATGGGATAATATTCAGAAATTTACAAGCCACGAAAATAGAGTATACATCATGTAAACCAACATTACATGTTGGTTTCAATGTGAAAACCCGAGCGGTGAAAACCACGACCTGAAACCATGTTATGGGATAATATTCATAAATTTACAAGCCACGAAAATAGAGTATACATCATGTAAATCAATATTACATGTTGGTTTCAATGTGAAAATCACGACCTGAAATCATGCTATGGGATTTCCCTTTCAATCTCTCGGTGAAACTTGCTTCCACTGTTCGAGCAATTTGAACTGAGGGTAGCACAACCTCTTATAATCTCTCTTCTTTGATAGCTCCCAAGGAATATTTCTTAACTGTGTAGAAAGGAACCCACAACTCAGGTGCTTGTGTACAATATATTGAAAAGAAATTGTCATCAATAATATTTAATTCGTGAGCTTCAACTAATATTGAGAAATACAATGGTTCAAGAATTATGAATAATTATTATAGCTTAAAGAACTTGAATAGTACACAAATCTGAGCACTCTTCTTCACTTATTGTATTATGTGTTGTATGTATTACCAAATACCATGAAGGTCCTAATTTTATAGACTTAGGGGGTCAAAATAGTGGTTATAGACATCAAGTATGATGAAGAAAAGAGGAAGAAACGGTCTGAAATCACCACAAATCTTGTAGACAAATAGTAACTGAATAACCTAATAAATTGATGAAACTCTGGTTAGTAGACTGGTTAAAAATAGCATTCAACTGAATTAATTTGCTAATTACAATGGTAAAATATATGAACGGTCAAGTGAAAGTATGGTTAGAATAGATTTTCGATTAGTCAATTGAATATAAACAATCAATTAATTTGAACAACGAGGCAACTGTAACTATTTGACATCAAATGAGTCTGTTGTGGTAAAGTTTAACCGGTTATAACTTTAAATTAATCAACTAAAGATCAAAATAGATGATTGGTGAACATGGTAGTTGATAAAAGGTAAGATTGGTTGAGTGGAAACGAAATTAGTGATTTTGACTTAAATTAACGTGTAGATAAAAAATAAATAAATAAAGTATGCATTTTGGTCCTGATAGAAGCATATTTGTAATAAATGAAAGCTGACGATGACCCACAGTAATTTTTCCAGATGCGGCACGTGAGGCACACGCACTTGGAGGGACCTTTTATGCAATTCTTGAAAACAAGCAGGACATGAATGCAAATTGCCCAGCCACACATGCTAGGCACATGTACAGCTAGGTTCGGGGTGATGTTCGGTAGCCAATATAGGAGCCTCAGGCCACGTTGCGACCTGAGGTGACTTGGGACGAGGCTCGGTTTTGCCAAGCCTCCACGCTCCAGAGCAGTGACGTGACATCGCCACAACCGTTGGATGGACGTCGAAGGGTCACCATCCAACGACGCATGTAGAATCTGGTGCTTTCTCTTTCGTCGTGCACTGGTGGCACATTTGGAGCTCCGGCGAGATGCTGATAGCTCCTATGTGCTCCTGTGTGCACGTCGAAGTCTCAGGTAGCTCCCTAGAGCTATGGCGATTAAGACCGGAAGGATGAGGAGGAGGTGTGGCGCCTCCTGGAAGAAGCCACCGATGCCAGCATGACGAATGTGGAGCTTTAGAACGGAGCTTCACCCAAAGTCCGACCATTGAAGAGTACTTGCAAAAGGTTAGCGGAGGCTATAACCGAAGCGTGAGGAGGTGAATGGCGAGTTGGCGGGCGGAGAAGGGGAAGCTCGCAGTGTGTTCTCCTCTGCCTCCAGCAGAGGAGAAGGTGTGTAGTCAAGGGGGTAGTGGAGAAAGGAGAGGGTGGTCAGAGCGATGAAAAACCTTGAAATGGCCTCGCTGATTATGTGGAATTAACAATTAAAATGAACATTGTAGGCAGATAATTCGAATTAAGCAAAATAACCACTGGCTAATTTATCGATTAATGTGAGCGAACAATTTATATTTTACTTGGCAAGCTAAAGGTCGAACTCAGGAAGGCAGCTGTCTCCTTAGGTTGTTTAAGAGGCGATCTAAAATGTAGGTTTTTCGAGAAGCGTTTTCATTTTTATATGTAAGTGAAAATGTCATGCAAATTTAGGCTAATTTAGGGACTAAAATGCGAATTTTGATCAAACGATGTCCAAAAATCCTCAAACTTGGTCAGATGGTGAAAACTAATGAACTAATGCTCTGTATTTTTTTTTGGAACTTTCCGATGCAATAAGAATTGATTATGAATTAAGTATGAATGCTAGGTGATTTTTCGCAAATTACTTTTAATAAATAGAAAACCTAGTTATGTTCAAGAATTAAAATTATCCTAGATGTATCTAGTGAGGATCTATACGTGAAGAATTCCATATCCTAAAAATGTTGAGGATAAAATCTATTAAAAATTAATTACTTTAATCATCAATTTTTTTATTCTAACCTTGACAGGCATGCAAATGTCATGAAATCCGGGCACATAGATTACACTAAAAACCAATTACTATGATTTTTTGGAGCAATGATTAATTTAATATTAATTCTACATCATGTAATGGGTGAAATATGCTTTTTCCACAGCATTATTTATATTAAATAATCCATAGCTCACAAAAATTCAATCAAACATCCAACGATAGAGAATAAGATGTTCTACAAAATGCAATTTTTAGAATTAAAAATTGTTGCTAGATGAAGGTTCAAAATAGAGTTAGAACGTATGGGTATGAATGCAACACGTAAAAATAAAAAATGATAATAAAATAAATATGCTGACTGGACTTATATGCAATTACCAAGACTCCGGAGGATGCTTAAGCAAAAATTATAGCGGCCGCATGCACAGCACATGAGCTTGCCAGCGAGGTCCTGCACGTAGTTTGATGGAAGCCGAAGAGCGACGCAAATCCTGTGCAGCACGTGAGCTTGCCAACAAGGTACATGGGCATGTGCCTTGCATGTGCCCTTTGGAAGGCGGGACCTTCTTGTAAATGTTGGTAGATGTGGGGGATGTAACGCAAATCTCTCCTAGCTTCACGTACCATGCACGTGAGGGGGAGTTGTTTGGGTTGCTCGCAGGCCGATGTGGCATGTGACTCGAGGGGTAGAACTACTGGCGATCGGGGCATGGTTTGTAGAGCGACCATGCATCGATGGCGGAATGTGGTGGCATCGGGCTGCGTGTGGTGGTGCACGCCGTGGAGTTCGCGGTGGAAGCTTGCTCGACTGGCAACGGAGCGATGAGGGACGAGGCAGAAACTGAGGCAGATGAGTGAGTGCGGGGTGATCGCCCGGAGTGGGTTCGAGTAGCTGCGAGGTGGCAAGAAGACTGACACCTATGCAAGGGTGTGCTGGCAGAGGAGCAGCAACCGCCTGCTGTAGACGGAGGTCGCGTGCAGTGGGGCACGCTGGCGAGATGGACGGCAGAGGGCGCAAGGCATTGGCGTGGCCGGTAGGGGTGACGAAGGATCGACGGGATGCAGAGATTGATAGATGTGGTTTTGAGATAGGAGGAGGTTTGGAGTTTGATTAAAGAAGAAGAGCAGAGGTACTCGAGGGAGAGGAGGAATAACAATAGACGACGAGGAGGAAGGGTAGTTTCACCTGAAAATGGGAGGAGGGAAATCGAGTCCTAGGATCTTGCCTCAGTCGCGGGCAGGACGCAATGAAGGTGGGCTGACGGTAGGGATGAGCATTGGGCTGGGCCGGCCCAGCCCGGCCCGAAGTCCATCCCTCATAGCCCGGCCCAGCCTGAGCCCGAATTATTTATGGGTCGGGCTTGGGCCAAAGATGTAGGCCTATTTAATAATTGGACTGGGCTTGGGCTTAGCCCGGCCCAGCCCGTTAGGCCCGATAGCCCGGCACGCATAAAAGCCCAAAATTAGGCCCGATAGTCTGGCCCACATAGAGCCCATAAGTGTCTAGACTTCGATCTCTCACTTTGATATATTCATCTGGATTCAATGATGGAGTTGACGACATCGACAAATTAATCCACTTGAGGTACATTTTCAATCTGGTTGTTTACTATTATTTGCACATGTTTCTATAATATCTCTATGAAACTCTTTCCATTAGATATTGTAGAATCATAGATATGACCAAATCCATGCAAAATAGTAGGATAACTAAATAATAAAGACCTAAATAATTAATAGATACTTCATAACGAAGATTACAATCAAACTAACTAAACGAAGGTGCGCCAAGTTTATGGGCCCACCAAGTCTAGACTCATAAGTTTTGGGTCGGTCCAAACCCAATTGATTTTTGAGACATTATGGGTCGGCCCAGTCCAGGCCCGACCCATTATAATTGGGCTAGGTGTTGGACATGTGAGCCCACGGTGAGCCATTATGCAATAAATATTATTGCGAATATCATTCCCTGATCTGAAATGAAGAATAAATAATTTGCATAATAGGTCCCTCTGTACAATTAGGGTCATGTATTATGGCCATCTTGATGATCATACAGCTGTTGATTCAATTATTGAATCATAGAGGCTGGTGCTTGGATGAATATCTAAAGAGTTAGATTGAGGACTCATCAAGCACCGTCAAATGATTGTTAAGAGATGATCTCCAGCCTGAGTAGGAGATGGCAATCCTTTCTTACATAGGTTGATATCTGACCGACCTCTTGATGCAGGTCCTCTGCATGTGAATAGTGATTCGGAGGTGTCAGATTAGTTAGGCCAAAGAGTTGACTTAACGAGATCGAGATAACCAAAGCCCTATATCGTATGTTGTCACGATACAGGCACGCATCCTCTGACCGGAGACAGATGTGTTACTATATGTCTGAGTATGTACATTTGGCAGACCAATAGGTTGATGACCTAATCAAGGTCTATACACCAGTGCGCTGGTGTGCATATAAGGGCATATGAGTAATACGATCTCTCAAAGGGATCATACAGGTTCATTACTGAACCGGAAGACATGAGCTCACTCATGAGATATTGGGAAGAATCAAATTCCGTGCACGGTCGTCTCGCTTTGGAAGCTTGACTGAATTTGTAGGTTTGATATGTACTTTTGGAAAGTATATGATCAGGACCTAGGTATGATATATCCTTTTGGAAAGTATATGATCGATACAAAATCCCAATGATCAAATGAGAACTTACTGATAAAACCCTGAAGTAGATAGTATAAAGTTGATCTAATACTTTGGGTTTATTCTGGGTCTTCCAGTATGCAGGATGTACAGGTGTTGGGAATACCTGAGGGTGATGTGATCATAAACGATTGTATAACCATGACGCTTCCATTCCTAGGGAGTGATGAAACGGGTCTGGATTTTAGTGACTCCTCTCAGTAGAGAAGTAATCTGATCTTGGTCCAAATGTTGGACATTGATCTGAATGTGATTCAGATGCAATGAGAAGATTAGATTTACGGTCTTGATTTAATCAAGCACTTATGAGAGGCCCGAGATCTGGATTTGAGATGTGATCTCAATATCCAAGTCACTATACATGAATCAATACAATCGCCCTGTCCTTATCTCCAAGTATCTGCGGAGAAAGCACATTATTCTTGAAGGAGTTCAAGAATAATTCATTTGATGAATTCTGTATCCAAGCATCGAGAAAATGGATAATTAAATATGATTTAATTATCATGAATAATATGAATTTGATTCATATTATAAGAAGAGATATCTAAGATAGTTAAATGTGATTTAATTATCAAAGATATGAATAACGTGAATGTGGTTCATGTTATTTGGGCACATGAGAAAAGAGATTCAAGATGATTAAATATGATTTAATTATCACGGATATGAATAATGTGGACAGCACTATCCATATTAATCATATATATATTATAAATATGATTTATAATATATTAGAGAGAGAGAAACTATGTAAATAGCATTTGTTAATTATTAATGTGAATTGGATTCACATTAAGTAATTAATTGGAAATGTAATTTACAAATTAGTTTGGGATGTGAATATGATTCACATTTTCTTCAATGGCATGATTGAAATATTCACAAATTAATTTGGAATGAATTTGGTGGATATTATTGCAATAATAGTTATTGCAATTAATTAAGAAATAATAAGATAAATAAAAAGGAGACAAAAATCACCACCAAAAACAAAGGTGGCGTCATCCATGACTTGGTCATAGGTGACGCCTCCTATGTTTTAGGAGGTTTGTTGTCTTCTCTTTTTTTATTATCATATTGTCTCTTAATAAATTAATTTATGTTAATTAAATTGTGTTGATAATAATTCAACATGTATTTAATTTAATATAAATTAATGTTGTTGGTTTTTAACCAACAACAATCATAGCCATTGATTATCACATAGACCAAACATGACCGTTGGATCTATGTGTCCCATGGATTGAGATCCATTGGATCCTAAACTAATATATAAGGAGGGCTAGCCTAACCTTTCAAGAGTACACAAGGAAGAGTTGTACACGCCTACAACTTTCTCTCTGTCTCTTTCTCATTCTCGCCTCTCTCTCTCCCTCTCCATGCAAAGGTGGCCGACCATCTTGTGTATTGAGGAGAAGGGTCTCTCGCCTTCGCCTTCGACGACTCGGGGATCTCCTTCTTCTTTGGGGCTGCTTGCTCTAAAGGAAGACGACGGATTTCGTTTGACAAAATCAGGGGATCCATTGCTTGGATCTTCATCGAGGATTGCGGGAGGTACGCGACTCATCATCGTGCCCGTAAGTGCATTCTTCGTGGATCGGACTTGAGACAGGAGGATCTCTAGTTTGGGATCTTGCGATCACAACCACGCTTCAAGAGGTATTCCTTATACTTTGTGGTTTGATGAAACGATCCGAGAAGTGTTCTCGTGATCATGTGATTTCATCTTTAGTTTTAAAAAATTTAATTTATGCCGCATCTAGCGACTAGTGCGACTAGTCGCGCCGATCGTATACGATGCGATCGACACGCTTCCGCGATGCGCTTCAGGATTCTCAATATCCTTCAAGTGGTATCAGAGCCTTAGGTCGAAAAGGGTTTTGGATATGATCCATGAACCAAGGACGACTTGGGTTTGAAAAGAGTCGTGAAAGTTTTAGCGCATTTGAATTTTCGCAACTCTGTCTAATTGATTTTTTCGGCACTGTTTAAGTTGTTTAAACACAAAATATTCAATTGGATTTTGTTCCCCATTAAATAATGAAACTATAGGATTTGAGTTTACTAAATTTGGATTTAATTTGCTCAAGATACGGTCTTTTGAAAAAGCATGTATTCACTGTTGCGGGAACATCGAAATTAAACGTGATTAATTTGTTAATTACGGTTTTGACATGCCTCGAAATGCATGTATCACTTGGGTTCTGTTTGTAAATCAAGTTGGCAATCTTAGGGCACTAATTTTGCGAATTTTGGATTTAAATTGATCAAGATAAGTTAATTTTAGTGATTGGGGGTCACTGCTGGAAATTGACAAATTTGATCATGAACCTTGTGATAGTCATTCAAATTATATTGACGAAAATTAATTGTTAATTTTCTGAAATTGGTTATAGATAAATATTTGTGAAATATTTAAATATGATAATCAATTCCTTTAATGACATCCCATTAACTATAATGATAAGATAGTTGATCTTGATCATTGGTTAATTTGAATTCATCAACAAACATTGTTTGCATACATAACCCTAGGTCATCCTACAATAGTTGTAGGACAACTTTTACATGCAAAACCTTCTTGCTTGAATAGGATTGGGGATTTGTTTAGCAAATCTCCTTATAATATAATCAAAATTGTTTTGATGTATATTATATGGTATAATTTCGATTGAAAGATCGATGAGCATCTCAAAGTACATGATGATCTATTTGGCATCATCCTTTCCTGAGGTGGATATGGTGTCTAGTCGGAGATCGCTGGGGTAGCGGGTTGCAACGTATGTGGTCCGTCCCACTCTCGCCGGTGCTGGCCATGACAACGGGTAGGGATTGGATAATGCCGGAAAAATCAAAGTGTATTTTTCTAATTATTAAAATTCGAAATAATACATACTTTGAGATTATACCTACTATTCAAGTAAAATTCAAAGTTTGTTGATTGATAATAGGATTGATAGTTAATTTAATGTGATTAAATTAATTATATCATATTAAAACACTCTATTAGGAATAGATGTGTATTTCCATTGGAAGAATTAGTTATGTGAATATGATTCACGATAATTAATTATACAATTTGAATATGAGATGGAGGATCACATAAGTGACATCCATGGTCTCCCGTCAAGGCAAAGAATTCTGTCACCAGTTGTTGTATATAGGAGACGCTTGTCCGAAGTGACATATCTTATATATGATTTAATCGGATCGGGTTCTTTGCTTTTCGAAAGAGTAAGGCCGTATACGTAGTGACCCCAATATCGGGTCCTCATATTATTGGGGCGATATTGGATTGCGTATAGCAAGTATTAAGCATGTTGACGGTTTGTTCAATTAACAACGGGTCAACATCATCTTAGGGGTGGTGGGCCCAGGTGTTAAAGACCGAATTGGGAAATGCAAGTTGGACTTGCAAGGCGGTATGTGTTTCCGCTTCTTTTTATCGGAGTCGCAGGTTCTCATATTATTGGGATGTGACGAAGATAGGAAAGGAGATCCCAGATCTTGCTAGAGATATAATGGTAAGGATATCTCTTACATTGAAAGTGATTAAGGGAATGAACTTTCATTGTTGACAAGGCAAGACAACTTTGATATAAAAATTCATAAATAAAAGTAAAATATGTATATATAATATATATACCCTTTTGCAAAATTTCTTATTTCAGGTAACCCTTCATTAAACCCACTCAATGTTTTACTCAATAACAACCAGTAAAATATCATGGATTGGACTCATGATCCAGATATTATACTTGCAATTGGACACATAATGTATGTGGTTGCAATGTGCAAGTTTCCTCAAACATAATGAGTAATGACAATTAAATAAGACAATGAGATATCACCTTAGGGTTTGTATGTCTCTATAATCTTGATCTTTCATCGAGTGTGCTTTAGAAGTGACATGTCGATGGTGATCGTAATTGTCGAATAATCCTTATAAAATCAAAGAAGATGTTTTGGCATACATATGTGCTCTAGACATTTAATCATGAATGGCATGGTTCTCTGCATTATGCAGAATGGTAGCTCGAAAGAGATGATGTATTCAAAATGTTTGAATACCTACCTGAACCTAAGTCTCTAAGAGTTGAGATGTATATAGATATGATGAGTGTCATGATTCTACTATCTATACTCAAGTCAGTCATGAAGCTTCATGATATTCATATTGTATGAATTTGATGATGCATGTATAAATGTTGAAATGCTCTTACATTGAATTCTTTTGAATTTAACACAAGAGATCCTTAGTTTTAAGCAATGGTTGCTTATAGATGAAGGGAGCACAGTGGAAGCATGGGTCAGACCCAAGATGAGAAGGATAGTCAAAGAGTTGATCATACTTCTATGACTTCCATATGACATCCAAAGAGTTGGATGAATGCCTATACCGCAATAACTTGATGTGTTGATAGTATGACTATCAAGTCTGTCTAGAATCCTTAGAGAAGGACTCATATGGTGCATCATAATTATCTATATCTACATCTGATCATTGAAATTGACTTGCTTATTTGATAAGATAAAGTCTAACAATTGTATCCCAATCTTTTAATGATATTTGCAATTGGTTGCATATATATATATATATTAGAAGATTAGAAATTTGATCTTAAGGTTTAGTAGTCATCTACATAGATATTGATGTAATTGTTGCAGCAATCTCTGTTGGATGGATAGACTTCATATTCTCAGTGGGAGAACCCTTAGTCTTAGAGAATGTCTCTATGACCTAGATATAAAAATACACCCATAGTTTATTTCTAAATGTTGGAAATAAACATGAATTCTAGAATAAACTTATCATAAAGAGTTATGATGGATATATTTCAGATAGTAGTCTGACATCTAGTGGACTCTACTAAATTAGAAATTTAATGAATGGTTCATTAAGATTTCTAATACTGAAAATTAAACCTTTAAAGATCAATAGGAGGATAAAGATCATTTGACAATGATCTGGCATCATGTCTTAGACATATGTCTGTTGATGAGATCAATAGACTAGTAAGATATGAAACTTTAGAATGTCTAAAAACTTCAAATCTTACATACTTGTGAATATTGTTTTTCGAAGAATGTCCAATACACCCTTCTCTTAGGAAAGGTGTAAGATGTCAAGGTATTCGGGATCTCATACATATTGATGTATGTAGATTATCTATATCATAGAAAACATCATGGATATATGATATCTATTGATGATTATGTATGATATGAAATTTCTTCTCTTCACCTGAGAAACCTTCGAAATGTTCAAAGATTTCACAATTTTGGTTTAGAACCAAAGTTTGAAGGAAGATTAAATGAATTTGATCTAACCAAGGTAGCAAGTACCTATTAGATAAAATTCAAAGAATACCTTATGGAGATATGAATATCATTTCTATCTCAATCCTCCTAACACACCTAAACTCAATGGAGTTGCAGGGAGATACAATTAGATCATGTGTGACATGATTTGATCAATGATGAATTTTAGCATAGTTATCCCTTAGTTTCCAGGTATATATGTGTAGTAGAGACTACACTATATATATCCTTAATAAGATTACATGCAAGTAAGCTGGAATTAAGCACTAGAGAGTGTTACTTCATTAGGAAAATAAAGGATGGTATTGGATACCTACTTTATGACCCTGAGATTCTTAAAAGATCTCATCTTTGAGAATGTGATTCTTAGAGGATGACTCTCTTGAGAATCAAGATGAAAATGAAGTATAGGAACTCATTTAATCTTTAGAAGATAATGAGGCTCCTGAAATCGGGAACTAAAAGGACAATTAAAGATGAAACACTAATACCTCTTCAAATGAGTTTGAGGATGTATTCCATGTGTCAGTTAAGTCTGTCAATGATCGGATTTCATGTGATGAAACTCCTGAGGATCATGACATGGAAAGATGGATATTAGCAATAAAGTCTAAAGTAGACTTCATATACAAATGTTGTATATGGACCCTCGAGGATCCACCTATAAGGGTAAGACCCGTTAAGGTGTAAATGGATCTCCAAGAGAAAGAGGGAACGTGATGAGAAGGTAGAGACCTTCAAAGCACGGTTTGTAGCCATGAGCTACAATCCGGAAGAGAAGACATTGCTTGCAATGAGACTTGCTCTTAGGTAACCATGCTTAAAATCATCAGAATATTGCTAACCTTAGCTACACAACTTGACTATTGCATCTTCAAGATGTAAGTCAAGATTGCATTCCTCTAAGAATACCTCTCTGAGGATATTCACATGAAGTAGCTCCAGGGCTTCATGATTGAGGAAAGCAAGGTGTGCAAGCTAAAGAAACTCCATCTATGGACTCAAATAAGCTTCTTGTAGTTGGAACATCAGATTTGATGGAATCATAAGTGTTGTGATTTCAAATAGAATCTTGATGTACCATGTGAAGCTTAGTGGGAGTGCCATTGTGTTCACCGTGCTAAATGTAGATTGTATCCTGATCATTTGGAATGATATAAGGATGATAATAAGTGTTTTATAGACTGGCTATTCCATACCTTGAGATATGATCTCAAACGATACCTCTTGGATCTTAGTTCTGAAGGTGTTCAGAAGCAAAGAAAAGAGGGTGTTGGGACTGTCACATTTGTAGTGCACCTTGGACATGTTCCATTTTTCTGGAAATTCCAAGAAAGGCTTTCTTACCTTAATATTTGGTATTGACCTATCTAAAGGGATAACACCTCAAAGAGTTGAGGAAGTGAATGCTAGAACTCCTTACACTTGTGCATCAGTTACGAGAAGCCAAGTGTATGCTAGATGTATACAAAAGCCAGATATCTGCCATGCAGTGGGAGTAGTAAACTGTTTCTAATCCTACTATGGAGAAAGAACACTTGATTGCAGTAATAACAATATCTTCAAAGATGACAAGGCTTTAGAGATAGTGATATCTAAGTCTTATATTCAAGAGCTTAAGACTTTATAGATAGAGATCTAAAAGGTCTTAACTGTAGATACCTTATGAGATAGTGATATCCAGGAATAAGGGTACTCTGATAAAGATTATCGAAATATTGGTTACAATAATTATTAAGCAATAGTGTCAAGGACACTATAATTGCTTTATCAAGATTGAGTATTGGTTGCATTAGATGCAACATTCGCATTGGATGCGAGCACTGATACTGGGGATATGCAAGTGTCGTAAAAGGACTTGGCATAGTCTTTTGGGAACAGAGCGACTGATCGGCTTACCTAGCTATTTTCTAAATAGCCTATGATTGTCACATGAGTGTGGGTTTAAATGATTAGCCCATTAATGGATCTTTGGACTAGTGGGAGATTGTTTGACATGTGAGCCCACGACGAGCCATTATGCAATAAATGTTATTGCGAATATCATTCCCTGATCTGAAATGAAGAATAAATAATTTGCATAATAGGTCCCTCTGTACAATTAGGGTTATGTACCATGGCCATCTTGATGATCATACAGATGTTGATTCAATTATTGAATCATAGAGGCTGGTGCTTGGATGAATATCTAAAGAGTTGGATTGAGGACTCATCAAGCACCGTCAAATGATTGTTAAGAGACGATCTCCAGCCTGAGTAGGAGATGGCAATCCTTTCTCACATAGGTTAATATCTGACCGACCTCTTGATGCAGGTCCTCTGCATGGGAATAGTGATTCGGAGGTGTCAGATTAGTTAGGTCAAAGAGTTGACTTAACGAGATCGAGATAACCAAAGTCCTATATCGTATGCTGTCACGATACATGCACACGTCCTCTGACCGGAGACAAATGTGTTATTATATGTCTGAGTATGTACATTTGGCAGACCAATAGGTTGATGACCTAATCAAGGTCTATACACCGACGCGCTGGTGTGCATATAAGGGCATATGAGTAATACGATCTCTCAAATGGATCATACAGGTTCATTACTGAATCGGAAGACATGAGCTCACTCATGAGATATTCGGAAGAATCAAATTCCGTGCACGGTCGTCTCGCTTTGGAAGCTTGACTGAATTTGTAGGTTTGATATATACTTTTGGAAAGTATATGATCAAGACATAGGTATGATATATGCTTTTGGAAAGTATATGATCGATACCAAATCCCATTGATCAAATGAGAACTTACTGATAAAACCCTGAAGCAGACAGTATAAAGTTGATCTAATACTTTGAGTTTATTCTGGGTCTTCCAGTATGCAGGATGTACAGGTGTTGGGAATACATGAGGGTGATGTGATCATAAACGATTGTATAACCATGATGCTTCCATTCCTAGGGAGTGATGAAATGGGTCTGGATTTTAGTGACTCCTCTCAGTAGAGAAGTAATCTGATCTTGGTCCAAATGTTGGACATTGATCTGAATGTGATTCAGATGCAATGAGAAGATTAGATTTGTGGTCTTGATTTAATCAAGCATCTATGAGAGGCCCGAGATCTGGATTTGAGATGTGATCTCAATATCCAAGTCACTATACATGGAGCAGAACAATCGCCATGTCCTTATCTCCAAGTATCTGCGGAGAAAGCACATTATTCTTGAAGGAGTTCAAGAATAATTCATTTGATGAATTCTGTATCCAAGCATCGAGAAAATGGATAATTAAATATGATTTAATTATCATGAATAATATGAATTTTATTCATATTATAAGAAGAGATATCTAAGATAGTTAAATGTGATTTAATTATCAAAGATATGAATAATGTGAATGTGATTCAAGTTATTTGTGCACATGAGAAAAGAGACCCAAGATGATTTAATATGATTTAATTACCATGGATATGAATAATGTGGATAGCACTATCCATATTAATCATATATATATATTATAAATATGATTTATAATATATTAGAGAGAGAAACTATGTAGATAGCATTTGTTAATTATTAATGTGAATTTGATTCACATTAAGTAATTAATTGGAAATGTAATTTACAAATTAGTTTGGGATGTGAATATGATTCACATTTTCTTCAATGGCATGATTGAAATATTCACAAATTAATTTGGAATTAGTTTGATGGATATTATTGCAATAATAGTTATTGCAATTAATTAAGAAATAATAAGATAAATAAAAAGGAGACAAAAATCACCACCAAAAACAAAGGTGGCATCACCCATGACTTGGTCATAGGTGACGCCTCCTATGTTTTAGGAGGTTTGTTGTCTTCTCTTTTTTTGTTATCATATTATCTCTTAATAAATTAATTTATGTCAATTAAATTGTGTTGATAATAATTCAACATATATTTAATTTAATATAAATATAATGTTGTTGGTTTTTAACCAACAACAATCATAACCATTGATTATCACATAGACCAAGCATGGCCGTTGGATCTATGTGTCCCATGGATTGAGATCCATTGGACCCTAAACTAATATATAAGGGAGGGATAGCCTAGCCTTTCAAGAGTACACAAGGAAGAGTTGTACACGCCTACAACTCTCTCTCTCTCTCTCTCTCTTTCTCATTCTCGCCTCTCTCTCCCTCTCCATGCAAAGGTGGCCGGCCATCTTGTGTATTGAGGAGAAGGGTCTCTCGCCTTCGCCTTCGACGACTCGGGGATCTCCTTCTTCCTTGGGGCTGCTTGCTCTAAAGGAAGACGACGGATTTCGTTTGACGAAATCAGGGGATCCATTGCTTGGATCTTCATCGAGGATTGCGGGAGGTACGCGACTCATCATCGTGTCTGCAAGTGCGTTCTTCGTGGATCGTACTTGAGACAGGAGGATCTCTAGTTTGGGATCTTGCGATCACAACCACACTTCAAGAGGTATTCCTTATACTTTGTGGTTTGATGAAACGATCCGAGAAGTGTTCTCGTGATCATGTGGTTTCATCTTTAGTTTTAAAAAATTTATTTTCCGCCGCATCTAGCGACTAGTGCGACTAGTCGCGTCGATCGTATACGATGCGATCGACACACTTCCGTTATGCGCTTGAGGATTCTCAATATCCTTCACTAGGCTTGGGCATGGGCCTTCAAAAAAATAGTGGGCCTAGGCCCGGCCCAAAGCCCACAAACATAAATGGGCCTGGGCCTGGGCCCTGTAGAGCCCGACCCAGGACCGACCCATGCTCATCCCTAGCTGACGGAGGCAACAATAGAGGAATTAGGCCCTCTGGATCACACATATGAAGAAATATTCACCGAAGACAACCAAGGGTTGTTGTCACCAGTCCTTTGCTTCAACTCCCTCTCCCACTCTCTCAGAAGAGATGGCGGATCTTTGGGTGTGTCGACGAACCCGTGGTTTTGAGGGACGATTAGAGCTTCGTGAAAGTAGCGGAGTCGAGGTCGATGTGGAGGCGTAGGGTGGTGGAACGAGAGGGTGGTTGGCTTATGGAGAGGAGAAGGCTGAGTTCATTGGGTGCAAGTCCTGCAGGGGATGTGGTTGTAGAGGGAGAAAGAGAGAGACATGGAGATGGGGGAGGTGGGGGAGAGAAAGAGGAAGGCGGAGGTGCACCTGTCGTGAAAAGGCGAAGTGGTAGGTGCGGGTCAGTCGCGGGAGAAGGGGCGGGAGAGAGGAGAAATGGAGATGCCACGTGGGGTGCGCAGGAGCGACCACGTGTCTAGAAGAGATAGAAATAAATAAGGAAAAATAAAATGAGATGAAAAATTAAACTACTGAATAAATAACAATAAAAGAATAATAATAAACAAAAATAAAGGAACTACTTAAATAAATAAAATAAGTAAATAAATAAATAGAGTAAATAACGTAAATAAATAAAATAAATAAGTAATCAATAAAATAAAGAAAAAATTATAGAAAAAGGAAAATAAATTAATAATGATTAAATTATATAAAATAAAAATAAAAGATAATAATAAAGAAATCGAGGGTGACATGTGGTGGCTCCAGGAGCGGCTACGTGTCACTCCCAGAAAATTTGAAAATCAATTTCAAAGATAAATTAGGAAAGAAATGACAAAAGAGGCCAAACTAAAAAATGCTCAATCGATGATATCTATAGCTTTTGGGAATGACCCAAAACCAAAATAATTGATTTATACAAATATTATTTTTGGTGGTATCCTAGAGATATAAATTATCGTATTTTGTGTTACGCGATTTTTTTTATCATTTTTAAATTAGATTAAAAAACAAAGTAAAGTTAGATAAAATATGAAATAAATATTTACAACTAAATATTTTTTCAGAATTTTAATAATTAATAAAATAAAAAGATAAAATAAATAAATTAAAGGGGACATGTGTACACTATACGATGTGGGGCTCAAAACCCAACTTTTACATACGAACTCCGATTCTTTTGAATTTAGTATTGTTTTGAATGTAATTGAACATGCATTAATCCAAAAGTGAGTAGGGGTCCATAGGAGACTGTATGACGGAGATGTTCACATTTTAAGGCTCTTAGTCTCGAACTATGGTTAGGGGTTTATTGGCCAATTTTACATGTTAGTGTTTTTTGGTATTTTTCATTTGTTAGTGTTAGTAATATGTACACTACAGACTTTATTTATGTAATTCTGAGTTAGTGAAAAATAAATGAAAATAGGGGAAATATGGTGAATATACATGTTATATTTACAAGGGAATTTGTCTTCTTATTTAATGCAAATATGCATGCTAAAATGCAGATATTAATTCTAAATGCATGGATGAGAATGATGCAAAACAAATGGGAAAATGCAACTAATTACTCGGGAACGAAGCTCTGTTTTCAACTTTTAGGTGATGAATCACATATTCATCAAGCGATTGGCATGGATGAGTGAGGTGTGGTGAAGATCGAGAGGAGGTGAATTGGACGAGAGGAGGAATGCGTGCATAAAGAAAATTAGGAGAAAACAAAACAAAAGGAAGTGAAAGACTTACCTCATCAGATAAGATGGTCGGATGGAGGAGGGACTTGGGCTGAGGATCAGTTGGAGCCTATGGTCTTCACTCTACATGCACGTCAGGGCATGGAGCTCAACGGCGACAGAGCGGCTGTAACATGGTCTGTCGACCATGGGTCAACCACTAGAGGTGTCCCTGTCGTTAGAGCTCGATTCGACCTCCCCTATCATGGGGAGGAGAAGAGTCCTAAGGGAGACCCCCCTGGAATGGTGGACAAAGTTAAAAAAACTGCATTCTCACGCATATCAAAAAGCTCATCATGGCCGGTTAATTTATGGGTCCCTGTGGGGGACAATCTGAATTAGACTTCGTACCAGATCTCCCTCCTCAAAAATAAAAAGATCGGATCGATGTATTTTCCCCAGGAAAAAAGAACTCATAGCCCTCATAGGTGGAAGCGTTATCAATGAGAAACTGCTCGTAGCGGGCTCTTCTAATTCGATTATCGAGGATATTAACGAACCGATCGAATTCGTATATATTGTCAACTCCGACCAACTCCTCCCTGACTTTTTCGCGAGACCTTGACATTAACAAGGAAAGAAGGCATGAGAAGACCCAACGACATCAATTTCTCTTGCTTTGTCTGAAGCAAATCCAACATCTCGCTGTTAATTTGCAGGGGACAGACAAGATTCTCATTATACAACCTCATGGTGGGTTTTTGATAGTATTAGCTTTTTTTGATACGCCTTATTCCACCTCACAATCCTATTCTTCCTCCTCTACGCTCCGCTTCGAGTCGTTGGATGAGGATTCGAACAAGAAACATAGGGTGGAGAACATTGTCCTCAAGCAAGCATTTTGTCTCTTACCTTTGTTGCACGGGGGGGAGCGGAGGAGGGTTCCCCCCGACCCAGTGTTTCTTGGATCTTTCATCGCATCTATAAGCATGGACCCTTGAGGCTCGTTGGGAAATATTGAAATCGTACTTTTCAGTAGTATCACAACTGTCTTTTTTGCAACTTCGTTGTTGCTAGAACTATGTGGCACTTTTCTATAATACCTCTAAGAAATAGACCCAGCCTTATGGTTTTCTCAAGGAGTATCGCGAACACACCTACCCACACGGAAGTCAAGAAGAGAATGAAGACAGAGGGATTGACATAGAAAGCGGAAAGTTGACAATAAGGATTTCCGGTCTCGACGCCCCGAGAATCACAAAATATATATATACCAGTGCTTTCTCCACCTCCCTAACATCAAATTCGAAAATAAATAGAAGTTATCATTAACTAATTATTACATTATTTATCAATCTTTCGTTATATGAGGCTTGTCGACACTCTTTCTTCTTTCCAGGGGCGAGCCTTGTCTATGTTTAGTATTTGACCCTCAGTCTCGAGCAAGATAATCTAGTTGACGGATCGGCCCACGAACCGAAAGCACCTCAAGAAGCGAAAGTGCGTCTGAGACGATCAAAAGATCTGCGATAGCAGCTGTGAGAGGCTAGCACTTCCTTTCTTTTTCTTATAAGAGAGAAATCGACAAGAATTTGGACCTTGTTTGTCTAACCTGAGTTCTTGACCTATGGAAGGGAAGGAGCACAATAAAGTCTGCATCGGCTCTTGCTCCCCGCAACTAGATTATAGATTCTTAGAACATCTGGCATTCCCGCTTATCCCAATTCAGAAGGGCTTTCATAATCCATCACTAAACTACCCGACCTTTGTTTTCGTCAGTCCTCAGTCAACTGAAATAATAAGTATAGTAAGGCTCGCAAACTCTCTAATATTGGCATTGACCTTGCTCTTGATCTTCCATGGGCCATTTTGCTCTAGTGCCCCAGTTATCCAAGGAAAATAACCAGCCCTCAGGGGTATTTAGACAAGTCTACTATAGACAAGAGAAGAAGTACCGCAGCTCCCGCAGGATCCTCCTCTCCTACTCTGCCTTGCCCTCTGTTCGATCAAAACTGCCTCCAGCTGATAGATAATTAGACTTCCTTCCACTTCGTCGGAAGCAGGTCAATCAACTACTTTGCTTTGCATCATTTTTACTACACACTCTCTCGTTCCATGCTTGACTGATGCCTCGCCCTATGGAAAGGAATTATCCTGCACTCCACTCGTTGTCTACTAAATGAGCATCCATTCTTATGAGACTGCATCCTTCTTTTGTCTCAGCCTTGGGCTTCCCTACAGAGATAGATCTATTTCCCATAGGGGTGTGCATCGGGTGACTACCAAGAAGAATAGAGAGAGGGGAAAGAAGACCTAGTCTCTGAAAGACAACTCCTTCTTTTCTCACTAACAGTTGGCATAGCCCTCCGTAAATCATTGAATAATTGCTTAGCTCTCTCTGCCATTTGGGTTCATTTGGTTTGGTTTGTCCACAGAAATGAAAAGAGACCCATCCAGGAAAAGATTTGGCTGAAACCGCGGCCTCAATCGATCAAGAGTCTGAGGCAGGTAGAGATCCGCTGGATATATAAAGATAGGAAATCTCGAAAAAAAAACCTTTCTCATTATTCGCGATTGTCAGTAGTAGGCGATTCAAACCAATTTCTTGGATAATATTTTTGTCCTTTTCCCGTTCTATAATTCTCTTGATTTTCTTGAGGGTTCTCACTTCGAGGCCTAAGTCAACCTCATCACCATATGCTACTGACCTGCCTTCAAACCTCTTCTTTCTATGCTTGCCCATCATCTCCTCAATCAATGACATCTGAACAACAAGCGCAAGAGCTCTAACTATCCAAGAAGACACTCGATTCTCATCCTTATCCCATTTTGGTCGTCGAGAAGTGGAAAATGCTGACCTATGATGATGACTGGTGTTCCCTTGTGATCTTGGGTTACAATATTACACTAAGGATTTTCGGAAAGCTCAATTTGGAGATGAGGGTGAAGCCTCTGATGTCTTAGGCATAGAGATTCATAGAGATAGATTGCCTTCTATAAATATTCGATAGTTTCTTGGAGGGTATTAGAGAAAAGTGTATTTGGCTTTTTGGGGGCTTGGTTTATCTTAGAAAGCTGGCCTCAGGCCTAGGAATTCCGGACTTTCCTTTCTTCTCAGAATCTAGACTCTTTGGACAGTCTTTCGCAGCTCTTTCTTCTTTCTCGTGGTCTCGTCAGCACACGAGTGAAGTCCCTTCTAAGTATAACAAGATTAATCGAGGGCTAATTTCTTCTGAGGGCAGATTTGTGAATAGGTAAATTCTCCAAATGATTTCGAGGGTTGGCATCTAGAGGGCTGATGATCCCCTTCCATCCTCAGTTATTCTCAGTCAAAATGTTGTGCAGGTTCAAACATAGGCAGGAAAGCATTGGAGAATTCACATCCGGCAGGACAACAGAAAAAGATGAGATGGAGCCGAAGTCGGCTAATCTCATGCTTCTGAAAGTAGATGATCAAGACGGTCAGAAGGTTTATAGGAAGACAGCGTGCATCTCACCATAATCAACCTTGGCAAATGTCCGAAGGTGAAATCTAAAGGAGATCTGACTCAGGGTAGAAAGCTCGGATGACCATGACAATGCCCCCTCTTTCCATATATTACACCGCATGTCACATGGTCTGCTGCCCCATTTCCGCGTCATTGAGAACGGAAGCTAGTAGGTCCTCTTGCAGTCACAAGTATGTGCAGCTTGTATATGTGAGCCCCTTAATATATAATAGGCCGTTAGGAGGTAAGGACCGGGGATCAGAAAGGGGAGATGAACAGAAGTCCAGGGGAGGGGAGGAGAGGGATTGGTGAAGGGTGAAGAGAAATCTCTTATTAAAGATTTCAAGAAAGTCAGATATTATCTTCTATGTAATAAGATCGCTTGAGCTCGCCTATTGTCTTATCCACTCTGATCTACTATTGTATCCTATGCATGTCTCGTGTGCGCGAAAGCAGCGGGGAAGACCTCTTGATTCTGAGGATATGATTCTATTAAGTAGTTAAGTCTAGTGAAAGAAAGCAAGGAGAACAAGAAAAAAAAAGAGAATAGGAGACTCTTGGGAGAAGCCAATTGACTACAACGGATATGCATTTTGTTTAACAAAATCTTGCATCTGAGAACTATATATCCAGGCTTTTCAGAATGAAAATAGAAGAATTTGAAGCTAGTATTATAATCAATCAAATATTTGGAAGCACAAAATACTCCCTCGAAGTCTCTCATCACTATTTATCTGGCCATCCCATTATATCTATATCCCTGGGTTGTTGGATCTACTCTTTGTCCTGAACCTTCAATCAATTAACCACACTTTCACTAGCTAAGAATCTCTTTCTAGTTAAGCTAGGGTTCCTAGTCCTTTTTGACTCGAAGGGAAATCGAGGAAAGAGACAACACTATCCAGACTTGAATGCATACTAGCCTTAGGCTGAGCTCTTTCTGAACCTGCCATCTCCTTTAGCATCTTCCTTTCGCACTCTTTAACGCACGTCTCAGTTGCTTCGCACCCAGGGAGAAGATGAGACTGATTCCCCTTCAAGAGACTCCTCTTCGATGAGAGCTTTGGAGGAAAACCGTGAGAGAGATGAGAATTTAGATAGTAAAAACGTCTAGTAGTACCATATTATAGAGGAATTCGAAGAAGGACGGTCAGTATATGAGATTTCCAGTCCTACACTAGTCTTCCGCACACATCCTGAGCTCCTAGCTTCGGGTCGTACCTAGCCCCGGGATTCGTCCATTCTTGCTCCTCAACACGACCCAGGATTCACCATGAAATCACTCCTTGCCTTGATTGGCGGGATGACTTTTCCGATGGGTTTGTCACGCATGGTCAACCTCGCCTCCCGCAGTTATATATCTAGAGCTCGTAGCTTGTGAATGTGGATAGGTCATATTTCCCTCTCATCTCCCTGATTTTCCTAGTACGGACTTTCCTGGAATTCAGATACTTATAAAAAAAAAGCATGTGACTAATTTTCTCGTCTGAACGCTCTTTCCATCGTCTCTGCTTAACAACTGATAGTCTGCCCCGCTAGTCAAAAGCCCTTTCGGCTTGCAAGGCTAGGGAGATGTCACTAAAAGGCCGAGTTAAGAGCTTCTAAGCAAAAATGCTCTAAGCTTCCTAAAGAAGTCAGATCCATTCGCCCTGAGGTTCCCTGCTACGAATATATAGTAGTGAGGCCATCGGGATAAAGAACCCGGCTCTTTTTTCCGACCTCAGTCTCACCTTATTCGGGCAGGATGATCACACGTACTTCCCACCACACCTAGGTAGGTCAGGTTAGTAGCAATACACACTTTCCAGTATGTTCTCATTCCTCTGTCGCTTAGCTCGCTCCATACCTCTGAAAGCTTTCCCAGGACCTTTGAGTTCACCGCTTGGAAGAGCAGAAATCGCCCCTTGAAGATCATATGAATATGAGGAAGGCTGGCTAATAATGAGATTTGAGTGAGAGCATCTAATCAGAATCATAGATATGCCGGTAATTAAAAGGAAAAACAACCATAAAAATCTTCCTCGTGTATCATCTGTAGTAGAACTATGAACATGAGCGGTTGCTGCCGGTCGACAGATAGAAGGTCAATCGCTTCTGTTGGCTTACAGAAGTCATGTGGTCCTCCCGGAAGCCTTACACTTCCAAGGTTTGATTGACTCGCTCGACAACTTAACAACCAAGGCCTGTTAGATAGACGCGCAATGGGATATTCAAAGCTTGTATATATTTATGAAAAACCGCTAGTGCGGGAAGGTATGTGAGAAGAGACAGATTGAATATCTTCTTCTTGTGGTCTCGAATCTCTCATGCAATTACGACTGAGTGGATCTTGGGTTTGAATGCACTTCACTTTAAAGCTAGCTCAACAACTAGACTATGAATTTGAGATTATAAAGCCACTCTGAATTTCTTTATTGATTTAGAGACAATGAGAATATATCGCGTAGCTATTTTCTATCTATAATATATTCTACGTAAATTCTAGTAGGTCTTTCTCTCATATATATTCACAAGTATTCTCTTTGATTTCACGGGGGTGGGGGCTCGCTCCGGGTAGGTTCGGATCACTTACAATACACGGCTCGTAGAGGGGGTGAGGCGGTTGTTTTTTTCTGTCACGTGATGTGGCTCTATCCTCACAGCGCTCCCTCCCCATATGCTGATCTTTCCTCAGGTTCCCCTCGCTTCATCGTCTTGGAACTTGGAAAGAGTGATACTCTTGTTCGACAAGGCTGAAAGTACCTGACAAATCAGGAGTTAGCTATGTCGAAGACCCTCGTGAGGTACGAGAAGAGCGAGCAACTCTGCAAGAGCGAGCAACTCTGTAAGAGCAAGCCCCCAAGCCAACGCAAAAAAGGAAATGGCATGGTCCTTCTCTTCTCTCTGAAACAATCAATCGAGTTGCATCAATCATCACTCAGTCTTTCTTCCACCAAAGGAGCTTCGCTTGCATGCAAGACGGTAGGGTAAATCCCTCACGCGCGGGCGAAGGCCCTTCCCGGGGGTACTAGACAAGCGTCGGGGGGAATAATCTCTTTCTTCTTTCTTCCTTTCTTTCCCACAACGACTAGGAGTGGGCAAATAAGAAATCTCACTTTGAATTCCGGACCTCAACATCTTGTTGCTCATTCTTCTCTTTTTATACATCCTTTTGGAACAGACTATCCGGTTAGAAGGACAAAATTTAACCATTCCGAGAGTGGCATTGGAAGCGGGTAGACGATTATTTTGAACTATTTGAATTAGAAACCTCAACTAGGAGTATGGTTCGTAATATGCTTCTTGCTGAGAAAAGAGAGAGAAAGTCAGCTCTTCGCAACGATTTCTCATATCAAATCTAAGTGGACTAGACCAGATCCCTAATCTATAATATCGAAAAAGAGAGTATCAGGAAGACGTGAGAAGCTTTTTTCTCAGTTCTTGCCACCGCATGAGGCCCCTTTTCCTTTTAGCAAGCTCTGGAAGCGAGAAGCAAGGCAGTGACCTACGATTCCCAGGCTTCTCCGAGGGTAGTAGAGGGAATTCGATGAGCTGGGGAAGGAGCGCAGTCACAACGGTCTCAGGCAAGTAAACAAAAATGAATCTAAAACGTTAGTGAAATGTGCGATAAGCTCTCTCTTCTTCCTTCCAAAGAACAAAGCAGTGAACGAAGGGCCGTCTCAACAGAAGGAGAAGGACCTACAATATTCTAAGTCCCGGCCTTTTTTCGGACGTCTTTCCCGAGCTTAGGCTTGGCATTTTTTCTAACTGGATCTACTTTAGGACTCATGTGTGGACTATGTGTACTAGCGGGGTCCCAGGGTCCGTATTCGGATCTCAGTATCTTGGGAAGCAAGAAGGTTCAAAGCTGACGAGAATAACCGAAGGGGCCTAGGACTTCAATATTGAATAGAGGAAGTGAGAGAAAGAATGTCTGCATTTCTATTAGGGTCGTGTTCTATGGTTACGATTCTACCAGATATGTCTTTTGAATTATGTCTAAAATCGATTTGACGGTCCTTTCTCCTAGCCAGCTGGGTGGGAGAGGAAGACTGAAGGAGCCGAGACATTTTAAAAAAATAATGAAGGGGGGAAGAGCTGAGTTCATCTTCATTAACTATATATTCTATTTGGGAATGAGGAGCAAAGGGATTGATCGACTTTGATATAGTGAGAGTTCTGATTCACAAATCGTGTGCCTTTCTATCTAATTCCAAAAGCAATTTGATATGAATTGAAAATGTCTTACTAGCTTTGATCTGACAAGCAAGGTCAACTCCGGGAATTCCGATGTCGACAAAAGTCAATTTAGAGATAGAGTGAGTCCCTTCGGGGAATCTATGCTACTACACGAACCCCTTGACGCAATAGTCACTATCAAGGGTCAATTCCTACCAACAACTTACTACCTTTTGCACTTTTTCACAGAACTGAGGACACTGGAAAGTGATAGTTGGGACGGGTCCTAATTTTTCCAGCTAATCCATAAGTAGTGGTCAACCTGTCATCTCAGATCTCAGCGGATTCGTTGTAGCCAGCGCACGAAGGATCCAAGCCACATTTAGTGGAGACTATCGACATGGCCGTAAAATGCAGAGGCCATGGAGAAATAATTGATTCTTCCTTTGTCTCGAACTTCGTGACCATTCAGTATCTCCAACCAAAAAACGGTCAAGCGCCCCTCGATATCAACTCTCTTTACCGCACACCTGACCACTATCTAGTCCGCTGCTCTGTCTCGTACCTTTACTGCTCTGGTAATAATCTACCTTTCTTTCTAAGAACTCCTACACCTACGCATTCTTCCTCTCCCCATGGGTCTCTATGCCAGGTGTTCTACCAGCGGCTTCAGGAGGTATTCATGTTTGGCATATGCCTGCCTCCCCCCATGCATGCTCGGAGAGAACCGCCCTACTTCTGTGCTCCAACTAGATATTAGGTCAGGTTGGTGAGCCGTGTGATGGGAAACCTTCCCGCACGGTTCTGGGTGAGCAAGTCGGTGGATAGATAGGTCAGGTCAGGTACCTCTGAGAAATATAGTGTTGAAAAGCTTCAAATCTTCTAAGCGTATGTCTCTGAAGGCTATATATCCAGTCATCCTCAGAGGCTTCTCCCGAATATATAGGTCAATAAATGCCCTGTTTGTGTCGGTCCTCTCCTTTAATTCAGTTGAGCGAGGGCTAAGGCTAGCCTCTGGAAAGACGATCAGTCACCTGGGTCGTTCACACGGAGAGACCCTGTATGGTTGTAGCCCGCCTCTGAGATCAGAAATCTCAAAGAACCTCTCAGGAATAGCACCAGAAGGGGATGGCGACCATGAAGACGGGAGTTCTGGAAGTGAATCATCCCATGAGGACTAGAATATTATAGGCCCGAAAAGTAAACTTTTTTCCCATCCGCCACCTCTTATCTGATAGGCTTTTCCGCCCACCTAGGAGAACCAGGATGTTACTTGGCTATGGAACGAAGGATCATTCCCACTGCATACATATTCTGACCCTTTATCTCTTCACCCGATTCGAGCCGCAAGCTTCATGTCGTACCTGCGCCATTTCACTCTTCCAAACCTTTCTTCAACATAGGCGCCAAAGCGGGCGCTCACGCTCCTACTCCTGCCTGGCACTTCACTACTGCGCATTTCTGAAACTTTGCTTTTTAGTAGGTCGTGGAGGATGACTTCTTGCTAAATTCTTTGGTACTATGGTATAGCAGCCTACCATCACCCTGCCCCTTGAACTGAGCAGAGCTTGGACCGGCTTGGTAATGGGTTCCCCTTTGGTCCCTGCGAGGCTATCTGTTTACTTGGCTCTGGTTGGAGGCCTTTCTTGGGCTATCTTCTTTCGGCGAAGAGGAGTATTTAAGGGCGGAAGTCGGTCGTTACAGTGGGTGGTCGATGACTTTGTAATGGCCAGGTGGAGGGCTTTGGAGCGTGGGTCGTGGGTATTGATGTATGTGCGAAGAGCGGGAAGGTTATGGCTTCATGGGGGTGGCTACGATGAGTGGAGAGGCAGTTCGGAGAAGGCGCTAAAAACGAAAGGGGAGAGATGGTAGGTAATGGAAACATGGGAGAGAGGGGAAGCATTATGGAGGAAGAAGACACACGAGAGCCATTGGATCAAGCGATCCAATGACCTAAATGGGGGTTTGTGGGTGGACTAGATCTGATCATAGGATCAGATCAAACAACCAAGAGAAGGGCGGTCATGGATGGCCAGGATGGAGCCACGCAGTAGGAGATGGACGGATGAGAGAAGCTGCATGTGGCGTAAGGGGTGCGAGCCACGTGGGTAGCCTAGGGGGCACCACGTGGCCAATGAGAACAATCTGAAAAAGAAATATAAGGAGAAATTACAAGAGAATAGAAGTAAGTAAAAAATAGGAAAAAGTTAAAACATGCAAGTTGTAGACTCGAGGAGATCTTAAAGGTTCGAGTTGGACAACAAGTCAAAAAAGATGAAATAAACAAAGTAAAAATGAGTGGAAGTATTTTTAATAAATAACAACACCACATTTAATTCTTTTGCAAATTTTTTATTTTTAGTTCTTTTTTAAATCCAAATATATATACACATAATAATTAATCTATTTTTTGAATTTTAATAAGAATAAAATAAAGAAACTAAAAGGGGTTATGTTTATACAATAATTATGGTTAGTTACAGAAAGAGTGCCATCTGTTAATTAAGATGAATTATTGATGATTTTTATTGATTTGTAAATGCTTGGAGGAAAATAAGAGAGTATTGTGATGATAAATCAGAGATTCATCATAACGCAAATGAATTTATGTTCGATATGGTTTGAATTCTTTTCAAGATTTCTCCGACCACCAACTCCTTTGAGTGATCTCTAACAAAAATGAAATCCTTGGGTACTGAAAGGATATACTTAATAATCTTCCTCATTTTCTTATTCTCATACTTAAGGAATCTTTCTCAAGTTATTATCAAAAGAAACGTTAACAACTTCCACAAAAGTCGTCATTTTCCTTGATGGAGAGTATGAAAGATTTGGTAAGTGAAGAATATCTTAGTAAGATACCTTCTTCATTTTCTAGATCAAGCTGGACAAGATTGTCTTTAGTGCTAAGAACATAACATTTATTCCAAAAAAACATGAAAATGGCCTATTCTTGGTTAGCGTCCTTAGTAGAGCTTGAGGTATCTTCTTTAATTATGGTTGTATCAAGAAGACATTCAAGACATGTCATGTTGTATTTACGGTTTCTACCTAAAATTCTATAGATGGGTCGGATATGCATAGCATGGTGCAGTTGTATTCCTGAAAAGTGCAATTCTTCCTCTCAACTACATGATGAATCGGTGATTCATCATACTAAAAGATGAAAATAGAGCTTCGTTCTCGAGTAATTAACTGCATTTCATCATTTATTCTGTATTTTTACCATTCGTGCACTTAGAATTAACATCTGCATTTTAGCATGCATAATTGCACTCATAATCATCTTGACATTTTCACCTAACTTCATGCATTTTTTACTAATTCATGTTAATTCCAATTGACATCAAACCACCTTCATTGTGTGCATATTACTAACAAGATTAAAGGAAAAATACAAAAAAATACCAACTCGAATAATTGGCCCGTGAGACAAAACCCAAATTCCAGAATAGACAGATTAAAATGCACATATCTTCCTCAACAATGTCTGATTTAGGTCTACTAACTTTTAAAGTAATATTTATTCAAATACCTGTAAAACAAGACCAATTTCATAAAAACCGGAGCTCATATGTGAAAGTTGGGTTTTGGGCGTCTTTTGTGTATTTTGTGTTTTAACAGTGTATTTGACCTAATATTATGTACATAATTAACCCTTTTTCTTTTATTTCTTTTTCATTTATATTCTTTGATGGAAGTTTTATTAAAATGCACAAAAAATCAAATTCAATATGAGACTGAAATCAAACAAATGGACCAAGTCTGAGTGTCCCTTGTAAGTCTGTACAATTATCTCACATTTCCCACTTTATTTTATGCTCTTACTTTCTTATTTATTAAAAATCCAAAAAATAGAGCAATGCGTAAATGTTTATCTTTTATTTTACGTAAATTTTCTTGATTTTTCTCTCAATTAAAAATGATAAAAAAATTACAAAAATCCAAAAATCAAGGTGCTCTATGTACATCGAGTACCCCGAAAATATAATTTTGCATAGAAGACCTCTTTTTTCTCTTGGCCCCTTTAGGAAAGGTGTAGATCTCATCAAGACGAGAAACTTTCGTAAAGAAAGTTTTTCGATCTGAGTTCATTTTCTATTTATTCTATATTTATCTCCATATTGTACTTTCTGATTTTTCCGGAGCTGACACATGGCCGCTCCTGGAGCTGCCACCACGTCACTCATTTTTTGCCCCTTTATTTCCTTTATTTTCAGAAAAAATATAAAAAATAAATAATAATAAAGCCACTGCACGTGCTGGTTACATGCCCAGCATGTGCTTCTTCCCCAACCATCCTCTCCTAGTCCGTCATTTCACAAACGGTTGGCGCCCAACCTCCGCTTCCTCTTGCGCAACGACCGCCATGTAACTCCATATCACCTGCAATCCCCGCTCTCTACCCTTATCTCCTCGACTCCCTATTTAAACCATCATCGTCAAATGATTCCATCATCCGCCAAAACCGAGAGAGAGAGAGAGAGAGAGAGAGAGAGAGAGAGAGAGAGATGAGGGCATTGGGTGGTGACAACACCCAAGCTTCGCCGACGAAGATCCTCATCCAAGGCGAGTCGACTCTAGCTTCCCACGCCTCCACCGTCATGGTTGAAGCGAGAATAGGAGGAGGTATGTACCCTACTCCACATCCAGGCGATCCGTTCTTTTACTTCCTTCGTCCTTCCCTTTCTCTCCCTTCATCTGCTTTCTCATTAATACTCTATTTATCCCCAATTCCTCTGCTCCCTCTCTCGCACTGTCCACTCTACGCTCCACCTGTATTCCATCACACCCAACCCCCGTCGTACTCCCACCCCCCCAACTACACCATTGCCAAGTACCCCCTCCGGGAGTACTCGTAGACTTGGTCAACAACCCACCTCAACCACGCATGCCGCACTTCATTTACAACAACCGCCTTCGACTATCCACACCGCATATCCATCGACTCCGCCCACGTCCAGCCACCACACCAGCGCCTCCATGCCTTCGTCGCCTTCATCCTCCGCCAGCAGCACCTACGCCAACGACCGCAACTGGAGATCCACTTCACCAACTTCAGAGAGGGAACACATCGCTCCAATGCAACCAACCTCTATGGGGATCACCTCTGACAGCTCCACCAGCCGTTGTACTCACCTTCGCCGCCCACTTTCTCCAAGCGTAATATCCAAGGCCTCCTCACGTACTATGCACGCATGAGGGGGGCATTTTATGAAAGAGTCCCCAGAGGAGTACCTTATTCCAATTACATCCCCGCCTCTCGAGGGTCATGTGCATAACATGTGACCGCATGAAAGTTTTGCAAGTGGCACCCCTAATTCACTAGTATTCCAAAGACGCTCTCTCCACTCCAGGGTCACGTGCTTGGCACGCGACTCTTGGAAATTCTGCATCTAACCCCCACGGGTTCCGGTATTTACACTAGCATTGCATTTTCTTTTATTTATTTCATTCTCTGATTATTATAAATAAAACCCCGTATTCAATCTGTAATTTGAACATTTTTATTGCATACATTTATTTATTAAAAATAGATATTTTGTTCTTCAACTAATTCTCTATATTGTGGCAAGATCGTAATGTTTTTATGTTATGTGGTTAATTATTAACAACTACTTTTGTGATAAATTGCATATTTTGCCCAATCAGCGTTTAGAATTTCATATTAAATTACCCATAGCTCCAAAAATTGAGAAAATTCAGGGATAATAGAATTAGTTGTATTCGACATCGCGCCCAAAAAGAATTGCACTTGCGTGCATATTTTGCTCTATAAAAATAATTTTGTGTATTTCATTAATTAATTTTTAATAGGTATTAAAGTCAATATTTTTAGGATTTAGGATTTTTCTGAGACATATTACCTAATCATATATCTTAGATAATTTTTTTCTAAAAATAATTAGATTTAATATTTATATAATTAATTATTGAAATTCCTTTGGATGCATTCATTAAATCATTATTTATCATATTGCATCAGAAAATTCAAAAAACATACTTTGCATATATTTCATCATTATTTCACATCTTGGTCATTCAAAATTTTTCAATATTGTTTGAATGAAAATTACATTTTTGTCCCTAAAATTAACCAAAATTACATATCGTGCATTTATTGCATTTAAAAAAGAAATAAAAAATACTGCTTTGAAGACCTAATCTCTAGATCGACCAAAATTCAACCTAAGGAGACAGTTGCCTCCTTGAGTTCGACCTTGGACTTACCAGGTAAAAAATTTGAATGCTCGCTTTAATTAGACTAATAATTTAAATTTACGGTTTTTGATCAATCCTTAATTACTCGATTCCTACAACAAATCGATAAATTAAAGAGGGTATTTTAGGGTTCTTCAAATGGCGTTGCTGGGGAGGCACGACTTAGGTTGTTTTTAGAAAATCAAGTTTTTGGGTTTTCCTCCCCTGAGTAGTCTGACCCCCGACCTTCTTGTATTTATTTATCTATTTATTTTCTCTGTATTTTTTCTTTCTTTTATTTTGTGTATTTTTTTGAACATCTCTCTAACATTTGATCTTTTATTTTTCATACGATGTACTCGGTGAACTTTGAGCATCTCTCTTGGAAGACGACACAACTCGAAGTGATCGAACACACGAAGAATTTAATTTTTGGAGAAAGAGTGTTTTTCTCTAATTTATAATTTCCAACGGTTCCCGATCAGATTCTCGTGTGTGAAAAAGAGACTGGACTCTTTGTGGTGTGTCGGACCTGTTTTACTCTCCGGTGAGGGTGGGACCCGACTTGAGCGGTTCATAGTCTTAAGACTGCACATACGGCTATTGAGCTACTAGAATTTTTATTGTGCTCGTTCAATTTAGGACCACACTGCACCTAATTATACATACTAGATCGATCTTAATTTATCCAAATTAAATTGTTCTACCACTCGCTAATAGATATTTATGCTCTAGGTGTGATTTCCCATGCATGTTAGATTTATTTTTCTAGGGAAATTTTCAATTCTGTTTAGCATATTGCACGAAGATTGCGAGGAAGCACTGTAAGTATCTCTAACTCAGCATTCATCATCGTGTTTTCTGTTGCATGTCTTTTTCGATTCTCCCCCGGTTTTCACATACATGGGAATAAAGGAAATTGGAATCCATGTGTACGTGTATTGATCCCCACTCAAAATTCAAAGTGATAACCAAATTAAAATAAGGGGATTGTTAACAGTATTGACTAATTAAAATCAGATAAAATTGATTATCATTATTTGCGGGAGAGCAACCCCATCATTGTTTGATTTTACTACAAGTGAGAGAGGGACAGACACTAGGATAGAGCCAAGACAAGATTTTCAGATTGACTATTGGTTCTACAAAAAAGATTAGCTACTTCTTAATGAGGATCTACGGGTAGCCGATAAATGGTCCGGATTTCTTTAGCAGAGGGGAGGTTTAGATGACACTATGTAAGGCTCCGTCCTCAAGTATCGGGTAGCCGTATTTATACGATCCGCACTCATTCCCATACTAGCTAAAAGTGGATGCAACTATTCGTAAGAGTTGGGACAATCTTTAGAAAAATATGGGCACCTAACAACTTGTTGACTCTTTGAAAGATTGAAATTATCGCCAACTAAAATTGAAAAGATAATTGGCTAGTCCTTTACGGCCTTCACTCAGTTGAGTTTGTGAATTCAGGGTATGCATTTTTGTATTGAATTGCGTGACAGTGCACTTGCACACACAAATCGTGGTTTCACGAATAAATTTTTACCATTCCATTCGAAGATGTTGGAATATCAGCATTCATACCAATACTCTGTGGGTCATGCTCAAATGACAAATTCCAAATCTTTGTATCCACCTTCTTTGCAGAGGAACCCTCTCTTTGAGGCAGTTTCTCCACAGCCATCATTCTTTTCACCCACCCACCCTTGGTTGAGACTTTGAGTTACGAACCGCTCACAGAACCGAACACGTACTATATGGAGCGGGCAAATTCGAGGATGAATACATGCGTAACCAACTTTGATAGAGGAACACGATTCCCGGTTACGTACGATAATTCACTGTTTGAACAATCCTCTACTCGGGATGACTCACGACCCGAGTATAATCACTTTTCCTTTGACTACACAGATGGCACCCAAAGTCAAGGAAATAGGACTCATGACCAGACCCTAATCCCAGAGGTTGACTACATCTTAGTTCAAGAGAAAATGCCAATGTCACAACATACCGAGCATAGTCACTCAAATCCGAGTCATGAGACGATAGTGGATTACATAGCTCGGATCAATAAGAGAACTGAGGTTTTGACATATCAATTCGAAAATGTCATCCAAATAGTAAAAGACATGATAATCAACCAAGGAATCGAGAAGGTCACAGAGCAAAGCCGAAACACATAATGTGCCTGATTTCCATACACAAACGCCACACATACCTGCCCAGTCCACTGACCACCTTACTGACTCTATTGAAAATTTCAAAAAAAAAAAAAGAAAATTCAAAAAAATTAGACAATATCAATATAGAAGTAATTTGTAAAAGTCTGATCTTAGAGCTTCCATTAATCAAGGCCATAGATTATGTACCTGATCTTCAGAGATTTGTAAAAAGACTCGACTATCACCTAAGAAGACGGGAAAGAAAGGATCTCGAACTGAATATTATCTAATTACTATGGCCAATTCAATGGTGCTGAACCAGACGAGCAAAACATGCAAAGTCAAATGAATGACCAAGGTGACTTGTGAAATTAAGAATATTGAGTTTAATAATGTTCGGATTGACGAGGATTCTACCTTGAACATCCTCCTGAAGTCCGTGTTTGACCGACTCGAACTCGGACCGCTCAGAAAGACCCGAGTGATCATACAGTTTCGCGACCGATCCACAAAAAGACCGAGCAAAATTTCTTTTGTCGTCATTACTTTCCAATGTGTCGCACATAGAGTAGACTTTATTGTCCTGGACATTGAACACCGAGGAGATTTATTTGAGTCTCCCATTATTTTGGAAAAGCCATTTCTGGCCTCTGTTAGAGGGACTATGAACTATGAGACTAAAGACATTATATTCCCGAACCCAAACCCAATCGATCAAATTCTCGAGGACATACCAAACACTGAGACAACCGAGCAAGAAACCGACAATCGTGACATAGAAGAATCCTCATATTCCCAGACCTCCCCACTCATCGCAGACACAAACGAAGGAGATCCAACTGATGAGGCTACAATAGTGAATAAAATTAACGGTTACATCCGATTCACTACACTCGGTCAAGGTTATTTCAGATCTCCTCGAGTCCACACACGCAAAACCAACAAAGAGCACCTACTCGGGATGTGTGCCGCCCCGTCAAGAGTATTACAATATATATATATATATATATATATGGAGACTCGTCTGATGAGGAACCTATGGTTAACTCCTCACAAAGAATACCTCTTGATCCGACTAAGAATATCACCTGCAATATTTCGGAAAAGGAATCTTCTAAGGATTCCTCATTAGGTTCGGAGGATGCGATCACCATGAGAGGGCTCAGTTCAGAGAATCTGGAGCCTGATCAGAACAAGCAGTCATATGTCTACCCACATTGTACTTTCCATGTCCCTCTCTATTATTCTTCTAAGGCAGACTCCCTTGGTCCCATTCAATACACCAGAACAATTCGTTATGACCAGACTGATACTGGTTCATCTGAATATTCAGAGGAAGAATAAATTGACCTAAAAACTGAGCTAACTTTGAGAAAGCAACTCAAGAATAAGAATAATTGGAGTGATGCGACCTTTAATTATTATTCATCTAATTAAAGCTCCGACGATGGCTGGGAATCTTCTGATTCTTCTTCTTTCTATTAATATTCGCTTCCACCACATACCTCGAAAAAGATCGATCGCAAACCTCATTGATCATCGGCCACCATTTCCCCCCAACCCCATCGGTTCCCTTGTACATTTTTTCCTATACTTAGGCCAAGTCCAAAGTATATGGGGGGATCTATGCAATTTGTATGTTCTATTCCCCACACCTCACTCGCTCTGTATATTCTCCAGATCCCATCGGTCCTCGTATTCACTCATGTCCTATACTTAGGGGGACTGATGCTCATCATGTATATATCCATTCAATTCTCCTCTTGACCTCAATTGCTCCACTTTTTAATCTTCTTCTATAGTTAGGCTGACCAAAGCCTAAGTATAGGGAGCGGTTGACTTCTATAATCCTTTTCATTTGGTTTTATTTTTCTTCACTCCCCTATGCTTAGTACGAGCTGTCTTTTCGTCTCTTCTTGTGCTCTGAGGACGTAACACACGATAAGTATATGGGGTGTATATATATTACATATATACTTTACCCATAGCTCGTACTTTCACATATTTTCGTATATATAATTATGGGATGGGTAAAAGTCCAAAAAAACAAAAAAAAACATAAAAAAACATAAAAAATGAAAAACACGAAAAGTCTCTTTGCTCTTGCATATCATCCTTGCATTCATACAAAATATGAAAAAATAATCTTGCACCTCGTATGCATAACATCTGCATTTCATTTGCATATCTAGCATATGCAAAATGGAAAGTTATTGGGTTCTGGATTGAGTTATGACTAGAAGTAGAGAGTGGTCTCGACTTGGCCATAATTTACCTAATTTCCAAAGGAACTTCATCGAGAAAGAGGATTTTTGAAGCTTCAAGTCTTTTGACTTAATTCTTCGAGTTCCGCATGACAATGTGCAACTTTTGACTCTTTGTATCTAACCTGGTCGCCTAATTCTGGGTAAAACTTTTTAGTAGAGAATTAATATGTTCTCTCATACTATGCACTTAGATGAACTCAGACGGGGTGTTGGAATACTGTGTAGGTCTATTTTCTAGTAGCATGGACATCTAAAGACCCAGAGTACTGGTTGAAATAAGCTTCGGATAAGGGATGGACGACTGAGCACAAATTTTTTCTAAGACTCCAAAACATGTACAAAAAAAAGATTCCATATTCGTAGGGACATAAAAGATCCATGCTGAGTTACCAAAAATCCATACCAAAAAGAGCCAAACTACCAAATAAATTTTAACCAAAAAATCCAAGCTTCAAGAAACCCAACAGCTCTTGGTGGAGACTTGCTAAACTGACCGACTTCACAAGGAGAGATGAGTACACTGGTTATCCTCCAGTTCTTTTCCCCTTCTTCTTCTCATTTCTCCCCTTTTCGATTGTGAACATAGCGCGACAGACCTTACAAGAAATACCTGACTCCCCGAGGACGAGTTACTGGGGGAGAGGTTTGCAAGGTAGTCCGTCATTCTCGGTGGGAAGAGCTAAAACTTTTCACACACATGAGACAGTTGTTCAATGTTCATGCGATATGCTTTGGGAGAAGGACTAATCTAAGATGACTTCTGAGTTGGAACTGTTATAATGAAGTGTAGAACTCGAGGGTTGTTGATTTTAAAACCCTAATTCTCATAGAAGTTCCGCCACACTATTAATCCAAAGGTCGGGTTAGCTCCATTTTCACATTCTATTCATGACCTTGGTATGGAACCCAAAATCTTTTCACTTTTGCATCTCATTTTAGTTGTTAGGGACGAGCAAGGTTCAAGCATAGGGGTTGATGAGTCCATGATTCATCATACTACAAGATGAAAATAGATCTTCGTTCCCGGGTAATTAGCTGCATTTCATCATTTATTCTGCATTCTTACCATTCATGCACTTAGAATTAATATTTGCATTTTAGCATGCATAAATTGCACTCATAATCATCTTCACAATTTCACCTAAATTCATGCATTTTTAACTAATTCATGATAACACCAATTGACATCAACCCACTTCATTGTATGCATATTACTAACAATATTAAAGGAAATATACAAAAAAATTACTAACTCAAATAATTGGCCCGTGAGACAAAACACACATTCTAGAATAGACAGACTAAAATACACATATCTTCGTCATACAATGTCCTATTTAGGTCTACGCACTTTTAAGTAATATATATTCAAAGACCTTCAAAACAAGACCAATTCATAAAAATCGGAGCACATATGTGAAAGTTGGGTTTTGGGCCTCTTTTGCGCTTTTTGTGTTTTAGCAATTTTTGACCTGATATTTTATGTACATAATTAGCCCCTTTCTTTTATTTCTTTTTCATTTATATTCTTTTATGAAAGTTTTATAAAATGCACAGAAATTCAAATTCAAAATGAAACTGAAATAAAAGAAACTAACCAAGTCTGAGTGTCCCTTGTAAGTATGTACAATTATCTCACGTTTTCCCACTTTATTTTATTCTCTTATTTTCTTATTTACTAAAAATCTAAGAAAATTAGAGTAATGTGTAAATGTTTATCTTTTATTTTATCATAATTTTTCTTGATTTTTATCTTAATTAAAAATGAGAAAAAAAATACAAAATCCAAAAATCAAGGTGTTATATATAATCGAGTACCCCAAAATATCATTTTGCACAGATGACCTTTTTTGTTCATGATCCCTTCATGAAGGTTGTAGATCTCATTGAAACAAGCAACTTTTGTGAAGAAAAGTTTTCGATCTGAGATCAATTTTCTATTTCTTCTATATTTATCTTCATATTCTATTTTCTGATTTTTTGGAGCTGACACGTGGCAACTCCTGGAGCTGCCATGTGTCTCTCATTTTTTACCTCTTTATTTCCTTTATTTAAAAAAAAAAATCCACTGCATGTGCTGGTCACGTGCCCCCTCTGTACGTGCTGGTCATGTCCTCCCAGTCCGCCATTTTGCAAGCGGCCGCCGTGCAACCTCTGCTTCCTCTCGCTCATCGGTCGCCACGCAACTCCCTGTCACCTGCAATCCCCACTCTCTACCCTTATCTCCTCTACTTCCTATTTAAACCATCATCGTCAAATGATTCCATTATATGTCATCTTCTAATAGAGAGAGGGAGAGAGTTGAGGGCATTAGGTGGTGACAACACCCAAGCTTCGCTGGCGAAGATCCTCATCCAAGGTGAGATCGACTCCAGCTTCCCACGCCTCCACTACCGTGGTTGAAGCGAGAACAAGAGGTAGTCCGTACCCCACTCCACATCCAGGCGATCCGTTCTTTTACTTCCTTTGTCCTTCCCTTTCTCTCCTTTCCCGTGTTTTCTCGTAAATCATCTATTTATCCCCAATTCCTCTGCTCCCTCTCTCGCACTGTTCGCTCTATGCTCCACCCGTATTCCATCACACCCAACGTACTCCCATCCGCCCCAGCTACACCATTGTAAAGTACCCCCTCCGGGAGTACTCACAGACTCGGTCAATAGCCCACCTCAACCACGCACGCCGCACTTAGTCTACAACAACCACCTTCGACTCTCCACGCCGCACCTCCATCGACTCCGCTCGCATCCAGCCACCACGCCAGCATTTTCGTTGCCTTCATCCTCCGCCAGTAGAACCACGCCAACGACCCGCAGCTGGAGCTCCGCTTCACCGACTTCAGAGAGGGAACCATCGCTCCGACGCAACTGACCTCCAGGGGATCACCTCTGACAGCTCCGCCAACATTTATACTCACGTTCGACGCACCCTTTCTCTAGGCGTAACTTCCAAGGCCTCCTCACGTGCTCCATATGTGTGAGGGGACATTTTGTGAAAGAGTCCCTAGAGGAGTACCTTATTCCAATTACGTCCTCGCACATGACCGCATGAAAGCTTTGCAAGTGGTACCCCCAAGTTTGCCAGTATTCTAGAGATGCCCTCCCCACTCTAGGGTCACGTGCTTGGCACGTGACTTCTGTAAATTTTGCATCTAGCCCCCACGAATTCCAATATTTAGACTAGCATTGCATTTTCTTTATTTATTTCATTTTCTAATTATTGCAAACAGAACCCGTATTCATTCTGTAATTTGAACCTTTTTATTGTATAATTTTATTTATTTATTAAAAATAAGCATTTTGTTCTTCAAATAATTCTCTACATTTTGGCATGCTCATAATACTTTTATGCTATGTGGTTAATTATTAATAATTACTTTTGTGGTAAATTGCATATTTTACCCAGTCGGTGCTTGGAATTTTATATTAATACAACTATAGCTCCAAAAATTGCCGAAAATCGTGGATAATAGAATTAATTATATTAGACATCATGCCCAAAAAGAATTGCATTTGCATGCATATTTTGCTCTATAAAAATCATTTTGTGTATTTCTTTAATTATATTTTACTAGATATTAAATTCAACATTTTTAGTGTTTAGGATTTTTCTGAGATACATTACCTAGCCAAATATATTAAATAATTTTATTTCATGAAAATAATTAGATTTAATATTTATAAATAATTAATTTTTTAAAATCTCATTGATGCATTCATTAAGTCATTATTTATTCATATTGCATCAGAAAATTCCAAAAAATCAAGTGCATACATTTCCTCATTATTCACATCTCGACCATTCATCATTTTTTAATATTGTTTGAATGAATGCTGCATTTTAGTCCCTAAAATTGGCCAAAATTGCATATCGCCAATTAATTGCATTTAAAAAAAAAA